>WUAM01000260.1:6522263-6596208 GCA_024336885.1 Actenoides hombroni
AATAAATTTAAATTAATTTAAATTAATTCAGTGTTCCTTTAAACTATCCAGGTGGCAATCTATAAGATGTGCTTCAGACACAGCATCATAGAGCCCTCATCAAAAACAAGGATGCATTTCTGGTCCAGTTTCTTGCCTTTGGATCCTGTTCCAGTTCAGCAAACAGAGAACAATTTCAAAATTAATTAGCGGTGCCTGCACTCATTCTTTAGTTAAAATAGGAAATTACTAAAAGGACAGAGATTTAAAAGATTTATGCAGGTTGACAGTCACCACTGAATTTCTGGAAAAATAAAAATACAATTTTCATTTACTTTATTGATGTGCTACTTCATGGCCTGATGGCTGTTACAAACCTGTCTTCTAAAAAGGTAAAATGTCAATGATTCTTTCTACAGCAGTTTAGCTACGGGTAGTGAGCACCAGAATGCTTGATCTTATGACAAAGGAGTATTATGAGCTGTTCATCAGCAAGTGAACATACATATGACAATAATTAAGTTACAAATTCAAATAAGTTATGGAAATGAACTTGTGTCCAAATACTTCCACAGCTTAATTCGTTTAAAAGTAAGTTAATGAAGAAACATAGAAACATTAGTTCCAGTTGTGCATTAACATAGGTGCAATAGGTTTTAAACTTCCCTTGCCATCAGGCAGTTTCAGGAACTCCTGCTAAAATAACAGATATGTTTCCAGCTATTCCAGGGTGGGATTTGTATATTCTCCACCCCAAAGCATATCAGTTGAAAATATCTTTATTTCAAATTACCTAAGTGCTGTGTTGGTTTGGTAAGTAATTCAGCCCCTAAGTAGCACTGATACTAGTACCTCTGTCATACTCTTTGGCATAATTTTACCCCTAGACAATGCTCACAGGTAATGCTCAGATATGGTTCAAGAGAAAGCACATCTGGTGTGATTTCCAACAGGCAATTTGCACTTGCCTGTTCTGTTTTGAGGCAAAGAGGGAAAAGAGTGCCACTTACCCTCAGGGCTGCGGAACAGTCTCTAGGTAATATTAGTTACAAAAATAAGCATGGTTAGCATTAAAAAGCCAAGCTTCCCTACAGCACAAGTCCCAGGACACTGAGATCATCTCTCAGGAGACAATCAAGAGAGCAGGACAACTGCACAACTCGCAACATACGGTAGCAACCTCCAATTCATTCAAAAACATGAGAGAAAACCAATCCCTATCACATAATGACTGGATATCCAACCTGAGGCACTCGTAGCATCCTGGAACAGTGACCAGTGGATCCTGCAGCCCTAGTAGGAGGGGAAGAATCAACGTGGGCACAGCTGGCCATCTGGCCTGGGAAACCTTGACCCCCCTCAAACCAGTGAGCAGGAAAATGAGCAAATCCATACAAATTATTCAAGTAAAGGAGGTTTTTCTCTCCCATTAAGGCTATTGTATCACACCAAAAAAAAACCCACACAAAAAAAACCCACGTTATTTGGAAAAAACTCACATGAATCTGATACTGCATTCTAGCTTTTAGGGTGCTCAGCTGGGAGAAGGCAATCCTAAACTGAGTTTCTGTTGCTTGGACAGCTGATGGGTTACACTCAAGCTCCTGATGCAAAACACCAAAGCAGTCCCTATCACAGGCACAAATTTCTGTCATCCACCTCCTGGGGTTCCCATGTCTTCCCCAGTCTGGGTGACTCACAAGGGTACAGTCACACACAGGCTCCTTTCTTCTCTCCAGCTCTTTGAACTTGAACATTCAAAATATCATTTCATGAAAGCAAGACAGCAGACATCTTTTCTCTCATCAAAGGAGGGATTAGAGATGAGGCTCACATCCCTGAGAGCACCACCCCACCAGTCTGCCTTGGTGCCTGTTAAAAAGGAAAGAGCACAAAGCCAACTCTCATGAGAATGCTCTGGTTTGCACACACAACCTTCCCTTCCCTACCCCAACAGCCTAAGCTCCTGCAAGAGCAGCTGAATTTTTCCATTTTGTAGCTCTCAGTGTCATCTGGCTCTGCCTCAAGTTGCTCTGAGCCCACTTGGAGAAGCCTGGAGCTGCGTGCTGTTCTGGCGTGGCAGCTCGCCTGCCTCATGGGGCTGCCTGCTGCTTGGAAAGAGCACCTGAGATGCATCAGCAGTGAAATCCAGACTCATTTCAAAGCCATCCCTTTACTGCCAGACTTCACTCTCCTGCTCTGCAGGGATTTGCAGTCTGATGACCTGATCAAGGCACTGCATGATTTTTGTTTTCCTTTAGGAACAATGCAGCCCTCTTGCCTTGCCTTGCGCCACTCTCAGTGCACATCTGCTTTTCATCCCCACCTTGGGCAGTCTCCCAGAGTTGTAGGAAATCACATTATTCCCATGAGGGAGTGGTGCAGGGCAGGACAGCAGCTGCCCTGGGGCACAGAGATGGCGGGTGAGGTTCCTTGGGAGGTAAAATGGTGGCAAGGCCTCTTGGTGCAGTCAGGGCCCAGACTGTATCTTCAAATCCCTAAAACTCACTACAGCCTAGGTATAACTCCTCTATTTCATGGTCTTGCATAGGAACAATATCAGCAGTAAATGGTACCTGACCTTGCTGGCAGTGCAAACCAGAGAGTGAGCAGCTGAAACACCTTCACATTTTCACTTCTTGAATGGTCTGTTGAGGTAGAGACAAAAGCTCCCTGGAGGAGAAAAATACTTCATTGCAAAAGCATATTTTCAAGGTCATTCACAAAGTTTCAGACTACTATTTTATGAAAAGTAAGTGTAAAAGAAAGATATAGCAGTATGCACAATTCACTCTGTGTCAACAAGGCCAAAGCTGCTCTTGAAATCTATCACAAGGGGGTTAATAAGCTCTACCACATGCTAAGTACTTTTGTGTTGAATGCACCGTTTGAAACTTTCAGGGTGAAATAGTGCCCTGGAAGATGCACCTGAAAAATTCCCTGAAGCAAGGAGTAAACAAAATACTCTCTGCTCAGTTCCTTGTTAACATGGCTTGACCAGCTACAACCACCTTGTCTCCTAAGAGTTTACCTGTGCAGTAACCAAGCATCACACAAGTCTGGGTACCAGTCATTGCAGTCATATAGGCTACTTGGGCCCAAACTTCTTTTGGACCCACAGTGTGGGGAAAAATTTGCAGTTGGTCACTTCAGGTGTGCTATAGATAGAGTGCTCAGTCTGTCTGCAGCTAAGCAGCACAAATGGCATAATACAAGCATTTTAATCATAAACATGACAAATTATGTGTGTATGCGTCAGGATGCACAAAGTGTTGGTTTTGTTATTTTTTTTCTTAGAGTTTTTAAGTGTCCTAGCTATAATGCTTAGCAGAAGAAGATTTCTTTTTCTTAGGGATTCATTGTTGTTCAAAATATAAGAATGATCGGAGATTAAATAAGCATTCAGAAATGTTACAGAACTTTTCCCACCTCCTGAGCCAGAATTACGTAATTTTCTTTTCAAGATACTCCTCCAGATAGATTTCTGAGTTCAGTTCATACGAAACAAGAACAGCAAACCAAATACCATAACTCTCTGCTTTGCTGTAAGGGCTTTTAAGGTTGCATTAGAGATTGTAAGAGGCACAATGAAGATGAGAAAGAAAATGGTCTGTGTTTTAAAATAAACCAAGAATGGTCACAGAGCAATAAATGGCACAAAAAAGCAAGATGTCAAAAGGGGGACCAAAGAAGAAATGCCAACAGAAGCACACTGACACTAAATGTCCCCTTAGCACAGAGAGAAAAAGCAAAGGCTGAACTTGACAAGGCTAAAGATAAATTTGACAGCCTTAGACAAGAAATGTAAGATGACCTTGGCAACACTGATTTGAGTAAGCAGCTATAGACAGATGGCCAAAAGAAAAAAAATCTGGGCACTTTTCTGGGACTGTAGAGACAGTGTTGCTGATTATGAATGAGGTCTGAAGAGTCAAAATATATGTTGCAATGTAAAAAATGTCAAACATTATCTTCGGAAAACAATCTAAAATGTCTTATCCTGGTCTAAAAACAAATATATCTCCCACTGAGTAGGAGATAGAAAACCTGAATAGCTGAAATTCAGAGAATAAGAAGAGTAATAATTAGAGCCATTGCAATTAAAATCCTTGTTCACCTTCCCTTGGTACAATAGTAAAGAGGATATATTTGAATGACAGAGGAGATTCTATCGTACGCTATATCTCTTTCTGCAATTGAATTAATACAGAAAAATCACACAGTAGTATTGGAAGTCATTACATATTCATTTTTAATAAAGAATATGGGTTCAGTGGAGTGGAGCATTGTGACTTCTGGAGCTCTTTTTGGATGTCCTCAGTTGTGAGGTGCATGAACTTTTTTTTCTAACCTCCCTGTAAAATCTTCTTATACCTGGCCTTGCAATGATTTCACTGGGCAGTTCTCCTAAGCAGCAGTATAAGCCATGTTTTCTCTAGAAACTGCAGGTATACTCAAGTGTTTCTTTTGTGCATGACTACCTGCCACACCAGTAACAAACTCATCACCAAGTCTGTTTGGATTTGAGATACCTTCAGTGACAGAGGCTTTCATGTTCCTCAGTTTGTCAGCAGATAGTTAGATCAGCTTCAAGATAGAAGGGGTTACAAACACTACTATCACATTACCCAGAGGTGCGTAGACATCAAATAAATTTGAAATTATTACTTGTTTTTCTCGTATCTACCAAAACGTGCAAAGGGCTTTTCGTGCTACAGAAATATTTGGCTTACAGATTTCATGTATTAATTAGAAATCTGAAAAAATAAAAGGATCATTTCGAGCATTTGGTTTGCTGAATTTTTCTTCATAGCAGTGAGCCCTCACGTTTAATCATTCATTATATTCTGCTCATTCAGAGTCTGTGGATGATGTGCCCTTATAGCTGTTTTTTCCTCAAGAGTGACTTGCATTACTAAAAATGTATAAAAGGGGGAAAAAAATCAATTAATATTTCATCTTGTTCTTTTGGAAAAAAGGACTGCAGAAGTTGCATACTGTGCAAGTACTTTAAACTTAATAAAAGCTCAACTGAGTACTAGGAATAATTCTGCTCTTTCTTTGATAAAAACACATGAGAATTTGGTTTGGATCCCTAAAAATAAGAAACTACTTTTCAGCAGTAGACAATAGCTCACTTTAGGTCAAGCTCCCTTAGATTTCCATGTATGGCACCTTTGCATCATTCACATTTATCAAATGTATCGGTAGAAACTCAACCACTGTATCAGAGTTCCCTTGTTTTATTTGTTCAGTTCTGAATAAAAATACTTTTATTTTCCATTAAAAAAGCTACTTGTGGTGGTCTAAATAAACTTTCAGATGTAATTTACATTCTAAATCTAAACCTCTACACATCAATCATAGCTGAAACGATGATGGCCAGCTTTAGCTTTCAGTCTGCAAGTGCTGAGATTGTGAGTGTTGTGAAAATCCATACTCAGCAGATGACTAAAAGAAAATAATGTTTTCATTTCTTTTCATACCAAACTGCTAGAGGGTCCTGGACAACCTTCTACACAGCCCTACCAGATGGTGTGTTTCAGTTCCCATTAAAAAAGAACTCAATCAAGCACATTAAAGCACCTGGGTTATTGGAACATAATAAAGGTAAAGTGGCAAATGACCCATACTTTTCCCACAGCTGATCAGGCTCTGGGAAAGGAACCAGGGAGGTACACATGCATGCCTGCATGAGCAAATGGTGTGGGTAAGGGTTAGTGCTAGGTTGAACATGAAGAGAAATGAGATGCATGGATAAATAAATCATGGAGCCTATTCAAAAAAATAATCAAGTTAACAGAGAAAATCATACACTTTGCTGTGGGTTTGACATCTAACCCTGGTGGTAAGGTGTATGGTGATATAGTGGCCCAAACCAAGGTTTCTGCCTCATTGTTCTTTACAGAAGGATGAGAAGGAGTGGAAAATGGAGGAGGGGAAGAGGAGGAGACAGGTATAATTTCAGCTCTATGTTTGAAGCATCAAAATATAAAGGATATTCTGTATTTATGTGAATATAACATTTTCATTTTGAGAGGAAAAATATCAATGACAGAAGTAAAAACCAGAATGCTACACCTCTCTAAGTCCTATTGGGTTTTTCTACTGTTAATCATGAATATGTATCTTGTGTATATGTTCAGAACTAAAAATAAAAATCATATTTTGCTGTTCTGGCAAACTCTCGAGCTTCTTAGAGCAAAGGCTGTGGGCTTTGGCAGATGGGTGTCTGTAACATCCTTAACAGAAAATAAATAGCCATGATTCTTAGGTCCTAGAGCTCTCTCCAAAACTCTATTTGCAATACATTTTACATACTGATAAACATAGATGTATTACAAATGAAACATTCTTGTAACTATTTCAGTGTTTTGGGGTTTTTTTTTTTGTACCATCCAGGGCCAGAATTTCCACGTAAACATATCTGTGCTTTGTAATGACAGATTAGAGTCTCAGTACTGCTCATTTTGAATCTCTGTTTCTGCTAATGTATTTGAAATTGCTTCTGATCTAGAGAGGGGCTTTCCTACAGATCAAAAGCCCGAATACATTTGCAAGTAAGTTATTTTGGCTACAAGAACTTCCTACCCAGCTGTCATTCTCACTCCTGCATTTTTGTTAGCAAACTGAGACCAAAATGCACCCAATATCAACAATTTGTTAAAACATATAGCTGTTTCATAATGGCACCTGAACATAAAAGTTGAATACTGTAACCAGTGGTATGACAGTACAGTGAAAGACCCAACCTGTCCATGGCTCACATTTCTGATGGCTGGGCTAATTTCTATATGTCAAGAACCTTAAGCAGTTACTGTCTGCTACATATTATCATTTAAAAGAAAAAAAATAATCTTTTCCTTATATCTCATAAACTAGATTTTCAAAGCATAAAACTTAATTTGGCCAGACTGGGATTTATGGGATGCTTTTGTCTGCAAGAAAATTTTTAAAACTAATAAATTTGTCTAATACAAACTATCACTCTTCACAGCATGAGCCAACCGAGTCACTTTGAATAGGAATAAATGTTCACTGATTTCTTAATCTAAAAATCCACATTCTGCTCCTCACCAAGGACAGTGTATCAAATGAACACATCCCATATGAAATACCTATCTTCTAAACAAATGTTAGTGATTAAGTAATCAAAATTCATGTTTGCTTTATGTTAACTTCTTTCTAGCTCAATTGGGGCAATGAACTGTAAAGTGTAATTAACTTTTGTATTAATTTGTTTTAAATTGTCACTTTTTTACTGAACTGACTATTTTTTAGTAGAATAAAATGGCTAGGATCATGGGATTTATCTTCTTTATACAATCCATGTTGTTGTAAAAACTCAGATCTAAATTAGAAAACCACAGCTGCATATTACTTTTTACCTGTTATATCAATAAGTGAAAAAAATCATGTTTGACTGTCCATGTTCATTCTGGGGTTTTTGATATTGCCTGGAAGATTTAGCGCACCTTAACTCCATTTTCCCACCGGGCCACTTGTACCTAAATCAATCCTCTTTTGATCTGCTTCAGAGAAGAAATTGAACACTATGTGTAGTTCATGATACATAAATCTCCTAGTTAATTAATAAAAATCATTACATAAACATACACTTAAAAATTAATATATATGTATTTATTTACATATATCTATATGTAGGCATGCTTCAAAGAATATGTTGCATGAAAATATATGGAAACTTAGGAAGCTTTTTGTAAGAATAAGGATGTGCTTATTCTTGAATATCAATTAATACTTTTTTTTTTTTTTAATCACGGCAAATAAATAAATGATGTATACTTTAAAACTACTTCCATAAGAAATATTCAGAATTTGGAGTTACCACAGCAGTGCTACTCACAATGTGCAGTATCTCCTCCGACAGCATTAGGACCTGTGTTAATCATGTGTGAGAAAATGAACTGCTTCAAACACATACAGCTTTTACACATATACATATGCTACTCTCTATAATTTTCCACTGAGGAGAATGAGCTATTTTTTAGTGGATTTTTCCAACTAGAAATGAGGGCTTTGTCTTAAGAATTTGATTGACTCCATTGGCACCATCAAAGGTTTTACAATCTCCTGGTTTTGGGGGTTTTATTTATTTGTAAACTTCTGAATGGATCAGAATATGATATTTACTTGAAACATCTAAATGGCTGTTCAGTGAGTCATTCTGCAAGGGGCTTTTTCCTTCAGCCTCTAGGATAACCGAGTCCTACTTCCAGAAGGGAAATAGAAGGGAATAATCAGCTGCATTTCCCACCATTATGATGTTGAATGTTGTTGCACTTGCACACAGAGGTCTCAGTCAGTAATTACAGCCCTGTTTTACTGAGCATTTACCCAGTGTAATACACTAAAATATAATTCCTTTCATTTTTCTCATAGAAATTAGTTTTGGGTTTTGTCTGTTTGTTTTCATTACATAGCTCAATAAAAGGAAAACAAACAGTGCAGTGCTACCAAGGACTGAAGTGTCTTCATCCACTCAGGAAACACAGTAGATATACTCTGGTGTCATTCATTCCCTTGCATGACATAACCTCAGTTATTCACCAAGATTAAATGTTATTAAGCTCTTTTCTGCATTATTTGTATCTTACTCCATAAAAATAGTCCTCTGAACGTAGCATAAAATTTCCTCCTTGTGGTAAGAGCCATGCAATTTTGTCTAAATTCTTAGTCATGCCTATTTCTAATTCCCCAGAAAATAGGATAAACACCTGTGACATTAATATCTGCTAGATTACATCCATTCAAGCACTGACTGAAAATTGTAGCAAGATTTATCTTTAAAATAATAAACAAACAAACAAAACAGGCTTAAAGAGATAACATTTTCTCTTAGAATCTTTTTAGAAAGTATCTTTCCCTTTCCCAAATAACACATTTACAAAACCCACACCACTCCTCATCTTTCTCTCTTCAGTCTTTTCATATTTATCTCCACTTCTTACCAGTCCTTTCTAATTTCCTTTCTCTTCTTCAGGATAACTGTCACTGATAAGATTCTGCCCTGATTTAAACTTTGGGTGGCCCTGCCACTTTTTAATCAGGATACAGAGCATGAGCATGACAATTCCCCAAAACCTTCAGGAAATAACCTGCACTCTAGAATGACTTGCACTGAATAAAATCCAGCTGCTGGGGAAGTGGGTGCAAAAATCACACCTCTTTTTCTTCTGGCAGCAAAGATTACTTTCTTAGATTATACACTGAAGATCAGCATCAGATATCTCCTTATGTCCTTTGGTCTGGATGCAGCAAATTTTTATATATGTGCTTAAACTTTAGCACACAGTTATTCAACAGAGTGCTTTATTTAAAGTGATACCTCACTGTCCCACTCTTGCATAAATATTCCTAATTACTTGAGGTGAATTACAAGTGCCTGTATTGGTACTGGCTGAGATTCTATGTACTTACCTATTTGGGAAATGCCATTTCTTATCACAATGGATTTAATGGGAAATTACAAAATGAAACAACTTGCCATTTTATATTACAGCCTATGAATTATTAAACTTTAATTACAGTTGCTTTGGGTTTTTTAATCATTCAAGTCAACACTTACAGTCTTAAGTGTTACACGCATTTTGAATATTTAATCTATTGATGGTTCAAATTAGCACTAAGCCAAAGTCCCCAGCACTTTATGAATTTTAGAGCATTCATACCAGAAATGACCTAGAGGGCTAAATGTGTCATTGTTAAATCCTTTGTGCATTCTGCCTATAACTGAGAAATGAGATGCTTCTTCATAAGGGAGAGTTCAGACAATTCTCATGTGGGGAAAAGAGGTGGTACCATAAAATGTTCCATTATTTTTCTCTCTGATGAAGAGACAGAAAAAGTCCTGGCTAGAAAATGATGTATTCTGCCAGCTTTTGTCAGTGCTGGATTATACACTGAACATGCTTTGAACTTCAAAGGAAAACGTCACCTTTGCATTCCTCAATATCCAGCAAATAGCACTCTGCCCACCTAGGGATAAAAAGTTTCTTTTTTCCAGGAAAGTCAACTAACGCTGGTTTTAGACCCTGTAAGACTTAAATATAGTCAGATAAAACAAGAATTTGAAAACTTCAATCTTAAGGTTCCTCTGGATCCTGGCTTTGTGTCAGCTTTTTCTGCTAGACCCTGTCTATCTTTGATGCAAATTCCTCCTTTTCCTTTGATCCTTATCTCTATCTAGAGCTATTCTTCCCAGCTGGAAGCCAAAGCACCACTTGACCTGGTGTTAGGGAGAGTGAGCTGCCACAAAGAGAGCTCTGTTTCACCAGGTAAAGTCCTGAGTCAAAATCCTGGCTCCAGTGGAAGGTAGGAGTTCACCTCTAGCATGACTATCTTCTCCCTTGTCACAGAAGAAATCCTGTAAATGTTAATGGTTCAGTAACTTCAAGTCAATGTCACTCACAGCATAAATACTTCCTAGTATTTCAAATTATGTACAAATGTACTTCCTTTACTATCTTTTGTGTAATACTATTTCCAGTCAGTGAGCAACAAACCAGATGCCCTCAGCATGCAATTTTGCACTATTTAACATACATTTTATTAACACCACATAGCAGCACAAAGGCATCCTCAAAGTTTTGGACTCACTCTCTGTTGCAAAGCAGAGAGAGAAGTAGCAAGTAATAAAACTGAGCAGAAAGCTGCTGAATCCAGAGCCTTGGAAAGGAGGTGAGAAGGAACATTTAATGCAAAAAAAAAGTTCAGAGACCTTTGTGCTGTGAGATATGCTGCTCACAAAGGTCTAAGCTACAACACTCCACTTGAAACTCAACTGTGTTGAAACTTAACTTAGTCCTGAAAGCAACTTGACAGAGAAGTGTGAGGTTGATCCAAGCAGTTTTAGATTTGCTAGGCTGAGTGTCTTAGAATTTGCTTTTCCTAAAATTTTAAGGCCATGGCTCCTCAAGACTGCTTAGGTAAAAGCTGTGGGATTTATTTTTTTTTCCTCTGCTGTACTTTCTTGTGAGAAAAATAAAAGATGCAATATGACACAAAATCTGTAGTTCTATCTAAAATCCAAGGATTCAACTGAAGTTTTAACATTGACCTTTCATCTCTAAAAATGCTCTACTCTAAAACTAGTATTTAAAGCCCTTCCTTGCCAATTCTTAAAAACTGAGCAGTTCATTATCCAGGCTACTGCAGTTGCTTGAGAAAAAAACAATTGGTTGTGTCCCAAGACAACCAGCCACTTCACATCTCTGGTATAGCAGTTGAGACAGGCTGAGTCCAATTGAATAAGATGGTAGCTCCTCTGGTCTTAACCCTTCAGCTGTGCCTGTGAGATATGAAATAAACCTGAAGCTGTTACACCAGACTGTGAACAGAAACAGGATTTCCAGGATTAATAGGACATTGGATTTTTTCCCTGCAAAGTAAGTGAAAATTCTTATTGCAAAATGAAATGCTGTCTTTCTGTTCAAATATTAAATAAAGACTTCACAAATTACAAAACTGCATGATTCCCAGGGACTGAAATTGGTCGTAAAATAGATTTGAAGATGACACAGTTTAAGGTGAATGCATCTATCATCTATAACTATAACTGCTTGTGAAAAATAGCACCATGTTTCTTTCACTTCAAGAATACATTGAAAAAAAATTATTTGAGACTGCAAGAACAAGATTTTCTTGGTTTTGTTAGAAGAAATTATAAATGCTACAGATTTAGGGTTTTAAATGCCTGTAGAAATGCTTCAAGCATTATTAAAACTGAACTAGAAAGCAATTAGGAACACCATAAGCCAGGAACACCATAAGGGAGAAAACATTCTTCCCTTAAACAATATCTCTCTAATCTTCATTCACTAGAATAGGACACTTGCACAAAAGCCGATGAGGGATAATAATGTAACACAAGATGTGAGTGCAATGTTATTATCTATTCAAACTCAAAGATAAGAACATAAAAAGCATAGCAGATCAAGCCACAGGCAAGAACCTTAATCAGGTTTTCTAACTCCTCCCTGCAATGCCTTTATTTTTATCATGTAACATATGCTTCAGGTGACAGAGACAGCCCTATCTCTGATGATGTTTAATGATATGGGAGCCCTTCCAACAACATCAGGTGCCTTCTCCTCCCTGTTCTGTGAAAAGTCAGTAGCTTCCCTAAGTGTCTTATCCTTTTGGTTTTTTTCCCTATTGGTTAAAAAAGGAAAAGATGAAATTGAAATGTATTTAATTTACCAAAGAAGCTTGCTAAATTTACACTTAAGTTTGACCTGAATATTCTTTTAAGTTTGGTTCATCTGCCAAGGAATAAAGCCAATTATTCATACAGCTTTACTGAGAGCAGTTCTATTGTCAACCAAATGCATAACTAACTTCCAAAAAAAAAAAAAAAAGTAATTTGTATTTTTCCCCCCTTAGTTCCAAAGACCTGACATAATCTCTGTTCATGAGAAATATGCATATCTTTGATTCCTGAATGATTCCCAGAATAAGTCGACATATCTGTTCTAGACAGGGATTAAGTACTATAAATAACAGTTTTGGCCCGGTGAAGCAACTGAACTAACAGCCAATTACCAGAGCAACCTGCAGACAATAGTTTCCCCACCTCCGACCTCTCAGGTCTCAGTTTCCTACTTACACAACCATGACCACCCAGACCCCCTAAATAGCATGAAATAGAAGGAAAACTATGTTTTAGACCTATCACATTTTCTTTCACTTCTATTAACCCACCCACTTCTTTCCAAATTCTAAATTCCTCCTACCTTAAGTTGTATATATGTTTAATACAGGATGGTTATAACCAGGACGCTTGGTCCTACTTAGTTTGGTATTTCGTGTTTCTGTGTCAGATTGTTCCTCTAATAATGTCTGTCAGATCATCTTACAAACCTCATCTCTTTTACACTATCTCATCATTGTGTGCAACATGTAAACAAGAGACGGGGCAGGAACTAAAAACTTCCTTCTGCTTCCCACGGGCCCAGGGAGAGAAACTTCTCATCTCTTCTCCTTCACACTCTTTGCTTCATAGTGACCAGTTGCAATGAACAAGAGGGAGCATTTCTCCTGTGACATGTTTAAGATGTTCCTCAGAAATATGACACAATTTTGAATACCTTCTAACTTGGAAGACATGGATCCCATAACCCATTTTCGGGATGAGTGTTCTGATCACAAGATTGTTACCCATCACCACCACTACAAGAAGCAGCAACAGATCTAGTTTGTGACTAGGGACATGCAGGGTCTTAAGTGTGCATTTCTCACAGTTCATTGATAAAAGTTCCTCATGCACATGTAAGTCTTGCTGCATGTGCCTAGACTTGTTGTTAAACCTAAGCCTTGCTGAGACACCCTCAGCTTCAATCAGGACAGAAATATCTAAAGCACTCAATTTTTTTTTTTATCTAGGTGTAAGTAATGGGAAATCAGTTCCATCCATCCCTGCATATGTGTGTTTGGGCACTATTCTCATCTGTGCAGTCTCACAGTCTGATCTTCTCAGTGCGATGTTTGTTTTCCCGGAGAGCATTCTACTGGGCACTCAGAATTTCAATAAATCACCAGTTGTCTTTGCAACTCATCAATCTCTTTCACAAACACTCCAGTGACCTTTTTTATTGTATTAAATAGGTTTTGTTTCTCAGTAAAGAATTGCAATACACTTTTCCTATGCTTGTTACATTGTCAAGAAGCTATATACTGATCAGAGCAATCAAGGTGGGTGGATCGAGGGCTTTAGATTGCTAATAATTAAGTGAAATACTCAGTTCCAGACAAAGAAATTAAATCCAACTGAATTTGAGACTGCAGAATCAGGGCCTGATTTATCAGGATTGTTATAGCCAAAAAATAAGTACACAGGATGCATTGCACTGCACCTGTGATCTGTAGTTCTCACAGCCTGAATCACAGGTGTCGCAATATTTGGTGTTCCTCTGAAAGCTGGAATCCTGGTGTGAGAATTGCTTCTATAAAAACAATGCACAAGTACTGCCTAGCATTTAGACTTACCGGGTAAACATATAAACATGAACATAAAAAACCCTTGCAAATTAAGCATATGCAAAATGAAGAAAAATATTTGATTTTAAAACCAGTCTCAGCATTTTGGTGTTATTTTTCCCTTGTGCTAAGAAATGAATCCTTTGCCCTGTTTTCAGCATGCCATTCTGGAGAACTATGAAAACGTACATCATTTTAAGTGGTAGCCTTGAAAATAGTGCTTATCCAAGCTTATATTTTTTTTACCCTAGGTAGTCAAGAACTTCCTCAAGAGTGTATTCAGGAATTTCAGTGCTTTCAAGCTAAAACAGACTCCAGTATAATCAAAGAAATCAGGAAAGACTTAAAAAAAAGGCAGTTCTTCATATATTTTATCTCTATCATTGTCAGTTAAGATTTGATTAGGAAAAGAACAAACAAATCTGATATTTAAATTTGTAACTGTCTGCTTCTTCCACTATCAAAGAAAGAAAGCTAGGAACCCGGGAAGCAGTAGACAGTAAAAGGGAAAGAAAGTCTGTGTTTTACTGGATGCATATGCAACTAGATAGTTAGACAAATACAACTATTTCTTTCTAAGTAAACATGCTTAATTGTAGTTGACATATGATTCCATATTTGGCAAATAAAATGTGAATTCATTAGTGGAAGGACAGCTTTTTGTGTTGTGTAGCTGGTAAAGATTCAAATAGACTAATTGCACAATCTATTACTCCCAGGAATTTATAAGGGAAACTGATCTAAATTGTTAGAATTAAATTATCATCCTAAGAATCGTCATCTGGGTTCCTATCTCATGTCATCAGAAAGACTGGAAAAAGCAGGCTGCTTATCTCATGCTTGGCAGATGCAAGACCTCTGGCTTCATTTACAAAAACAAACACTCACATGAGAAAACACAAAACCAAAAACTCATACCCATACAGGATTTCTTTTTCAGTGCTTCATATAGCTGCTGTTTTCTCATGGGTCTTATGTGACAGAAAGAACAGCCAGCACACATATAATACATTGCTTATTCCAAATGCCTTGGGTTTTTGATTTTCTGTAATTTTTTGGTACGTGTAGATTAATATAAAGATAGCAAAGCAAACCAAATACATGCTTTGGAATAATTTTCATTTCCAGTAATGGCATCCAAGAGTTTTGTATTAGCATTCATAACTCTTATTATTGTATTGATTCTCAAGGGAAGATAACTCAGTGCTTACACTGCTGGGTCCTGCATGCCTGTAGAAATGTCACCAGGATGTCAGGTCTGCTGCAAGCCACAGGATTGTGCAGAGAAGGAGAGAAAAATCAGGAGAGAGGTGTGCCAATCTTTCCAATGTTCATGTGATTACCTCTGCAATTCTTCTGGGAGAGAAGTTACTGAAAGGATTTTCTATTTTAGCACTACAGTGGCAGAGCTTTCCTTAAAAAAAACCCCTCTTATTTAAAAAATAAACTTTTTGTCAAGAAACACATTTTTTTGTTTAAAATTATGAAGTAATTTCAAAAGCTGAAATATGCAGGCAAAACTGGCTGGCAACAGGGGAGGATGGGGACAATAAAAGAGACAGAGATGGGGATAGGTGATGTTAACAGTGTGGCCATGATAAAAAAAAAAGAAAAAAAGAGGGGGACAGTGGGAGAGGAAGCACTTTCACTGAGAAAACCAGATAGCTATAAGATGTAGCATACCTTGAACGTACAACTTGTATCATATGTCATGTGGCTGTGGCTATATTTACTCAAGCATTAACTATCATTTACTGTGAAAAGTAATGACGATCCCTCAAAGCTTCAAAAAGCCTTTGAAACACTCTCATAAAATAAACAGAGATAAATAAGCCATGCAAAATTGACAGGTATTTTAAACTCAGTCTGGTATTAATGTATAATGTATTTAAGAAAGATCCCTAGATTCAAATAGTGTGAAGACCAGTAATTTATGCTTCAAGTCTTTTTACTGAGGTAGCTATTTCCAAGGTATCTATCAAAGGAAAATAGGTTTAAATAAGACATTACAGCAGTGCTAAAAACGCTATTAAATATGTAGTTTTATAGAATGAGAACATCTATGTGAAGAGTTTTTCCAGACTAAGCCACTGTTCCAGTGAAGTTTAAAAAGTAATCACCTGATAACTCACATAGTCTTCTAACCAAATAAAACTTTAGGATTTCTATCTGATACTATAAATGTTACATTTCTGAATTTTATGGTTAATTATATTTAAGAATGTATATGAATGAAATTAATTCACTAAAAAGCCCTCAAAAACATCTGTGTTTCATAATATCATGTTCTAAAATGAATTACAGTGCTGCTAAATCTTATGAAACTATCACAAGTCTCAGAATTTTTTGTTTGTTTCTCTTTAGCACACAAACTTCTTTAGACATAAGAATAGGCAAAGGATAAGCCTAGAAAGTAAATATTCTGTCAGAGCTGAGGGACCCACAAGCATATCCAAGCTCCCACATTTGGGAAGCACAGCCCGAGTTCAGCCTGTGTCAGGGCTTTTACTTACTCAAGATCTGGTCATAGTCTCAAGTTCAAGGTCTCTGTTTGTTTTATTCAATATTTCTTCATGCTTTTGAAGATGACATAGTCTTGACATATGCATCATTACTTTTAGTGATTCATTAAACCCCAGAATGGTTATTAACAGTCATCACACCTACAAAGGAAAATCTCTGAAGTTGAGTTTTCAGAGAAGATGACTGTCCTAGGTCAGCTATATAAAATACCTTGGGGAGATGTGGAAACATCGAGCTAATACCCTTTAAATAAAAGTTATATCATATCTAGTGAAGTGTTTGCTCTAGCACAGATTTTTAAAGTTTACTCTATCGTGGTGAAATAGAGCTAGTTTCTCTGTGGTCAGGTACTTGGTAATTGATATAAATTTCTTGATTTCCAAAGGCGAGTTAGATTAACAAGAACAGAAGATAAAAAATAATGTGTATCTGAGGACATATGCTATATCACTCAGGAACAGAATTAATTCATGCCTCTCTGGATTCCTCAAAATGTTTCTTGCACTTAAATGTACTGTAACAGCTAACAAATGTTCATTCAGCTAAATAAATGAACATCCAACATTCTCCGACAACACAGACAAGGTCAGATGAACGACAGAAACTCTGCTGAATAAGTAATGATGAAAGTTCATATGCTGAGAAAGACAACTGATAGAACACCGAGGAATGAAGAGAGTTATCAAGCACAGGTCCTAGTTACTTGTATAGGCATTAGGGAAGGTTCTGCTTTTCAGGCATGACCATATGGTACAATTTAGCACCACAAATAAGCATCTAAGCTCTGAGTTAGCACCAAAACAAAACAAAAAGAGCAAGAATTCTGTTGCATTGGGATTGTGCTGAATCAAGGCTAATTATCCTTGCTATTCAGAAGAGCTAATTTACTCTGGAAGTACACTAAATTGCTTCTGGACCCCAGATGGGTCCTTTTAAGCACACTGGACAGCCCATGGCACCACCCAGACATGCCAGCTCACACAGACCAGGCCTAGGGATCACATACAGGAACACAGACCCCAGCCCTCTCCTGCAGTACAGCAGAGTTTTACAGAACATTCTATCAATGCCACTTTGCAGCCCTGAAGGTACAGCATAGAGAAGATTTGGGATGATATCCTGCAAAGAGAAGATCTGGCCTTGCTAACAGGAGAGGTGAACTACTCACCAACTTGAATAGAGACAAATGAATCTCCCTTTTCTTGTAGTGAGTCCCAGGCTGTTCAACTCAGCATCAACTACTTTTATAGTCATAAGAATTTACCTCTGAGTTCACTCCAGCTGGAATTTTTTGCTTAATGTGTATGGATCATCTCAGCTATGTCTGAAATGCTCTGACCCTCAGGGTCAAGAGGCCATGACATCTATTTCATTCTCGCAGTATATCAAAGCTGTTTTTCAGAGAGGAAAGAAAAGGAAAATCCTTCCAAAGAAACTGCAGGTAAAAGGTAGATGAGGAGAATGTGAATGTTGCCCTGGCTGAAAGATATCTGGGACAGTTTGAGTTGACATCTGTAATATTTTTAAAAAGTGCCAGAGTAATCACAAGCAGCAGTTCTCCTTAGTGTGCTTCCTTGAACATCCATCAGCAAAGTATAACTTGTACCACTACTCTTTCAATTTCTCTGTCTATTATATATTTTTATATATTACCTTATAGTGTTGATAGACAGAATTTGGCCTTTGCATTTCCTCATTTTTTAAAGTATTGCTTTTTCTCATGCTTATGGAACAAGTCCAAAAGTCAGTAGTACTTAATTTTCTCCTCTCGCCAGCCTTATTAGATGTTTGTATGCTTCAATTGCCAAAGTGTATTTAGCTCTCCCAGTCTATCCCTGTTCTTTATTCTCATCAGTGTTGGTTTTTTTTACATAAGCTCTTTCATCTATCTTCCCTTGAGCCATAAACTATAATCTTTTCTACGGTTTAACATTACATTGGAAGGGCTGGTCTTTCTACATGTACTGCTTAGCACCAGCACATCCTCCAGTTTCTTCTAACTTCTTCCCTGATGTTGAAGAGGTCTGATGACCTCCCATTTTATCTTCAACAAATAATTATTCCAGTAGATATTTGTTTAATCCTCTCCCACAAAGATTTTTTGCTATGCTGTTTACTTTACAGTGGGGGGAAAGCAACTTAGTATTTCTGGTATAAAGATATTTTCTGGTAAACACAAAAAAGGTTTTTGAGGTGAGTGTGCTGGTGCCAGGAGACAAAGTGATGATAAATAAAAGCATAGAAGATTGAAAGTTTATGTAATGTTGTTATCTAGACTTTTATTTATACAACTGCATGCAATATAGAGTGAAGGAGGAGTTTAACAGAGACCACAATGGCTTACAAATCCTATTTACCAAATAAAAACTATGTAGTCAAAGCTGAGGCTGGACAGACACACTGAGAATCTGATCTTCCACATATGTCACCCAGGTGTGAGGTTTTCATTTGTCCATAGCATCACCTTCTGCACCTTCTGTGCCTTGGGTGCGAGCTGTATTCAAGCACGTTGTGAGATAACCAGCAAGCAAGAAGCCAACCCCCACTGATGGATAACTGTTTTGTGCTATGGCATTCAGAAATTTTTACATTTTTAACAGCCATGCTCTGATTGAAACTTCAGACTTTCTTGTTACTCCTTAGGGGGCTGATATGTATGCCAGATGTGCTCACCTGAAACTTAAGGGTACAACCAGAAAAATAAACGTTTGAGTAATAATGGAAATTTGCCAAGGTGGATTCAAAACAAGATTTGGATGGCATTTTCAAAATGTCAAATATATCCTACAATAGAAAGCACACAGTCAGGTGCAACACTGTTGGATTTGGTTTGGGGTTTTTTTTGTTTGGTTGGTTGGGTTTTTTTTAAGGAATAAGAGGATAAAATCTATCTAATTAAAAAAAAAAGAAAGCATATTTATGAATCAAAACATGCCGATTTCTTTTTATTTAGAGTCTCTATACAATTAAATCTGCATTTAATCATGAGAAATGAATGAAATGA
This sequence comes from Actenoides hombroni, assembly GCA_024336885.1. Taxonomy (NCBI): domain Eukaryota; kingdom Metazoa; phylum Chordata; class Aves; order Coraciiformes; family Alcedinidae; genus Actenoides; species Actenoides hombroni. The sequence continues at coordinate 6,541,768 of WUAM01000260.1, forward strand.
ATGTCATCAAAATTTTAAAAAATAATTTAGTCCAAAAATATTATGATGTTTTTTCAATTGTTTGATTTCTCCTGTGTCCTGAAAAATTAAAACTTGTAAAAATAAAACTGAGATCAAATGTTAAGAAAACCAACTTCATATCAAATCAACACTTTCTTAATGTACTTAATGAAAATGTAATAATTTTCATTAGAAATGTTTGAAGTCTAAAAGTAAAGAACATCCAAAAATCCACTTAGTTTTATGTTTGTTGACTTTCTATCTTACTAGAGTAACTGTAGAACACAACAGCAAAAGCTCTCAGAATGCCTTGTCTAGAAGAGTCACCAGCTGTACTAATTTGACTAACATCTCTCTGGGTACTTAGTCTTTACTTTGATATTTTCTTTGTACTTCTCATTTGCTAATAAATTCATTAGATAGTCTCTCAAAGCAAAATTGGTCCATACCTGTTATAAAACTATCTGGGCTATGTATTCATTCTATAAATTGCCATAACACCTTTTCCTGTCTCCACCATGCTTAGAAAAGCCTTGCATTCATGGGCAATAGAACAGAAAATGGAATGATCTTAACCAGTCAAAAATGTCTGTTGACTGTACATTACAAAGAAGATGCATATGCAACACTGAACTAAACAGCAGACCTATTATTTACAAAAACAATCATAGCATCTGAAACACAAGTCCACTATCAATCTCAGCATTACACTTCAGTAAAGTGCCAGCAGCTGATTTTAATATTGATAGCTTACTGATTCTTATCCTCTTTCCTAAAAAAAAAAAACCCATAAAAAAAAAAAAACAACAAATATATGGACTAGTTATTTTATTTTCTGAAAAAAGAAACCAACATATGGACATGAAAAACTTGTTCATTTATGCTCTACATTCATCTGTCACTTCTGTCTCATCTACATAGAAGTAACTCATTTTCACTGTAGAATCTCCTGTTTTATGATGGGCTAGAAAATGTACTTGATTTTTCTGTTCCTAGAATCTATTTTGTGGAAATATAATTGCACCTTTATTTGAAACATTATTTTTATTCATCAAAAGCCTTTCACTGCCCATCCATCTGGTCTTAAAACATTTTGCAATGCTGTAACTAGAGATGAACAAAACAAGAATCAAAGTAGTAAGAGTCAGTGAAATGAGCTCTACTCAAGGAGGACCCAAGTCAGGTCCAGATACAGATTTCTTCAGATATGGATGTCAAGTTCAATAGTTAAGTTTAGACCATTCATAATGACTGGTAATCCTGTAATACTTAGTACTACTGAAAAATTAGGCTCTTAATGACTAAATACTAAATACTCTCCATTAAGTTCATAGAGTGTAATCTAGATTCTTGGTTGAATAAATTAAACATCATGTGTTATAAAGTATCCTTTTGCACTCCATCAAGACATATACCAAAAACTAAGCTGCTTTGATGTCACATATGACTGCAAGTAATAAGGATCTGAATGCAATTAATTGAAAAATAAGTGTCTCACTTACCAGGCAGACATGAGTCATCTCACCACGGGTATCCCTTGTGTACAGAGAATGCATTTATGAAACATGAGTTATGTCTCTATAATATTGTCTGCCCTGAAGTATTGTAGATGTTCATCACAGCATTGTAAATGCACCAATGAAACACCACAACTGATGGAGTCTCTCCATCAATCAAAGCACAGAAACATTGCTGTAATTCCTAATGATAAAACATTATTATTATTATTACTACTACTATTGTTATTACTACTATTTACTGTGGAGACTTCCCCTAGCCAGGCCAGACCAAAGAAATGTAGAGAGGCATCATAAGTGATAGTCTTGAAGAGAAGGAAGAACAAGTGACATGCTCCAAATAATCAGCTCTTTGAAATCCCAGTTTTAATTGAAAGATTACCCTACCACTTCTCCCAGGGTAATTTTATCTGTACCTGTAGGTCTGGATAGCGTTGATACAGAGAGTTAACTTCTGGAATGGAAAAATAACATCAAGTCCTGGCATATTATCTGTGGCCTGTTTACTGGGGGTTGCTCTCAGGTTTGGAGTATTTCGGCAGTGCACATTGACCTTTGAAGAACCAAGGTCAGTGACTTAAATCATTTACAAAAAGTCTGTGTTATAGGTAAAAGGAGTTCAGATCAGATTTTGCTGAATTTAAGTTCTGGTGGAACATTTGGCCTAAATTTTTTTGTTCAGATGATTTACCCTTCATCTTGTCTGAAAGTTTATGTAGTATTGTCAGTGTCATACACATGACAGCTGTGAGTCAGATCTTCGAAAATAATGAAAAAAGCTTTAATATCATGAGAATTTTTGTTCAGAAAAACTGCTTACAAATACTAATGGTAGTGTGTAAGCCTCTAGGATGGCCATAGGTCGTGTTTTTCAGCTTTTTTCCCCTGCAACCTCAAGAGACAGAAATGCACTTTCTGTGTATAAAGGTGACCTTCCTAATGTCTTATGAAGCTAGAAACTGCAGCTTTAAAAGGAATATAAAATACAGAACATTCTGTAGAAAATTAAAAAATAATCAATATCAACTGAGTACAAAATCTTTGTATATCGATATCAACTGTATTTATGAGGACACCATGGGTTATTTATTTTACCAATGTTTTTTCATTAGGTAGCGCCTGGAGGCTAACTGAGATGAGTTTCCATTGTATTACGCAGAGTAATATAAGAGTTCAGAAGTAACAGAAAGAGTAATTTTCTTGTTTTTCAATCAACGGATGACAATACTCCAAACTGAAGTTCTGCTACCATCTTGAGATGGTTTTCTACTTTTTCCTTGCGTGCCTCTTTAACCCAAGGTAAATTGCAATTTACTTTATGTCACACTGAAAAAAAAAACAACCTTCTTGCAGGCAAAAAGGAACGCACCACACATGCATGTTCACAACTGTATTGCCAGTCCAGCTAATGTTTTAACAGTTTAATAATCCATGTTGTCCAATTAACACAGAAAAGCTTCATTAATAACACAGGAAAAATTCCTATAGGAAGAAAAAAGCCCTTCCTACTACATACCCCTTTTCTCTGGTGTATGCTTGCCCTTCCCATGTCCCCTTGCGTCCTAAGATCAATGGTTTCAGGCTTCCTTGAGAGGGTCTAGGGGGGACAGAAGGTGGAGGGGTGTTGTGTGTAAAGCAAACATCAGCATCCTCAGTCTTTCACTGGGAGGAGTGTAATGTTCATGGTAAGGATCCCAAAGATCCACCTGAAGTTATCATTTTATGCTTCTTTCTCATTGCTTGCCAGCTGAAGTTTGAAAGATGACACAAACATGCACACACACCACCAAGCTCTTTTGACCTAGGGGCCTGTTCTTTGTTGCACGCTGGTTCCCTGGGACTCTTTGGCCTTTACCACATATAGTTTCTCAGTGCTCAAGCTAAAACAGGTCAGGCAGCAGTCATTGACCACCGTTAAGCCAACTACAAACTGTTAAGCCAAACTACAACCAGTTTAGGCCCAACCACAAACGGGTGCTGGGTCCCTGCACTGCCAGGTCAGTGAATAGCCTTGTGCTTTCTCCTGATAATGGCAAAAATCACATGTACCAGGCTGGCACAACTAACTCATGTCTTTTTATTAGTCATTTTTCTTCATTCCTTCCACTTTATTATGATTTTAAATGGACTTGAGCTTTCTAAATAAACCAAACTGCAGGGAAGGAAGATAAGTCCATAATAAAGAATTCTGTTGTTTGCAGGAGAATGTAAGGACTGAACTAGATAAAGAATGGATAAGAAAAAACAAATATTCTTCTGATGATATTTCAAGTTCGAAAAGCCATATGTATTATAGAAAAAAAAGGAAAACAAAAATAAACACATGATTTTGTATTGCTCTTGTTGATCAGGCAACAGCTGGCAGGAAGATTGTCTACCTCCCCTGATCAAGACAGAGCCAGTTACACGCTGGTGTATATAGCCTTAAATACTTCCAGTGATGGAAATTCCATAATATCCTCTACTATCTCCTACCCACTACTTCATTCTGTCTACCCCAGACAGTTTTTCTCAGTGTTCTTCTTGCTGTAACTTTAGGCTATTATTTCTTCTTTAATCCACTAGTAGCTCTAAATCTTTGGTTTGTTTACTTCATCAGTTCACTGATGCACATAAAGAGTCTCTCTCTCCTTCTGCCTGCCTGGTGTAAGCTTTACTAAAATCAATGACCACTTTAAGATGAGTTGTAGTAGAACAGTGAGATATTATTTACCCTTCTGCTTCTCAAAAACCTGTAGTACCTGGGAGATCATTCTGTGTCATCCCCTTTGCTGCTTCTGTTCAGAGCAAACGCTGAAGGACTAACAATTCACATTTTCATCTCTGTCCAATCCCAAGAAATTTATCCATTTCAGACAATCTCACTACAGATTTTTCCAGACAAGAAAATCCTATGGAGAAATTCTTAACAATTAGTCATATTTTTAGTGAAAGAACCAGTCATGTATTATTAAAGTACAGCCTAAATAAATTTGCTTTGAGATTATAATGTGCAGTAGTGTGTGACAGCCAGGGTCATATATAGCTCCACAAGCTGATGTTTGCCCCAGCTCCCTGATTCAGTGCCATACCCAAGCTGGCTTCAAGAACAAGCATGTATGTTTGGGGTCTTGGCAGTAGCTTTCAATCATTTCGATTCATATTTATTAAAATGTGGAATACCATAGGGTTCCATAGATAGCTGTGGGCAAATAGCATTTGCTTAGATTGATTTTGTCAGCCTACTGTGTCTTAATGTCCTTGTGCTACACAGAAAATTAGAGCTAAACATATCCGCTGTCTTTGAACTCTCTTGAGTGCTACAAATGAAGATGCTAATTTAATTATTTACTATTATTTATCAACTATAGGAATGAAAATATCATTTTGAGGTTTACTAACCATACTTACTCATATCAAAGCTACGTAAGTTCCTTTTCTCACCATAGCCATTAGATACAAGACAAATTAGAACAAAAGTGCCACCTAGTGACAAAACCACTGAAAGTTTTTTAGACTACATGTAAACACTTCTTTTTCTTCCCCTGAAATTTTAGCCAAACATGCAATCAATGTTAAATAAATCAGAAGCTTACCAAAAGTCGTAGAAACCTTTCTTTAAAAAAGTAGAATACCTTTACTGAAAAGAAATATACGATCTCTTTATTCAATCTCTTTTTCATGTTTATAGTTATTTCAGTGCTCCCACCAGCCCATTCTGCTCATCTTCAAGTTTTGGACTCTTTGAGGTCCAAAGTTTTGGATTATGCAGACTCATCCAATATGAGCCATGGAAATTTTTTAGTAACTGTTCACTACAGTTTTTCCAACAAAAGAGTTCAGAAATTAGCTGCACTGAGTGATTGCCCACAAGTTTACAGCTTCAAGTTATCTGCCAAAACAGTCAAATCCCAGGGAGCCCAGAAGAGAAAAGGAGCTCTAAAGCTGGCATATCTTTGTCTTTCCCCTTTTACACCTTCTCCCTGTCCCCACAGAATGTCACTGCTCCTCCCTCCTCCCCGCATCACATTGGGTATGTCTTGTTCCTTACTCAATGTGTTGGGCACAAGTTCAAAACTAAATTACCCTAAATACTTAAAGTTCTTAAGTGATGAACCACACACAGGACAGGAGAATCACAGCACAGAAGCACAATAGTTTCAGAAGTGTTTCCATAAGAAGTACCTTTCCATAAGCAGCACTCAGCCAACAGGAATAATTGAAAAAGTGATGCTGTACTAGGGACGTGCAATGCAGTAAACCACAGGGAGGTCACATCACTCATTAACACTCCAGAATAACAATTTCTCCGGATGTCCTGTGATAATTAAAATCAGACCATTCTTCATATCATTGTACATCATCTTTAGGGGTGAAAATGAGTAAAGGCATAATTGGGAGTCAAAATCTACCCTATAGTAACATCAGTGGAGAAAGGTGTGGAAGTATGAACATATGGAAGTATTTGGGCCACTAAACACATGCAGAGCAGCAAATCATAGCAAAGAGGTATGTGGCAATAAGCACAGATCTAAGCACAGCACAGTTAGGGCAGCACTGTACTTCAGCTGACTCTACAACTTCTAGCATGCAATTAGACAATTAGCCCATTTCTGCACCATACCTCATTAGTCTTCAGGACCTGGAGTATGGTTGCATGGTCCAGGTCCAGGTGCTCCATCACGTTTTCAGTTTCAGGTGCCTAGATGAGTACTTACCATTTGGGCTGGTCTTCCTTCATCTTGCACTAATTCTTGTTTTGTTTGTTCCAACTCTTCTCTCAATAACTTCAGCTTCAGTTCCTGTCAGCTCCTTTTAATCTCTTCTTGCATGCCCTTTGCATACAGTCCTGTCATCATCACCCCTTCCTGGTCTTTGCAAACAGACTAGCTAACAAAAGTCTAAGAACTGACTCAAAGCTGTCTAACATCACATTGTGATATGAAAAGAGTATCAAATGTATGAAGAAATTTTCTGCACAAATGTACAGAAAATGAAAAACTCACCAACATCAAAAACCCAACTTCCCCCCTCCTCGTTTTCCATTTCAATGGCAGGAAGCACAAGAAGTACTGGAATTAAACTGCAGGAAACATTATTTAAGTCACTGACAAGCTTTGTAGTGGTAAAGATCATTGTACAAGCTATTGCAATGCTCAAAGTGACTGCAGGACTTCTTTTGCTAGAAGCTTGAGAGTCTCTAGTCATGAATAATATAGGGGTTCTTGATTGTGCATGAGAGCATGATGCTGCACTAGTTAATCTCTAAAGGCCTTCTTCAGATCTCTTTTCTAGGTTCCTATGAAAATTAAAAACATTAAAAGGATGCAAAACAACTGTTTTACATCTCTACTGCATAATTTTCACCAAAAGAAATATTTCTTGTAACATAGAACACTCCACAGTAATGCTAGCACATCTATACTTATCTATAACACGATTTGCAATATAAAAGCCAAGGAAAATAAAAAAAAAATAATCATTTACTATTCCAGGAAATGATCAACTATAAATATGTAATATTTCATAACTGCTATTATTGTTCAAAGAGATAAATTAATGTTGCCCTCCATTTGAAGTGGAAAAGCATTTTTAATATATTATAATGCAGATACTTCACAAGCAAGATGAAGTAGCAATAATTTTCCAAAGAATCCTCCATACATGCTGGAAATTAGGCAGAGAATAAAAACCTACATTGTACTTTAACTGCGTTCACCTACTGTGAAAACCACCACCATGAATTATTTTCATTCCATCCAGTTCCTTATTTTTCATCACAGCAGAATAATAATTTTTCACAGAACAAGTATCACTTATACCAAACTGTTCCCTTCCCCTCTGTTGGGGAAGCAGAGGAAATGGGCATACTTGGTGATCCCTGTACACCTTCATGTAGGATTTTTAATTCTCCCAGGCAGAAGAAATGAGAGGCTTCATGTCTTGTTCCAAGCTCAGGTCACTTCCAAGAAGACGTACTTCAGCCTCAGACACTAGGCAAGGCATCAGTAATGGTAGGAAACACACTGCATCATCAGTTTAATGAGAAGCTGGGTTTTTTGTGTTTACAATTCTATTAAAATGATTACAGAAAAGGCTATAACAAGTTAGAGGCCACTTGCACGGCACCACAGTATGCCTTACTTTATGATGAGCTAATTGCCCTCCAGACTATCACAGCATATATAAAGTGTTTCATCTGTGCCTGAATGAGACAGTAAATTTCTGAGATCATGGACCTTATTTGTACAAAAACTTAGAACAGACTAATGCTGCCACTCAATACATAAACTGTGGTGCTTGTCCCTTGAAAGATTTCTGCCTATGTAGTGTAAGTAAGATTATGAGCTTTATTGATTTTCAGTTTAACTAAAGAGCTGAATATAAGACACCACCAGAGACACTTGCCATTAATCAAAATAACTAAAGCACTGATGTTTATGTTCTGTACCAGTATAAACAGAGACAGATTTAAAGTATGAGACCATGCTTTTCTTTAATGAGATTGAGATAGGTTTTGTGGTTGTTGGTCTTCTAAAAATATTTTTCTCCAGGGAGGTAGAGGAGAAGAGAGAAGGAATAAAGGTCATAAACTGATGCTCATTTAGTGCAAGCTACCCACTGATACCAGAAAGCCTAAGCCACATACTTAATTACACCCATGTGCTTCTATCTATGAGTCTAAAGGTCTCAATGAATTACATATTATGCTGGTGTATAAATCCACAGAAAGGTCAGATATTCCCTCCTGTAGTTCTTAAATGAAGGCATAAGGACTTCACATCGGTATGAGGAACTCCTGCATTCTCCACAGAATATCGATTCCTATTACTCACTTTAGCTATCAGGAATTTGGTATGGATGAACAGACAACTAATGCTAAATTTCACTGTAGAATATCTGCTCTAGCTGAAAATATATTGGAATAAGGTATTTTATCTGGTCAACAGGTGCTCATGAAGGATGTATGTGGTCACTGAGATCCCTTTTCTTTTCCACAAGGACTGATAAGTTTCCTTTGGCATATTGCTGTCACTAGGTATACCTCTGAGAAACAAAATACGGAGCTCTGAAGGTGTAGAGAGCACTGCTGAGCTGTAGTTCCTTATTACTCCAGTAGCAACAACCTGGAAGGTCCCATAGCAGAAAGAAAGCCAAAATTGATAAAAAATATAAGGAAGTAAAGCACATGCATTTTGCATGCATTTGAAAAAGAAGCTAATGATAGCATTATTATGAGAAAGCATTAAAGGTTATCAGTTTGACATTGCATATGAGTTTCAGCAAATAAAGAGCTTGATTAGTGGCAGACTGGTAGTTTGGTTTATCTCTTGACAATTCTTCTTTAGATAGTTTTAGTCTCTGTTTTCATACTGAAGCAATTCCTTTGTTTCTTGAGAAGCTTTGTCTCCATCTGTCTTCATTCCTTCCCCATGAGGACAGAACCACATCTGAATGACAGGAATCTTTCTTTTTTCCTACTCTTTCTCAGTCTCTTATTTAAGTTTTGAGGTTTTTGACAGCATGTCTGAGGTTTGCTGATGTTATAAACCAGTTGTGGACTAAACAGAGCATGAAAAGGACATCAGCCCATGCACCTTTATCTCCTATTTGGCCTCTGCAGTGCTGGCAAAAAGTCCCACCACAGTGACATGCTTTCCCTTTCCCCTTTGACCCAATGTCCTCACTGTATGCCAGATTTTTCCTGTTCACTCTCCAAACAGCTACAACCAGTACAGAGATTCCCAAAGCAGGAGATCTTCATCACTGTGCACCACCAGTGATGCAAGCCCCTGTAGATGAGAGCCCACCATGGTGCAGAGGGAAGGCAGAGCCCTTCTTCCATGAGATGTGCCTGCAGCAGCACCCTTCCCTCTCTCCTCTTGTTGTATTTGGACTGTTTTCATCCCTGCTTTTAATTTTTATTCTTTAAAAACTAACAAACAAAACCCCCAGTCTTTAAATACCGCTTTGGACTTTCAGATGTGCTGCTTGTAGTCAACTTTAGCACTGCACAGCCTGACAAGTACTCTGACCTCAGGGGCTCTTTGGACACTTAAGCACAGATACAACTGTTTGTAAGCTTTTAGTTGTGGAATTACTTTTTTCCTCCGTGTTATTTGCAAATAAAACACCAAAAGTAATTTTCAGCAGCTTAATTATTTTCTCCCATAAATTTGACATGTTTAATTTCTAATCTTCATGACCTCAATTACTTGTAAAGCCACTCCCGCTGTTTACTTCCACAACATACCCAGTATGGGTGCGTGGTAATTAAGAGTAGTTCTCTAGAACATATTTTCAGCAATTAAAGTAACGTAGATGATTAGGAAACAAGCTTATGAAGTTTGGCAAAGACAAACACAAAGTCCTGTACCTTCCTTTCCAATTCGTTTTGAAATGCTGCCTCTTACTATGGAAAAGATAATAAATTTTTGACTGCTGTTTCTCACACTAGTGTCAATTTTGGCCATGAATCATATTTGCTGCCTCACACAAGATAAGGAGAAAGGGTAAAAGGAAAAAAGTTTTATAGGAAAAAGAGAAAGTTGTTTCTTTAATCAAGGAGAACTAGGGACCTGGAAAATAAAACTATGTTGTACTAAAGATCAGTGACATATAATATCTCTGAAGGGGATGATTATTTTATCAACTTTCTGGATATTCTGCCTCAAGGAAAGTAGATTCACATGATCATTCTTCTCACAAAACTTTCCACAGAAATTAAAATAATGTAAGTGAAGGACAGTGCTATTACCATGCTTGCAAAATTGCTACAGAAGAGCTTGCCAAGGCATCTGTTTTTGTTTTCTCAGTTAATACTGCAACTTTTTCGGCTAATTCCCTATGGAAACAAGGTTATACAACTGTATAGGCTTCTCCTTGCCTGAACTTCTCTTCCTCAAGCCTCTTAAGTTTTTAACTCCTTGGCCCATTACAACCAAACTTGAACAAGGAAGGGAAATCTGCATTGCTGTGTCCAAACCTCAGAAGCCAGAAGCAGTTCCCAGCTCCCAGGTCCACACATGCCATGCAACCTTATCCACTCCCATTTTATGCTAACAAAGACAGAAGAAATCAAAGGTTCAGATATAGCCTTTTATTCTGTCAAATCAGTGACCACAGAGTTTATTTTTATTACTGGTTTTTATTTAGTAATAGCAAAGTTCATTCATTCCTGGTTTTCTACTTTTTTAATCAAGTCTTTTATATTCCAGGCCAATAAGAAACACCATTTAAAATATCTTAATACATGTCATCACATTGCTCCTAGGGTTATTCTTCCATGACAACACTTTGAGCTAGTAGGTAACTCTCATGCTGTGTAGTTTTTTCTAGAATCCAGTCTGAATACTCAGCAACTTTTGTATAGACACCCGGCTGCCTGGGGCGAGCACATCCTTCACCCCAGCTAGTGATGCCCACCAGATACCACACTTCCTCATGCTTGCATGACAGCGGCCCTCCTGAGTCTCCCTGTGTCAGAGGAGAAAGAGCATGCAAGGAACAGCTCTTGTCAATATATTCCTCAAAGAAAGCCTTGATTAAAATCAGTGCCATTCAAAAGTAACGCCAGCATAACTGCTTAGATTCCAATTACTTTCACATAAGGCTAATAGAATACTGAATCAGATTTTCTGCTTTTCTAGTAAATTGACTTTTAAATACTTTCCAGTCATTGCAAATAATTCCCACTTCCTGTTAAGGTTCAAAACTACTGTGTTTCGGTTTATTAGTTTGTTTTGAGGTTTTTTTGTTATGCTTTGGGGTTTTTGTTTGGTTTGAATTGTCTTTGTTTTTTGGGTTTTTTATTATTTATCTACATACACATGATTTAAAACCCAATGAACATTACATGTTTTCTCTTACGACTTTGAGTTTAGCACGCAAACTTCAGTTCTCTTTATGGCTTATCATGTTTGAATGATGCTGTCCTCCCCTGGATAAAACACATCTGTTTTCTTTTCCTATTCCTAACTGATCTTTTTGAACATAAGGATCTTTAGCGTAGCTGTTAGAAGTTGTTGAGACAACAGAAAGTGTGTTATTTTTATAAAACAGCATCTCCATGTTCTGGTACACTGTATCAGATAAAAAACGCTTAATTGGCATAGAAAAAAAAAATTACTTCCCAGCTCCAAACATTTTTATTCCCAATTATTCAATACCAATCATAGTAAAAGTCTTTAATGTAAAAAATGTTAACTGCCAAATGCTTAAAGTGAAAATAATGTATTTAGTAGAGAATTAATCTTACTAATCAGACTATTTTCTTCTTGCATAAATTAACACAGAACATTTAAATTAATGTAAGTACATGAGTTTACACTTGAGGAGAGAATTTGGCTCTCTGAACTCACACTCTTGTAACATTTTCAATTCTAATAATGAACAGACCAGTCTGCTCAAGTTGTCTTTAGCCTTCCACCCCCTGTAAATCCTAATAGCATTTCTAGCACCCTCCCTTCTGGTTTGTACACAGTGGATGCTTTAAAGTAATCTTTCATGTACTGTATTTCATGTTAAAAATAAAAAATATCACATAGGAATCTGGTTTCACTGCAGAAATGCTTTGACATACTGGCTCTCTTTGGATTTCTGATATTCCAAAGGAGTATTGCTTTATTCCCTAAATGGATGAGAGATAGATATATATATGTATATATATATACACACACACACACTCTCAGAATTTCTTATCCATGGAATCTATCCCTAATGATTTCAGTGTTGCCTAAGAAATGTTTTGCATATACCTCGATTTTCAGTGCTTTTGACATGGCACATTAATCAACATCTCTATTGATAACCACATTTTTCTAATGGCGATTCAGAAATAATTACAGTATTCAATTATATATTTGAACAAATGCTTGGAATATATGACCATATACATTACCTTACAAGCATCCCTTCCACCTTCATCATAGCCAGCACAGACCACTTTGTCACCTATTCTGCGCTTCCGGTACCTTGCCTGGCATTCCTCTTTTGACATGAGGGGAACAGTAGCCTTCTGAAGAATATCTTGTACACGACCTACGTAAGAGGTGGTATGAACAGAGAAATGATTGCTTCTAGCAAAATAAAAGTTGAAATTAAGCTCTAGAAATCCCCATACAGTGATAGTACAAAGTTGGGAGCCACTGATTTTAGAGTGTTGTTAGACGTTCATGACATCGATTTTCCTCTTTGTGCGTGTGTGTGTTAGTAAACAATGTGAACTGTATGCTAATTTTAATGTTTTTATAGTGCCATTTTGTGTCTCATGACCTGGCAAGCTTCAAAACTCCCTTGTGATTTGCAATGAATCCTTGTATAAGTACAGCTTTCAAGACATTGGCCCTTGAACTCATCCTCCCACTAACAGCACTGCTCTGTATTATAACAATTATTTCTTAGTAATGTGGTACAACAGGTTTGAACTCTTCCTGTTGTCAAATCTGTGCTGCTCCATAGTAGATAACAGGATGGAAAAATTAGCACAGAGTAAATAAGAATATTTGAGAGCAGTGTTTTATCAGAAATTAACAGAAGAAATTAACCTTCAAACAGGAAAGTGAATAAAGGAAAGAACACTGTTTAAATAGATGTTTGTGTATATATATATATACACATAAGTATTACACATATAGAAATATAAATAAATACATGTAAAAACAGATTTTTATAATTAACAGCTATTCAGCCTACCTCCATATAAAATCAGAGGAGTTCAAATCCCATCTACTCATAAAACATAAAAGTCATTAGCATTGTTTATAATCAGCCTTCGGGATCATAAAAGCAACATACTTCAATCTCCAATTTCTGAAGTCATATGAATACAATCACGTAAAAACAATCCAAGGGTTATGCGCAGACTAATTCAAAACTTCACAGTTTAGTGATCAGTCTATTGGCTTTTTTCAGCTGGGAGCATGAAAAGGAGTGTGCATTCCAGATGTATACTGGTTTTTGCCGGTAGATTAATCTAGAATCTAAGGAAAAGTATTTGAGGGCTGTACAGGATATATTTAAGGTTGCAATCTTACGTATTTCAAATTATTAGATCAAATAATATATAAAATCTATTTTTTTGTGTCTGAGCATGGAGTTATTCAATGATAATTTCATACATCTTTCATATATGTTTTATGATATCTTAATAGAATTAGATTCCAATTAACAATTATATTACAGTTCTGACCAGACAGCAATACTGGTAGCCAAGAACATGGTAGAATTTTCTTTTAAAAAGGAAAGGAGTTTTTGTTGTTGTTGGTTTTTGTTTTGCTTGTTTTTTTAAAAATAGGGAGGAGTGGTTAACCACATGAATTTTGAAAATTCAGGAACTCAGTGTTTAAATATTTATCTGTACCTTTTTCTTTTCTGTAGCCCCATCCAGTTACCCAGCAGTCAGTATAAAGTATGTTAGCATCTTCTTTCGATGGCAGGCAAATAGGCAGCTGTAGATCTAAAATATGATTTAAAGTATTAGTTTGACCAGCGGAGACAACTGCAAGATTAAGGTTTTGTAGGCATCTACATGACCCCTGATGATAACCTTCATAATGCTTTGTCCCTTATACGATGTAACTTTTCAGTCATGTAAATAAAACCCACCCATTTTCTTTTCAAAGCCTACAGAATGAGATTCTCTTCAAACTCCAATAGCAACATATTAAAGGAAGCCAGCCCAGGTGTCATGCACTGCCATAACAATGTCAGCCCTGTGTCATCCTGCACATTTTCAGAATTCATCTGAAATACACTACATACCAGTAAAATTCATAGGCTTATCAAGTTTCATTAAAGCAATGTCATATCCAGTCTGTGCGTATTTATACTGAGGGTGAACAATAATCTCTTCCACTTTGAAGAAGGGCGTATCCTCGTTTATTTCTGATTGTTTTAAAATACCAGCATAAACACGCCAAATGTTGAGATTCTCAAGACTGAGGGAAAAAGACAAACAGTCAGTCTGTGGCAAAATATTTGCACCGATTTAGAGTGTATGTGCAGATGTCAACATCTTCCTTTACTCCTGAGCATACAGTGAACAGCACTGAGGTCATCCTTCCCATTGTTAATTTTCATACCTTCAAAACTTGTAAAAAAAAAAAAAAAAGGGGAAAAAAAAAAAAAGGGTTTGTCCATTCCCTCCACTTCTTCCTGTTCCTCACCCTATTAGTATTTTCATCCCCACATCAGTTTTCTCCCTCCTTTATGTCCAGACTCCTATTGTCCTGATTCTTCTTCATCCTTCTTCCCATTCTACCATCTTGTATTTTCTCTTTCTTTTTTTTTTTTCTTTCTAATTTTCAAGGGCCTAATGTAAGCCCTGAAGTAGTAAATGAGATTCTTTCCATTCATTCCACCACAGCAGCTTTTCTAGGGTTAGGAATATAAATAGAGTTAGGAATATAAATGCAAGTAGAGCCTATTTTGACACTGATTTGTTAGGGAAATGAGACTAGCCCTATAAATAGAGATTAGAAAGTGTAGTATCACAGACGTATATGAAAAGTTTCAGTTCATCTTTATGATTTTTACTTTACTTTGAGTAAGTTTAAGGGATATTTCATTGTAATATTCTACCATTAAGGCAACCTAGAAGCTTTACTATATGCAATGAAGAAGATGCAAAACTTGTCTTAATAAACTTTCCATAAATTTTGAAGATTTTGTACATGAATTCATAAATATCAGTTAGGCTTCAAAATTTCCAATTAACAATTTTTTTTATATTTTGTAAACACATCTTCTCCTTTTCCCTTTTATAATACTGGTAACTTCTACACTGGATAGCAATTAGAGAATTATAGGGTTTATACAGAGTTTTTTTAGAGAGTTTAACCACTGGAGGCAAAACATTGACAACACTGGTCCACACAAAACCCATAATGGGTAACACCATGTGAGTAAAAATGCCTGATTTTGAACCATGTTGCTGGGTCAACATCCTCTTCTTTGGAGCATTTTATCTGTTACCTGTCCCTTTTCTCCATTAGACTGCCTTATACTTTTCACTCTGCAAATGACAGGATAACTTGCTTTTCAAGTGATGACAATCTAACAAAGAAAATGAATCATCTGCATGACAATTAAATCCGCTCTTAACAACACAAGTAGTTTCATGACCCAAGATGGTAATTTGATTAACAACACAGACTATGCACATCACTGCAAATTAGCACTTGAATTAGAATTTCAAAAAAAACCAACAAACTGTTAAAGGAAAACTAGGACAATTGGGATCTGGATGTTTCATGTAACACAGAATAAGGTAGCTCAGGTACCAAAAGCATCCTGATTGGACCTCCAGAGAGATATACTTTGTGCCCTGGTCAAATAAGTTAACTTGCTGAGCACCCAGTGGCTGAAGATACCAAACTAGTACCATTTCTTAAGAGCCACGGAAAAATCTCTGAGACAAGTAATTTGAAGTTTATAATATGGAATAATCTAGCAACAGATTTTCCTTGATAGATGATATTACAGTAAGGAAAAGCTTATATCGCATGAGAATGTCTAAGTTTCTGTAGGTATCTGGTGTCTGCTTTAGAATTTCATCTTCTAGATGCATTAAAATAATTTAGCATCAGTAGTACCATACTATGCTACAAAGGGACAAAGTATGGAGTTCCAGGTACATTAAGCATTTGACCAATCTACCTCAGAAGTTCCCCTGTTGGTTACATTAAAACAATTTATTTTATTCCAGTCCTCATTTTTATTTTTCTGAAAGGTAGGTCTCAGCTTATACACTGGCTGAAATTTTTGGTTTTATTTGTACATGTATATTTAGGCCTTACCTCGTGATACAGTGAGCAGCTGTAAGAATCCACCGGTTGCTGATGATAGAGCCCCCACAGAGGTGTCTCTGACGAGACAGCTTCACGTGCAAGCTAACTTGCCATGGCCATTCACCAGGGGAAGAGTCTGTGCCTCCAACAATCCTAATAGTTCTTGCAGAATGCTGCATACATACTACAGAAATAATTTAAAACTGTGCTTAAAGATAATTTGCACTCACCAATGAAAAATGAACATGAGACTACTGCTGATACCTGCAAAGAAGGGATGTTTTCCTGACCTATTGCTAGGAAGGCGATATGTAAAATCATGGAATCATTTAGGTTGGAAAAGACCTTTAAAATCATCAAGTCAAACCACTAACTACTAAGTCCACCACTAAGCCATATCCCCAAGCACCACATCTGTACGGCTTTTAAACACATCCAGGGATGGTGACTCAATCACCTCCCTGGGCAGCCTGTTCCAATGCCTGACAACCCTTTTCAGTGAAAAAATTTTTCCTAATGTCCAGTGTAAACCTCCCCTGGTGCAGCTTGAAGCCATTCCCTCCTCTATCACTAGTCACTTGTAAGAAGAGACCAGCACCTACCTCTCCACAACATACTTTCAGATAGTTGTAGAGAGCAATCAGGTCTCCCCCAGCCTCATTTCTTCAGACTAAATAGACCCAGTTCCCTCAGCTGCTCCTAATAGGACTTGTTCTCCAGCCCCTTCCCCAGCTTAGCTGCTCTTCTCTGGACCCACTCCAGCACCTCAGTGTCTTTCTTGTAATGAGGTGCCCAAAACTGAACACAGTACTAGAGGTGGGGCCTCACCAGTGCTGAGTACAGAGGGACAATCACCTCCCTGGACCTGCTTGCCACACTACTTCCAATACAAGCCAGCATGGCCTTGGCCTTCTTGGCCACCTGGGCACACTGCTGGCTCAAATTCAGCTACTTGTTGATCAGTACCCCTATGTCCTTTTCTGACAGACATCTTTCCAGCCACTCTTCCACAAGCCTGTACCATTGCCTGGGGTTGCTGTGGCCCAAGTGCGGGACCCAGCACTTGGCCTTCACAGAATGGTAGGGGTTGAAAGGGACCTTTGGAGATCATCAAGTCCAATCCTCCTGCCAGCGCAGGAACACCTAGGGCATGTCACACCTAGTGCCTTGTTGAAGCTCATACAGTTGACCTCGGCCCATCTATCCAGCCTGTCCAAATCCCTCTGTAGAGTCTCCCCACTCTTAAGCAGACCAACAATCCCACCCAGCTGGGTGTAATCTGCAAACTTACTACTGAGGGTGCATTCTATCTCCTCATCAAGATCATTGATAAAGATGTTAAACAGAAGTGGTCCCAATACTGAGCCCTGAGGAATACCACTTGTGACCAGCTGCCAGATGGATATAACTCCATTCACCACCACTCTTTGGGCCCAGCCATCCAGCCAGTGTTTTACCCAGCAGAGCGTAGGTGATATAGTCTAATCCTTTTATGATTTATTATCATAAAGTCTATTAAAACCAAGTTCACAGTGCTAATGTTGGTGTTTACAATATACAGACCTGGCCAGCTTCACTTCTTGACTAACCTCACAAGGCATTCCATTGGGACAATGCAACAAATTCAATGCAATCAAGTTTTATAAATAAATAAACAAATAATAAATAGGCTTTGTCAGCTAAACTCTGTTTTACATTAAAGTTTTACTTACCAGTACTGGCTTTTCTTTTACATAATCTTAGTGAGTATCCAGAGATCCTTCCTGGCCCATGGACTATTTCCACTGGAGATCCATTTGAGGACATTCTTAGGTGACATTCACACTTTCTGCCAATGAATTAATGCAAGAATTCAGTTTATAATTTCTTATGCAGAACACATACATTACCCCCTCACCAAGTCTGTGGAACAATTATTTCAGCAATACCTTTGAACATTTTAAAATATGTTATCTCACCTTTCCTCATTGCATGAATCTTGCAGGGGAAAGTAGGTAAAAAACTGGCAGCGGATCACGTCTGTGCAAGCCTGCTGACAGGCTCTGTGTCCTTTAGTATAAGTGACATTGAGTTCATCTCCCAAAAAATTCATATGCATGTAAACGCGAGAATTGCAGGCTGAAAGAATGAGTGCATTCCAAGCATCAGAAAGTCTACTAATTTGATTAATTCAAAATCAGTTTTATTGTAATTTGTTGTTTACCAGGAAGTGATCTTCTGCAATTTAGGAGACCAAAGCCTGATACAGCATGTTCTCGTGATATAAGCGCCTCTGGTATCCCACTTGTTGATGTCTTCAGAAGGCAAAGATTTCTAAAATGAAATTTTTTTTACAATTAACTAAATCTGTTCTCACATCTTAAAATTGGTTGTTTAGCTGGTAAAGGAAGGTTGTTTGGTTTTTTGTCCCAAGTCTCTGTTTGTAACAGTATTGAATATGAAAATTCATTACTTAATTTCACTAGTTAACACTAAATTGAGGAGGTTTCTGTAGTTTTGTGAAATGGCATATGACTGTACTACTAAAAGTTGTACAGTATTTATACATATGTAGAAGTGGTGAGTTTAGATGACACATACCATCTCAGTTTTGCTTCTCCCTGAAATTCCTTTGGAACTTTTTTCTTCTGCTTTGTGTGGAATGTAGATTTGTAATTATTCTTACTACTAAGTATGAAAGAAGGAAGCTCAATAGACACATTTTAAAATCTCTTAACTTTATAAAAAATATTTTCAAGTAAATAACCATATACTTCTATGAAAAGAGATGACTCTTGCTAATTTCATAAAATTCAGCTTTAAGTCATTAAGGCAATCTGGATAGTCCCTTTCTTCTTGGTGTTTGAAATACCCACAGGAATTATAAACTTATGAATACAAAACATAAAAAGCTGTGCTTTACTGAAATAACTTTTTAACAAAAAATTTCCATAAGTATAAGAAAATAGTGACTAAAGAAAGACAGTGTGATTTTTCAGGAAAAAAAAAAAAAAAGAAAAAAGAAAAAATCTACTTAGGGAATTAAAGTTAGATGTCATATTCACCTTTGAGATTCTATTTGCCATTCCCTTGTAAAGAATGTAAAGAACAAGCACTTTGGAAAATATGTACAAATAGTTTGGCAGACAGAAATATCAGGAGTGAAAAAACTTCTAATATTCATTCCTGAAAATTCTTGATCTTCAAAAATGTCCATTTGACAATCTGTATAAAACAAGAACAAAATATCAAAATTCCAAGATCATCATCAGACTATAAAGGTTTATAGATTATTCATTTCTATCCCAATTCACATTTTCCTTCCTTTTTGACTGATAAAATGGAAAGATAACACCACATTTTAACCAAACTATTTCTCGAGAACATTTTTAAGTGTGTAAACTCTTGGAGGGGACTACTAAACAGGGATAAGGTTCATATAGAGAAGAAGATAAATAACTTGTTAGAATACAGATTCTCTAATGCAATAAAGAAGGCATTAAATTAGGAACAGTGGAGATCAGTGTACAAATCCACAGTTAGGAATATATCATGGTAATCTAGGCAAAGCCTAAAATAATTAAAAGTAATGGGTATATCTAAGAGGATCATGGGAAGACTAGAGGAAAAATAATGGGATGATCCTCTTAGCATTAAATGCTATTTGAAAAGTAGGCAGAATAAGCAGAAGTAATGTACAGTCTGCCCTGTGACATGACCAAAATAACATAACAGAGGCTTGGCACAATAAATCACACAACCAGACTATGGATATAGAAGTTACAGGAAGCACTAGCATGTTTAGAGAAAGAAGAATGAGCTGCCTTCTCCAAAGATATACTCAAAGTCCTAGTCAAAATCCCAGTACAACAAAAAGTGGAAAAAAGGAAGCAGCAGTATAGAGGATGGTTCTTGAAACTATTAAGCTGTAAAGACAGTAAAAGCTTTAAATGGTCCAAAACACAGGACTTGGCAGCAACAGATAGCTTCAGGTATTGAGGAAGTCAACAGCAGCCAAGTTGACACTACCCAGTAAGTTATAAAAAACATACTGGGGACAGCTTATTACAGAAAGGGAAAAACAGCAAAAGGGAGAGGTAGAGTTTAATGTTAATCTTGTTAATTTGATGAGGTTTTTAAAAAACATGAGCATGAAAGAATAACAATACTAGACAGTAATTACACAATACAAACAGGAAAAAAAAATTCTGTCTGGACATGTATAGGTGGTCTGTCTTGGATTAGGACAGATGACCTCCGCAGATGACCTCTTGATTCAGTGGTACTGTTTAGGCTTCTATGATCCCATGATTTATTCCCTTTCTCTCTCTCTCCTCTTGATTTTCTCACAAGACACAGAAAGCAAGGAAAGACAGGTAGTAACAAGATCACTCTTCACATCCTTTCAGAAATTCTGATTTAATTTGTGATGGATCATTACTGCCATATTATCACTGTCATAAACCACAAATGTCTTTGATAAAGTCTCAAATGTTCTTTGATTTATTTTTTTTTAAACTTAAAATCATGTTGTTTGTACATATGCTACAGTCCCGATTCTTTTCAAAGTTCACCAGCAAGACCCTCCTGAGTACTGTGACTTGTCTTCTAAACATGAATGTGTGTCTTTCTAGTATATCCTAATGCAAGAATTTGGAAAAAAAAACAAAATTCCCTCCATTCTCTCTAATGCACCTAGTGAGGGAATAGCTACATTGTTCTCTTCTCTTTACAAAAGATTTTCTTCCTTTTTTAATTCCTCACACTTCATTTTTAAGTGTCTTCATTGTTAAGATGAGAGCAAAAATGCTTTTTCAATAGTTTCGAAAGATTATTCCTGCAGTAGGACTAGCAGAATCTGGAGAAAATGTACTGATATAGAAAAAAGATGCAGAGTCTCTACAAAATGTGATTTCTATGGGAAAACTAGATTATGAGGCTATATAGAAGCATAAGAACAGCATTACTATTAAGAAGGGAAAACACCACATAGGAAGACAGGTTGGAGGTAGATAACAAAGGAAAAAAAAATAGAAAAAAATGAAAGATGTTCTATTAAGAATAAGAAAGTATAAAACACACTGTTTGATCTTGCACTGTTGAGAGTTTTGCCTGAGTAATAATTGCAGGAACAAGCACAGACACTGCTTTCATCACAAATCACCCACAAAACACAGAATCCAACCCTTCATATTAGCCAGTTGTATTAGAAAGCTGTAGATCTTAATTAAAAAATTCTCAATGCACACATGATATACAGACAGAATTTAGAAAGCTTTATATTCTTCCTGATCTTTGACTTTGGTGGGATTTTATCTTTCTTTTTTTGTATCCATGGTACAAAAATAGCACACAATTTCATCAAGCTAATCTTACAAAAGAATTCTTTAGATCTTCAAAGCAGGCAACTGTTTCTGTAAGACAAATGATCAAATGGGAAAAAAAAGAAGATGTGAATCTCCTTTGTGCCTGAGAGTACTAACTACATTTGCAATAATAAGTTTATATTAGTATTATTTAACATAATGAAACATTTATACGTGTCAGAGGTAGACTGCACTTTGTCATCCATTACCCTTAAAACTAAATTGAATCAGAGATTTTAAATAGTTACCCATTTCAGAAAGCTGGCATGGCTTTAAAGAGAATCCAGACACAACCTCATCAAGCACCTTTATGCTGGCTGGAGTTCCTACAGGGGTATGTTTCAAGAAGCATTTTTTACTGAGTGACAAAGAATAAAGAAAGTGATAAAACAACAGGCCATCTTCCTTGGTCTACACCATCCTCCTGGCCCCATAATTCCTACCATGGTGCATGTTCTGGCCATGGGCCAGAGCAATCTCCAATCTTCAGAAAAATCCTCAAATGAGGAACAGAGTTCTCTGAACAATGTTTAACTTGAGCAGATTATCAGCTCAAAAATAGGCCTGATAAAACTGAAATAATTAATCTGGTTTCTTTGATTATGGTATTTTCGGAGCAATAAGCGAAGCAAGATTTAGCAGAGCAGTAATGCTGCACACCTACCAATATAATATGCATTTCAATATCTCCAGAGGATTTTAGATTTTTCAGTGCTATGATAACCAAGTTTGTCTTTCTCACCAATAAACAAATGAAAGCTAATTTACTACAGGTATTTTCCTGTCTTTAAGTTTGAATAAACATTGCAAGGATGCCAAAATACTTCCTTGAATAAATTCTTACACCTTATACTGCTCTGAGGTTTACTCTGCTAAAGCACAGACCTGTCCAAGGAAAGGGATCAAAGATGTATTTACCGAAAACTTGCATTGTGAAATGTTTCTGAGGTGTACGTAAAAAAATGACAACGGTTGTCATTGGTACATCTTTTTTGACACTGTTGATAGCTGTCGGCCATAGTAACATTATAAATTTTCCCTTCCATATCCAGTCCTAGATGGACATCTGGGCTGCATGCTGTGAAAAAAGAGAGACCAAGTTCTGAAAACACACTTCTATTCTTTTCCCCACCCCGCAGCCCAAACTGCCCAAACGATAGCAGATTGTACGACATAGTCCTCATAATCCAGATTCCACATCCCATGCTCACTTCAATTACATCATACTTCATATATACTTCTAGTAACATTAGAAGTGGAGGTATAGTATAGTACCACACGGTGGAGGAAAAAACTGGCAGACTTTGACATTGCCTCTGTCTACATAAGAGTGGAGCTCTAACCGCTATGATGGAGACCATGATGACATCAGTCAAAGCAAGAACTAAGGATTAATACTAAAACATACTTTCCCATTTCCAAATTCATAGAGCAGTTTAAAAGGCAAATTCTCTCCTCATAAGTAACAGGAATCTTCCATTTGAGTCAGAAGATTTAATTTACACTCCACAGAATGAAAATTGAGACTGTGTTGTTTGAAACAGCTTTTCCCCATGCAGGATGCAGGTTTTGACTCATGGTCAGTGGGGCCTCTTCACAGAACATGTCAGTCAACCATTGGTAGGGTTTTTAAACATATATGGGTAGATTTTCACTTTAGTGACAGTCTGATTTTACAGTAACTCCAGTGATATCGATTAGTCTATATAGCATAAAGAATAATATCCCACTGAAATCCATTATTACTGGTCCCAAGCTACTCAGAAATGTAAATGGAACAGAATGTTGTCAGGAAAGCACCTTTAAAAGTCCTGACTGCTCTGAAAAGCAAGTGGCAATCAAAAGCAAGCACAATGGATTTGTCAACAGCTGCAATTGAAAACATGCATCAAGTAAGGTACATTTAGCCCTGGCATATTGAGGTGCTATACCAATAAAACTAAGGAATTATCCTGATGTCCATAAGACATTATTTGTCCTCAAAGTGAGTAAGTAAATAAATATATTCTTCCTTATTCTGTTTTTCTGCAGTAGCATGTTATGCTTAAAGCTGGTCTCTTCTTAATAACATCACTATGATGGTACAAGTTTAAAACATTTAAAACAACACATTTAATAGGCTTTAAATGTGCCTGCTGGTGACTCACCGGTATGACAATGCTCTGTGCATAGCACATATACACTAAAAGATGCAGCTGCTAATAAATTATTACACAGAATCATGAAGGCAACAATACCACTTTGTGACTACGCACTTCTGCTTTCCTGGGCATTTGCTCTACAAAGTTGTAAGGCAGGGTCACACACTGTATGAGCAGCTTGCTGGAGTGGAATTGTAGCAATAAATTAATCTTTATAACTGGAGCTACTGGTTAAAACACGTACTCCCATCTGTCTCTAGCAAATGAAACAGTGACTGCAGGAGAATAATTTCTCTGTTACATCATCTGTAGAGTCCCAGTGGTGGACTGGCTGAAGGGTGAAACCAGTGGAAGATTTTGTAAGCTATGCTTGAAAGAGATCTGGCAAAGAACATACAAAACACTGCTTGGCTGCGTCCCCAATTCTACTCCTGTTTTTGAAATGCTAATTTTCTAACATCTGCTACATGATACAGAGCATAAAATGGATATATGTGAATAACCATATCTTACCGCTAATTTGGATGTTACACTGCTTTAAGGAATGTCCAGAGATAGCTCCTTCCATATCCACTTTTGGCAGCATTTCTGTATTGCTATCTTTTAAGTAGCAGGAAAACCTGTGTTTTAAAATGCAGCAATTCACGGCTTTTGCAGTACAACAGACTTCCATGATTGTTTCTCAGGTGAGATGCAGGCTGCCCAATATCCTTGAACATTAAAATTTAGACAAGTGTAGCTTGGAGAAATATAGGGTAGAGCTGCATCCGCTTTGCTGGCACTGGTGACAGATGAGATTATTTGGTGTACATGGGAGCTCCATAGAGGTCTCATTAAAGTGAAAAGCAGCGTCCAGGGTTTGGAGAACACAAATGCACAGGGCATAGAGAGAGAGAGGACAACCTCATCCTCTCAGGCTACTGAAGTTCTTAACTGTGAGAAAAATACGCTAAAGAGAGAGACTGAGGGACAGCAAAGGGGACCACTGAAGATGTGAAATTGCTCATGCTGTCTCTGAATAATAAATATGTAGCACAGATGAGGGAGTACACAGTCAGTTCTGTTTCCTTGAAAGATTTGGTATATGAATGTGAAAGATTGAGAACTGCTTTGGGATTTAAGCAAATACTCTTTTAGATCAACAGCTTTAAAGATATGGCATTGTTTTCCATGGCAACCCTCTAGCTTTCCCTGTGTGACTGTGTTCTGTCAGAACACTGCCAAGTTCCTAAAACTATCACAAAAGACCATCAAAAGCCACACAAACATGAGCATTTTACCTTTTTGCAGGATCTTTAGTCCATGCCGCTGGCAAATAGGTGAAGAGCAGGCAGGTAGGATGGTAAGTACACACTACTTGGCAGTAATTGGCACTTGGTGTAAAAAACGTAGTGAGGTCTCCTCCTTGGAAGTATGTATTTTCATAGATCTGAGTCATACATTCTGATGTGGAATAACAAAATGTGTAAATTATTAAGATGGAAGCACACACCATTTACCAGGAGAGGGCAAAGCCACTGTTCCTCTTTGTCTTTGACCTTGCATTTAACACAGTCCTTTGGCAGGAGAAGGGGGTGAGTGGGGTGAGGAGCACAGTTCCTCTGAGATTCTTATCTTTACTCTCCAGCAGAAATAAAACTCTCTGGGATGTCTCCCCCCTTTTCATGCCTTGTACCTGATGCTGGAGCAGGGCAGCTTGAGCCAAGCCAGAAGCCCAAGTGGCAGGATGGGCCACAAGGCAGATCTGCATGGCAGAGAGGGAAGGGACCTTCTCATGGCAGATCTCAGGAGTGGCAGAAGCATCTTCTGAGAAAGACCAGTACAGAGAATCATTAAGAGGAAAAACAGGAGAAGGAAGTGCAGACACCAAAAAGATTTTAAGAAGTTATACATGAAGACAGTCCTATTTTGTTCAGAATTGCTTTGAGGCCAGAGTCAGGCCTCAAGGCAGTGCCATGGTGCATAGCTTCAATGGCTCCCAGCATTTTATAAACTTTCTGCTCCCTCACACTCTACCTTGAACCCCCTCTAACTTCCTTTACAATGAAGAAAATACTGTTACAAGAGTAGTGTCACAGGAACTGTCCAGAATAAAAGTGAGCTCAACTACCACCTCACATCTGCAGGAAATCATCATCAATACCATACCGAACTTCGTCGTGAAACACACTCATGCTGCAGAGCTGTTCAGTGAAGATACCTCAGCAGCAATCTGTTCTAATCTTTCAAAATGAAGGCATTTGTAAGACCTCCATGTTAAAACACACAAGAGTTTTAACCTCCCCCTCTGCAGAGGAGCCCACTCTCTTCTTGTGTTTTGCCTTCCAAAGGCGTAGCAAATCAGCAAATATACCAATTTTTATTCCTATGTCTTCTTTTCTTAGCTAAAAGATAAAGAGGAAATACTGTATTTTTATGGAATAGATAAAACCCAGGTGAAAACATTTTATCTAACTGCTTGGTCTTTTACTTGTAGAGCTATTGTACTGTATCAAAAGCTATTTAAATTGATAATAAATAGAACTATCATTGGATTTAACAGTTTTAAAATATGACAAGTAATTTTTATTTGTTAATGTTACCTATACTTAGGTAATTGTGTATTTCCTGTGCATGACTAAAATACATAATTTACTCAAAAAAAAAAAAAAAAGAAAAAGTAAGGAATTTAGACATATGTACAAGACATGCTAATATCTTGTAAAGTTTAATTTCTTGTTAATACAAAATTTGTCCTTTATGAACATCCAGATTTCCTGGTTTATATACTTTCAAGATCTTTCTCTAAAAATTGTTATTTATTAATTCTCACTAGAGATTTTTTCCCCCCCACCTTTGTCATTAGCAGAAAAGCATTTTCTATTACTCAGAACACTCTATGTGAATTCTATACACAAAATAAAATAATATTGCAGTTATTTACTGTAGCAGACATTTTGGATCTCATTTACACTTCTTCTAGTATAAATTAACACCAAAAAAATTTGACATGCTGTAAAACCATGTATTATGTAAAACCATACAAGTTGTAATACTTTAATAAAAATATGTTTCTTAAGCCTCAGAACTGTTTCAAGATTTTAGTTTTGCTGAAATTTCAATCCATGTAAAACATTTCCTTAAATCATACTATATTTATCAAACTGATTTTGCTAAAAAGCTGAGTTACCTAATTGTCCTCAGAGAAAACAGTTAATACGTTACTGAACATAAACCTGTGATAGGTCTTAGTTACCATTTATCAGCAGAGGGAACTTCAGGGAAATGCAATGCAATTTTTGTAGTTTGACTTTTGCTAACTGAACAAGGTAAATCATTAACACAGACTGACATTGAAAAACAGACACAATCACTAATCTCCTAGCATATCAAGAGAATTCTACAAAATAATTTATGATCTAACAGTTGGTTCTGTAGCTATTCATGCTTACTGCAATAGTCTTTCAAGCATGATGGCTCATAGGTGTTACACGGATACTTTTTAACTCAGCAATTTCACACAAAGGCAATGAGTGAGTAAGACTGAAGGTTGGAGGAGTTTGGTTATTTAAAAAAAAGTAAAAAAGGATGTTGGCTCTGAAGCTCAGCTGTTGTCCCCCAGTGAGGCTGCTGGGCTGGGCAGCTCCGATCAGTGGCCATTCAGTCCTGTCTCCTAGCCCAAGGGCAGCATCAGGGGAAAGGGCTGAGGCTCCTCCGTGACTGGGAACGCCAGCACAGAATCATAGAATGTTAAGGGTTGGAAGGGACCTCAAAAGATCATCTAGTCCAACCCCCCTGCCAGAGTAGGACCACCTACAGCAGGTCACAGGAACGCATCCAGGAGGGTTTTGAATGTCTCCAGAGAAGGAGATTCCACAACCCCTCTGGGCAGCCTGTTCCAGAACTCCGTGACCCTCCTTATGTTACTGTGGAACCTCTTATACTCCAGCTTACACTCATTGTCCCTTGTCCTGTCATTGGACATAACAGAGAAGAGCCTGGCTCCATCCTCCTGACACTCGCCCTTTACATATTTATAAACATTAATGAGGTCACCCCTCAGTCTCCTCCAAGTTAAAGATCCCCAACTCCCTCAGCCTTTCATCATAAGGGAGATGCCCCACTCCCTTAATCACCACAGAAATACAGTGTAATTCTTTTCACTGTAGCCATTCAAGGGATAATGAGATAAAATTTTAACTAGAGACTGGAATTTAGAGAATGCTCTATTTTCTGTTCTTGAAAATAAAGAATTGAGCTACCAGCTTCAGATGCAGGTAGCCTTGGACATTTTTGGCAACCTGGCAGCTCATCAGGTTTGATAAGCTTTTCCTGCCTCAGCTTCATGACATTAGAAGTTTAAAAGAAGTAACAAGTGATCTGTTTATATGACAATAAATTATTTGCTTAAGGTTACACTGTAAGACTGAGGCAAAGCAGAGATACGAATTCAGTCTCATGGAGTTTATACATGTCCTACAACTACTCTGTCCTCTTCCTTACTGTGTTTTTCCCTCTTCAATCCAGTGACAGAAATATCACTTCTCTTCACAGGGAAAAATGTGCTTCCTGGCAGATGAACCTTTCACTGGCTCCTACTGACCTGAAGCCTCATTAAGAGGAGGGGAAAAAAAAATCATTTTGAAAATATTAAGTTCAACAAAAAGCTCACAGAAATCAAAAAGACTTTCAACAAGTTTCATTGAGCTATGGATCAAGTCCACAATGTTCAAGAAATAAAACACTTTGACATTCGCATTTGATTGACAGTGCTCCATGATGCCACATGTGGAAGATCTCTTAACATTATAGAATTAATCTATTCCATGACAACAGTCAAATATTTATTATAACCAGAGAATCAAGGATGTGTGACTTTCTAATGTTTCTATCTTAACAGCTTTCCCTGAAATGATTTATATTTTCTATGTTATAGTCCACTTTTTTTTACTTCCTGTTTAATACGTTTAAAACACTATTCATGCTGACTGGTAGAAATGCTTAAGGAAAATTAATCACCCATGAACTCATGAATGAAAGTAAAAAGAATTTTAAAAAATGGAATCAAATTATTCAAAAAACCTCTTGTTTTAATATAATTAAGCAATTATGCTATTTTAGGTAAATAACAACTGACTTAGAAAAATACCTAATTGGTTCACTGATTATGAATTTAAATCCAGAGAAGTTTTCATTATCATATTACTGCATAATTTAATTATTATTTCAAGATTTGAAAAAAATAAACCAACACCACAAAATTTGATTTGAAGTGTGAGGAGATAATCCATTGATTTCTGTGATTTTTCAGACAAACCTACAGCTACAGGCTGTGAGGCAAGATCCTCTAGGACTCATACTACAGGCTAAAAATAGATGATTTATTAGCCTTAAAGGGATCTGCTTTAAAATTTGGTGGAAGAGCAGGGTGCTATTTAAAAAAGTGGCGAGCTTTAAAAGTATTTCCAGCCTGAAGGCTCATTGCCTGAAGATCTCAAATGTGAACAGAACTGGCTTATTAGGGGAAGAAACAAGTTACTATTTTAAGCCTGTGAGGACTACAATCAAAATATTTCCAGCCCTTAATTGTCTCTCAGCAGTTTAACCTTGCAATGATTTTCCAATTAAAAAGAAAAGCTTAATTTCTAAAATTCAGTTCTTCTTTGAGTATTTTTTCCTTTTTAAAAGGTTTCCTTTCAATATGTTAATTTCTCCAAAGTAACCATAAACCATTATCAGGAGAGATGTCATTCCCCTTGTCTGTTAACGTCCTCTTCCTTTGCCTTTGCAAGAGGTTTTTTGCAGATTAATTATCTGCCCATCATTCTGTTTCCAGCACACTTTACTGAATCTAGATTTCAGGGTTATTTTTCTCTCCTTTTTTAAAGAAGTTTCTTCTTAAATTGGAAGCTGTTGTTGCCACAAGCCATTCTTTCACTCAGCTGCACTTCTCAGGTCTGAAATTCATCCTGGCATCTGCTCCCTGAAACCTGAGCAGATGGAAGAGTCCAGGAGGGAGTACTTGTGCCAACATAAGTTGCTTTATCTTTCTGTGGTAAATGTTCTCCAACAGTAAAATTCAACCTTAAGGTTGAATTTTTAATGGGTTGTAAGTATATACAGCAGGATATAGTCTTGTGGGGTAAAATAAACAAGTTGATATTAGCTAAATTACAAAGCAGAACTATATTTTCAAATGCATTTATGGCAGTATTGAGTCATTTAACTAATTTGTAATTGTCCAGCTGATAATCTTAAGTTTGTTGCAGATGCCTTTACATGGCTCCTGAGTAAAAGTGGAATAGACTCCCTGTACATATTTTCAGGGAAATCCAAGTAAAATAGGCAGTTGTCCTGCATATTTAAGAATATAAGAATAAGTCAATGCAAACACATGCAAGGACACAGTACATTCTGAAGACAGAGAGAAAAGAAATTCATTATTTTATCTGCTTGCTTGCTGTGTCTTGCAAAGACGAGCAGTGAGCCGGAGAAACCTCAGAGAAGTATGAATTTCTCTGGGTGGTGAATCATGTTTTCTACCACACAATATCTTCTGAAGGTCCCTTTGGGATGAGCTAGCCCCATGCCACTAAAAACATTATTTTGAGCTTTTTTACTTTATTAAATATGAATCTATATTGCCTAAGAGCCAAAGCAGAATTCATTAGTTAGAGAAAGAGGCCTGGATGGACTGCTGAGAGGAGTAGAATGAGGGACATCAGCTTTGCACAAAAGCACTGCTAGAAAAATAGTAGCTTTAGTTACATACTACTACATTTCAACTGTTCAAGTTTTCTGTGTTTCTTTTGGATAGAGTACAGTACTAACCTCCACATCGAGACCAATACTGAATCCTGGGACTGAAAGGCTTGATGAGAGGGGTCTAATTGATGAGGACATTCCCAATTTAAACTCTCTCAAGAGTGCATTTCTTTTAATGGTTATTGTTCTAACTGTGCAAACAGAAGAACAATATTGATTTTACTTCATGTGCAATACAGCATAAGAAAACATCAACAAACATCTCCTATACAGCACAATACCTCCACTTCATGGCAACAGCATTCAAATTAGGAATTATGTATCCCCCATTATGTATTCCTTGTATTTCTTGACATGTTAACATCTTGTCTTCACAGATTTCCCTGATTTATTCTATCCTTGTTGCCTAGTGAAACAGGCATACATGACAACTTTTTACTGACTAAATACCATTCTGTCTCACTTGACTGGTGGTTAGTGCTTAAACCATCATATCCACTAAAGGAAGAAGTGCTGATCTGAACAGCAGGTGTTACACTACATCCTGGAGAGGCCAAGAGACGAATACAAGTCTTGAGAAACATTTGCTGTTATTCTCTTAAGTCCACCCTTCCTCTTGTGCTTCTTGGAAGTCATATGCACTTTTAAAAAATTGTATGAATTGACATATTTTGATCAGGAAGAGCCCAATGACTAGCAATGTTCTCGGAAAGGGAATACAAAAAGGTTGTTTTTATTATCAAAGAATTAAAAAATATCCCAGTACCATTAACAGGATTTTGTTATTAAACTAATAACTTATTCAGAGACTGTTTGTATTCATAGCTGAGCAATTAGACCATGATGCTGGAAGTTGTGTTCTACTTAGCTGTTGTGTTGACTTGCTTTGGGACTACAGAAAAAATCGACAACATTTAGCTGTAGACAAAAGAAGATAAAGAAGTTTGGTGGCAGCACTAGGATGTCTGTATTGTGATTATCCAAGAATACAACAATTTTGTGTCCCTATTTTTTGACCGGTCACACTGAGATAATCACAGGTCATTTTCTGCCTGGATTTGTCCAGCTGTCTGAGTTTATTCAGGCTATGATAGAATATGTTATCTTTTATTCTTCCTGATTAAAAAGTGACAGACATGAGTAGACTTAAGAATACAAGGTATTTCCCTTACGCTCTCTGAATAATGAGAGATTATTCGGCCCACTGAATTTCATAACTTTAGCACTCACAACCAAAGGATATTATTTTTTTTATTTTCTAAATGAAACTTAGAACTTTTGTTTTAAAACATCATCCAATAAATTATTGAAGAAATCATATTCTTACAATTCTCATCTGATAGGAAGATACCGTTCCCACACTATCTTCCACTTACCTATTTACTATTTCAATTATTCCTGGAAAGGTGAAAATGTACCTTTTATGGCCATCTGCATAAAGAAGAATGAAAATAACTGTCCACATGGGACCACATGGAGGAAAAATCTTCAGTGATATGAACAATTCTATTCTGACTTTGCCAACACTTAAAGTCACATGAAATGAATTCCACCATGGCTGCTTTCAAGCTTCTAGCCCATTGCAGCACAGCATGATTAGCCATGACAGGTTTGCCAAAGGCAAATGTTGGCAGACTGATGTGATCACCTTCCACAGCTAAATGCTATCTTTGGTTGGACGTGGAGAGAACAGTGACTACTGTTTACCTGGACTTTAGCAAAGCATTTGCCATTGTCTTCCACAGCCTCCTCCTAGACAAACTGACAAGATACAGACTGGATGGGTGGTCTGTGAGATGGGTAGGAAACTGCCTAACAGGCTGCACTCAGAGGGTGGTGACCAGTGGTTTTTACTCAGGCTAGCAGCTTGTCACAAGTGGGGCCACCCAGGGGTTGATGCTGTGCTCCACGCTGCTCAACATTTTCACAAATGACCTGGATGACAGGATTGAAAGCATCATCATCCAGTTTGCTGGTTACACCAAAATAGGCGGCGAGGTGGACGTGTCAGAAGGCAGAGCCATCTTACAAAGAAACCTGGATAGGCTGGAAGAATGGGCAAGGCAAAATCTGTATGACATTTAACAAAGACAAGTGCGAAGTCCTGCACCTAACCAACGAGCCCTTTATAGACCAGGATCTGTGTGGATGAGGAGCAGCTTTGCTAAAAGCTGCCTGGGTGTCCTGGTGCACAACAAGCTGACCATGAGTCAGCAGTGCATTGCTGCAGCAGTGAAGGCAAATTGAATCCTGGGTTATATCCACAGGAGTATTGCTAGCACAGAGAGAGCTATGATAATTCCACTTTGTGCTTGTCAGGCATGGAGTACTGTGTCCAGTTCTTGTCCCTGCCATTCAAAAGAGATATGGACAAACTGAAGAAGGTCCAAAGGCAGGCCATGATGATGATTAAGGGCTGGAGGATGTGCTCTATGAGGAAAGACTGAAGGAGATAGGTGTTTTCACTCTGGAAAACAGATGGCTCAGGGATGACCTCACTACAGTATTACAATACTGAAAAGGGCAAATACAAAGAGGATGGAGGCTCTCTCTTCACAAGGAGAGGACAAGGGGCAATGACTACAAATTGCACCAAGAGAGGTTTCATCTCAACAAAAGAAGTAAATGTTTTACAGTGAGAACAATCAATCACTGGAACAACCTCCCCAGGGATGTGGCAGAGTCATCACGGGAGGTTTTCAAGCTGTGACTCTACAGGGTGCTAGATAATTTCATCTAGTCTCCCTTTTCCATGAAATGTTGGACCAGATGATCTTACAAAGTCTCTTCCGACTTGGGCTATTCTGTGATTTTATGATATGGCTTTGCCTCAATCCCTGGCACTGGTGATTTAAAATAAAATTCTGACCTACTGCTGTAGATTATATGTATTCCCAGTTAGGAAGTCACATCCTAGCTGATGATCAATAGTAATATACCACACCTCAACCTTAATGGAAAATTGTACAGCTGTAGGACAGATCCAGAAATCCTTAATTAATTTTGCCAGACCCTTCTTCTAAAAAAAGCTGGTGGCTGTTTACCCAAGACATGTCATTCAGTGGGAATAAGGACTCCATGAAATTTCTAAAGATGGATTAAAACATTTGGCAAAATAAAAGGAGAAGGATCAAATTCCTATATCATCCCACAGTTGAATACGCTCTATAGTGCTGATACTAACAGGAAACAAGCAGAGATAACTGACAACCAAATGAAGTAGTTGAAAAAGTACCCTTATAGTCATTTTCCCACCTGATTTTAATGTAAGAAAGAATCCCATCTGTGTGAGGAGCAGCTGAGTGATTCCCAGCAGATATAGGCATAGGCAGACAGAGAACTCAATCTGTGTTTTATGTTACAGATGGCTACTGAAATTTTTACTATTTAAAGTATCATATTGTCCTATGTTCCCGAGTCTACAGGGTCCCAAACCTGTTTGTTTGGGGTTTTGTTTTGTTTTGCTTTTATTTAACAGACAACATTTTCTCCTCCATTTAACTAGTGGAATAATGTCTTAAACCAGGAGCTCTGTGAAGCTGAATTAATTTGTGTCTGTGGAGGACTCTGAAGCACTGTGGGGAGATGTGTCTTAAAACTGCACAGTATTTTTGCTGTTACAGTCAAACTCTCAGTGGAGTGATATGAAAAGAATGTTAAGCGTGAACAAATCTGCAGTTTGTGAATGATGCAGGCATTTACTGCCCGTGGCAAGCAGGCACTAGGGTCTGCCTCATCCTCTCAGCAACAGAAACAGTCACTCAGCACTAATTACAGCTTTTCTGCTCAGCAAACAGGTGTGCTGCACCCTTCTGAAAATTTGGGAAAGACAGTGGCAGTTTATCGCTTTGGTGCTGACACGTCACAGCATTGGATTCACAATGCGATGACATACTGTGAAGTGATTAAGTGGCAATTAGTGTGTTTGCTTCTCCTCCTCCATTTTTAGTTTTGAATAAATGTGGTTTCCCAGTTTTGCCCATTTTTCTGGGTCACGTTTACTCAAGGCTTGAAGAAAACTGCTTCAAGGTTTTACTGGCTTTAGTGAGCTTTGGTCCTGTTTTTTAGCACCAGGTCGGGTACAGCATTGGCTACAGTGCCCAGTGTTTGCTTCCAGAGTTAGACAAGAATTTTTGTCCAGGTTATCATTAGTCTTTTGTCACAAAAAAAGATGCTGAAAGAGGAAAATCTGATACAGAGATGGGTCAGCTGTGAGAAACACCAAAGATGCTAATGCCTCACCTACAAACAATGACACTTTAGCCACTGGGGATGTAGAAAACTTCATCCATGTAGAAGGATATTCATTCCAGAGTGGTTTTGCTCATAAAGACTGATATTAAGCATGATAACCCCTATGCAGCTGTGACATAATTGGGCACTGGGGAATCCTAAGGTTCCAGGGCTGCACTCAGGACTGTTCCTGCTTGACCATCAAGGAGGTGGTAGATATGCAGGAACCTTCTGTTCACAGCCTTTTGTGTTCACAAGGAAAAGGCTCTTTTCCTTACTAATCCTCTTTGACACCAGTGACTGTAACTGTGTAGTCCCTAAGCCCTTGTTACAAGGGGAGTGGAGAGACAACAGCCCATGACATGCTTCCAGAGGCTCCATATAAAATAATTGAGAAAAACAAGCTTATTGTCATTTGTATCCAATTCCCTATGTAGAGGGTTGCACTGAAATACTTTTAGGGCAATGTGAGTGAAATATAAGTGATAACGTAATCTGTAAACACGTCCACATTTACTTACAGCAGAAATGAGCTTAGGTTGCTCCCTTTAATGAAATCTGTGTTCCTTACCTTACTAGAGGGGCTCTCTCTGGCTGGACATTTTCCTAAAACACAATAGGGTGGTGAATGTAAAGTTCACAGATTTTGTAAGTGGGCTGGAAACCACCACTAAACTAATGACTCATTTTCTCTAGCTGCAGAACATAGACATGAACAGCAGGTGTTTATTTTTTTTCCTTCTGCTGCTGTATCATTTAGAAAGAAATATGTATTGAAAAAAATGAGAAAATAATTAAAAGATAAATTATTTGGACGTGACATAGCTAACTTGTGATAAACTGATGAAGAGCAATGGAAGCATCAAAACTTTCAGAGCAAATAAAGTTTACAGAGCAGTTAAAAAGCGAGAAAGCTTTTCTTTCACACTCTTTAACTACAGTAAATATCATCACCCACCGCCCTTCCAGAATGATTCTGCTATTCGCCTTAGAACTAAGAAAGAATGACAGAAATCCTAGATGAGAGAGGGGATAAAAACAAAGTACAAAAGATTAAATGACTCATTGAAGATCACTCAGAAAATCTGGCAGAGATGCTGCAGGGTTCCCAAGTTGTATCCTGTCCACATCAGTGCAGCAGTCCAAGCAGGTACTACACAGACCTGTTTGGAAATGTCCTGGCAAAATACCTTTTGTTGGAAAAATTGTCATTTTTTTGCAACTTTTCATATGACTACAAGTGTGTTGCTGAAACTTTGGCCAGAAGAGATCCTTCAAATCCAAGATGGAAATTCTAGTCAAAACCAGAGTATGAAGCTACAACTAGCCAGTATCCCAGAGTCTCACAGTGCCATAAGATACAGGAAAATCAGACCAAATCCCTAATTCGATTAATATACCACTACTTTTGAGGGATGAGAGAGCTGTAAGAGGAGAGCCCAAGACAGCCTGGAGGGTAAGATATTAAGTAGAAGTGCAGATTTTCTTATCACAGATTCTTGCACTTAGCCACAGGCTGGAGAATATCCTGAAGTGGTCTTTGCTGTTTATTGCTGTAGCTTCTCAGTCAGTTGGATCTTCTGTGGGTTTGGTTTAACATTGTTCTGTAAATGGGAAAAAGATATGGTCATCCTGAAATATCATAGAACTTTTTTCTTTTCAACTTTAAAAACCTTTACCCAGACAGAGCTAGCTGTATCCTATATACCTTGCCAAGGTTTAGTGTTAACAATATGCTCGGTCATACTTGAAAGAAGGTATATTGGGCACAAAAAGTGTGCATGCTTATAGAAGTTCAACCTACTGCATGTTACAAACAAGCCCCACCAACATACAGTAAAAATGTCTATGCCTTGCATAAGTTGGGCAGCCCATTTTGCAGATGTACTTGCCATGAACAGCTTTTGATTACTCAGCCCTCAGCAAGTAGTTCCTGTGCATCCTCACTGCTCCTGCAAAAAAGCTCAGAAGAGTTGCAACCTTGGATAAATTTCCCTTCCTCTTAAATGTGCTTCTGGGTCATGGTGGTTTATACTGTTTCCAGTCTCTGGATGGCAATTTCTTTTCCTAGGTGGAAAAACTTCAGTGCTTAAATCAACTGACCTGTTGTTTATTGCTGTTGTGGTTGCTGTTACCTTTTGTTTATGAGCTGGGATGCCAAAGTTCCAACCTCATTTCTCTCATGCATTTTCTGCATCATTAACTGTTTAAATTTCCTGTGCTTGGATGGCTGTTACTTCTCACTATTCATTCCCTCCAGCATGGCTGTGTTAAAATGCAGAAACTGTTATACATTCAGAATAGGAAAAAGACCAGATGGCATCAATAACTGTTAATATACCCCCATGTTTATGTTCCAGCATGTGTCTGATAGATGGGGTAAGTGCTAGCCACTGGTATTTTGCTTGTGTCATCATTTGTTGAGTTTATTTTTCAATTAACCATATGCTCTTAAGGAAAATTGAAAGCATGAGGACATTCCACATGGTTTGCCAAAATACATCTGCAAGGAAAGATTTTTAAAACATAAACCCTTTTTCTTTGTAAAGAGGAAATATGTCCCATGAAAATAAACTGAACTAGTTTCTCTCCTGATTTTCTATTCCTGCTACTTCCCCAACTGCTTTCTAGTGAAGAGATGTCAGTTCACCTGTTTATTGGTCTCTAAGCTGCACAGTCTCTAAAGCTGTGATTATGGTATGCATTTTTTTTAATCCAAACACCAGAAGAATTATCAATATGGCCAAACAATAGTTGAAGTCACTTTCATTGTTCCATCTCCTAAGACTCCTAAGACACTTCTTAGATGGTTACGAAAGCAATGCAGGATGCAGACTGTCACACATTGACTCTCTGTGCAGTCAATGGAGTACAGCAGTCACATCCCTGAATTCTGAGATATGTAGTAAATGACTAAACATGCCATCCTAGTTATGTCTTCCCACCATTCATCCAGTCAGCTTCCATCTGGCAGCCTTAGGTAGCATGTTGCGGGATTTGCCCCACAGTCTCTCCACTGTACTCACTGTACTCTCTTACATACTGAAAGCAGAGGTGACAGTTATGGTAGAGGGGTTATTTCTGTGGTTTGTGACTACAGGTCATTCTTAGCAGGAAGGGACATCTTGTCATGGTAGATAGGAAGGCAATTTTATACAGGCTTTACTGATCTTAGTTTGATTCTGAGAAAAGGGTTAAAGCAGCCTGGTTTTCGTGGACATAATGAGAATCTGAAAGTATGTGTTACTTGTTTTCCCTCATGGCTTTTAAGGCAAGGTTTGTATTTCCTGGCTTCCCAAAACATCCCTAACTAAATTTGGTACCCAGCAATGTCATCATTGACATCTGTGCAACTTTCTTGAATTCCTGTTATAGTTAATAGAAAACAAGTCCACAGAGTCAATGAAAAAAGTGAGTCACTTAACCAAACATAGGTGTATACTTTAGAATAACATGAATCACACCCTGTGCTTCATGGATTACCTAGAAACCCAAGGGCAACTTACAAAGACGATGATGCCACCTTATGTTGTCTCACATGGTAGCTTAATTAGTGTGCTTTGCCTCCCACCTTAGTTTCTTGACTTGTGAAAGAGAGATCATACAATCAGCCATCCAGTTTGCAAGAGAAGAAGAAGATAATGAGTTCATGTTTGTAGAGTGCTAAAGAAATATTAAATCCAACAAGCTGTGCCTTAACGATATAGTCTTAACCCATAGTAATGAAGACATACTGTTTACATATATATAGCAAGCGAGCCATAAGCTCTGACTATGCTAGCAGCCCTTCAGGGTCTCTATATGGCTTTCAACATTAGGTATTTTGTAAATAAGAATGTTAGGGCAGATATGTTGGAAAACTTGCCTAGAGTAAAGCAGAAGGTTAGCAGCTGAGCTGGGATAGTGAATTTCTGCCTACAGCTCCTGCAACAATTGCTGACTGTCAGCTATAATGTAACTCTGCCTCCAGCAACCTGCAATTCTCTCACTTGCTCCTGAGGGAATACAGCTGATTTTTATGTCTCATTTTCTGTGTTGTCTACTGAATGTCTAAGAAATGCCTTCAAATCTTTCGGGATGAAAAGAGCTATGTAAATATTATTAATTATCATTGCAAGTCAGATAATTTGTTCCAAAATTCATGTATCTAATGAGTCAGGGTGTTTCATAACTCATCAGTCTTCAGCTGATGTTTTATGGCTTTCTTGTATCAGAAGGAATAATTGATTATGGTTGTTAAAGGCATGGCTCAGTACAGAATTATTGTTATCATCTGTACATTATACAAACTTCTTAAAACAAATCTTGGCCATAGTATTTCATCAAGGCAACTGAGTACAATAACTCAGTGTCTGCAGCAACAGTTGAAATTTGTGGTATCAAACCACCAAAATTTTTCACTTATTCTCCCTGACAAAATTTTCAACAGAAGATAAATTGCCAAGTCCTTAAAGGTGGGGTAAGATATTGTAGACATGAGATAATCTCTGAGGTAATAAAGTCAAATGATAAAACTTTTCATTATAGCCATGTATATAAGAGATGACTGGACAGGATAATCTTTTTATGAGAGTACCACTACTCACATAGATTTAATCTATTCAGTAACAGCCTGATTTGACCTTCTCCTCTCCAAAGTAATCATGAAAATTACAGTCACAAAGGCTAAATTGCACAACCACATACAGCTGTCATGGAATAAAGAAAGGCAATCAGGATTGATTGTACAAATACATCAGGAGTGAAAAAAACACCACCACCAAAAAAAAAAAAAAAAAAAAAAAAGACAAAGAGAAACAAAAATCTATTTCTCAGTTGGAAAGATGAACAAAAAGCAAAGGAAAAAGAAAGTTAAATTAATCTTCAGCCCTCAAATACTATTTGAGTAAAATTGGAGTATTATATATCTTCTTTTTAAGAAAAAGGTGAGAGTCCAAGTTAAAATAGGAAGGAACAGTTTCAGGAATATTTCAGTAAATCAAGTATGTTGAACATAACAATATATTCAGCATCCAGTAACAAGTGGTGTCCCTTATGGGTCCACATTGGGATCAATATTATTTAATACCTTCATCAACGACATAGTGAGATCAAGTGCAGCAAGTTTACAGGTGACACCAAGCTGAATGGTGCAGTTCACAAGCCTGAGGGACAGGATGCTTGCCTGGTGCATCCTTCTCCTCACCAGAGCCAATTTCTGCTCAGTCCATTTCTGGCCCACCTCTCTTCCAGGCCACATCACTCCCTTTAAGCCCAAAAGTAAACCACAGTTGTCCTCTCTGTCTTCCAGCCTCCAGAAACCAGGGATGCAGATGTGGCTAATTGTATATGGCATCTCCCTGGACTTGAATGGCATTGAGCGAAAGCAAGTGTGATTCAGCTACGGGCTATTTGGGTACATCAGCAGTCACGAAAACCCCAGTTGGACAGCACAGGAGTGAGAAATGACACTTCCTTAGGAAAAGTGTGAGGCTACATGTTCATTAAGTGCAGTGATGCCCAGAAGCTATTTTGCTTTCAAGTCTCTGATCAGAACAAGGTCAGTCTCTACATTTGCTTCCCTCTTAAAGGAATTTATTAATCTCATATTATTTATGCTGAGTTTTAACAGTGTTGCTTCTTTTGGAGTTCTTTTGTGACACAGTATTTTGGTTTGTGTGAGGCAGATGAATTGGGACAAACCAGTTGTGGATCTGGACAGGAGAACATGGCATAAAATCCAATAACTACGCCCCCCTCATCCCTAGAGAAGGCTGCTCCCAATTTTCCACCCATACTACCTTCTACCTGAAACCATTAATAAAATCTCTTCAAATGTATTTCCTGTATCTGAAAATTTAAATCAATGACATTAAATCTCTTACATTGTGTAAATAAATGCAAGCCCAGTCTAGCAAGCTTTCACTTGAAACAGAACATACTTTTATTGAGGCAAAGACCCTTCAAACTGCAAAAAGAGTTGCTACCAAACAGATCTATACATCAATATGAAGAAGTGAAAACCATGCCGGATGCAGTAAAATCCTACCTCATTTCCTTTGGAGAGAATAGAAAAAAATTACTGTTGTGTTCAGTGGCAGCTCCTTGAGGAAGCTGGAGATATGTTTTGGACAAATGTATGGAAATAATGTAAGAGCCTGTGGAAGACAAGTTTTATGAATAAAAAGGGGCATAAAAATCCATTTTTGGCATATATCTCCTAAAGTTGAGTAATTTTGTGGCTCTCTAATAGCCCAAGAACAGACTGTCATAATGACAGGTTTCAAAAGGTCAACTTGACAAACTCCTTCAAGTCTACTTAAGTACCACATGTATGTGGTATCAGATACCCATCAGACACAGTTACTTATTTGAGAAATTATTTATTTGCTTTTCTGTTGAAGGCTAGTGGAGCAGCTTCATAACTTTAGTTTCCCTTCCTAGCTGAGAAATTCAGTCCTTTACACTCTAATTAATTAAACTTCCCCTTTGCCTAAAGCAATAAATATCATTAGATAGGCTGGGAAAGAGATCTGCTCAAAGTTACACAGTGGTTTTGTGACTTGAAGTTAGAACTCTCAATGTCTGGGTAAGGTTAATGACCAAGCAAGACCTATTACAAGAACTCAGTGGGAAGACAGTTGCAGATCTCAGACAGAAACTTTTAAAGGGCCCTTTAATTAAGATGAAAAGAATGATTAAGCTAATCAAGAAAGGCTGTGAGGATTTCTCCTAACATGATCAGCAGCAGCTGGCAGGCCAGGTTGCACTTTCCTGGAACAGTGTCTCCTCTTGAAGGGTGTCGTTACATGAAGGAAGACTTTACAAGGAGCAGAACATGTGTGAAGGGCACCTCCGCATTGCCTAATTACACATTATGCAATAGTACACACTACCACAATCTCTTCTCCTGCTTGGAGATACACAAAT
Organism: Actenoides hombroni; assembly: GCA_024336885.1. NCBI lineage: Eukaryota > Metazoa > Chordata > Aves > Coraciiformes > Alcedinidae > Actenoides > Actenoides hombroni. Next base: position 6,583,425 of record WUAM01000260.1, read on the forward strand.
ATAAAGTAAATAAATACCCCTGGCTGAGCAAACTACTCATTTCAGGACCAAAACACCTCTTGGGGAAATCAGCAGAGTGACTCCAAACTAGTTCAGACACTAGGGGGGGAAATCCCGGCTTAAATAAAACCAAGGATAAAACCCACACGGTAACTTGTAGCCTGCTGAAGTAAACAGGAAAGCTTCTACGGATTTCAGTAGGCTATGATTAAATTGAGAAAACAAGCCTTGTTAGGTAGATAACAAATACAACGGCTGAATAGGAAGAGTCTATCAGTCATAACCGGGTGTTTTAGCACAGAGCACCTATCTGCACTAATGACTGCTTGGCATAGCTGTCCAAAGCTCTTCCATGAAATTATATGTCAAGGATAAGGCAGAAGTTAAAGTGTTTCGAGGAAGAAATGAAAGGAAGCTGCTTTCTGCAGAGAAGAAAAAGGAAAATGTCCTTTTGACTTCAATTGTCCACAGACTAATCAGCTGAGTACCTACTGAAAGATTAAACCTTTGGAATCATAGAATGCCCTAGGTTGGAAGGGACCTCCAGAAGTCATCTAGTTCAAACTCCCTGCAGTGAGCAGGGACATCCTCAAATAGATTAGGTAGCTCAGAGCCCCATCAAGCTTGACCTTGAACAACTTCAGGGATGGGGCCTCCACCACATCCCTGGGCAACCTGTTCCAGTGTTACACCACCCTCATAATAAAGAACTTCTTCCTAATATACAATCTAAATCTACCCTTCTCTAGTTCAAAATCATTGCCCTTTGTCCTATCAGTACATGCCCTTGTAAACAGTCCCTCTCCAGCTTTCTTGTAGGCCCCTTTCAGGTACTGGACAGCTGCTATAAGGTCTCCCCAGAGCCTTCTCTTCTCCAGGCTGAACAACCCCAACTCCCTCACCCTGGCCTCATAGAAGAGGTATGCTCCAGCCCTCTGACCATTTTTGTGGCCTCCTCTGGACTCGCTCCATCAGGTCTATGTCCTTCTTAGAAAATTTCCATTTTGAAATGTCCATTAGAAAATGTCCATGTCCTTGAGAAAATGGTCTGTTCTCTTCATACACACCATTTTATCTTCTGTCTACTGCTTCCATGACCTGGATAAAGGTATGTTGAAAAATATTTCTTTCTATCCTGATGCAGTCGAAAGCCAGATTATGGAGATGAGTCCTCTGCACTGAGTGTTGTCAGAGGCCTCTACTGTCTCCTGGCAATAGACTCTGCCATAGTTGTATGCCCTTTGCTTATCTCCAGTTACTTGTCTCCCATTGCCAGTGAGTGACCAACTGGAGTCTACTTTCATCTGCTCCTGTGATGTGACAGATGGCAGAGGGTAGTGATGTCTGCCCCATGTCAGCAATGAGCACTGTACAGTTAACGTGATGGAATTGGGCAGAGAGCACACAGGACACATAGAGTACTTACCATCTCACAGAAACCCAGAGCTCAGCAGACACCATTCATCTTGTCCAGGCTAAGGGGAAAATATGTTAATGTCCAGGCAGTAAGCATCCAGAAACTCTGCTGAAAAAAAGGTAATTGCTTCACTAGGAAGGCAAACTGATTTGGCATTTTGCAGTTGGTACATCCAAAGCAAACAATGACATTGTTTCTACTTTCATTTTGGGAAAGGATAAGCCAAGAACCTTATTTTTTTACTAAACTTATCTCTAGCTGATTAGCTGTCATCCTCACTCATTCCTTTCTTTTCTCCACCTTCACCTTTCTGTCTTCACCTCTTCACTTATCCATTGGGTACCGAGCCCAGATTTCCCTAAGACTGAGCATTACTTTAACACACATTATTAATCTTACTATTCCCATGAATTCTGAATTGAGTCTAAATTTTGAAGGTTTGCAGTAAAAAAAAAAAAAAGAAAGAAATAACACATATCCAATCCTTTTTGTGGCCCAGAGCTGAAAAATTTATTGCTTCTGGGGTAACATTCTGCTGAGGAGGCTGAGAATTAGGGAAAGGCCAAGGGATCACAAGTAATTGTACCACAGCAATTTAATGAACTCCCAGTCACCTGCCAATTCACAGTAACTTTTGATATTTGTTTTCACACACTATCTCACCTGCTGTATAAAATACATTGTCTAAAATCACTGTTTGACTTGTTAAGCAGTTAGACTGCTTGCAGATAGCTGTTAATACTCTGAGGATCTTTATCTATAAACAGAACTGTCTTCATTTAACACGCATATATGAAAAGCTATAGCAAAACATTACTAGATGATTCGTGTTGTTTCTCTCCATTTTGCATTAAGACCTTGGTGAATAACAGAACAAATTGTCAGTAAATATCCCATATGAGTTTGAAATTAACTCATTTCATCTGTGCTTATGCAAGTTTCATTCTCCTATCTGAAAATACGCAAGTAATTGCTTTTCACTGTCCATGGAAAGTGAATTTAAAGATGCAGTTTATACATGACAGTATTTCTCATGCATAAATTTGCAAAGATTGTGTCCATTCAGGAGCAGCTTGAGAAGAAGTTGTCAGTTACCTGAGTCAGCAGCACAGCTCAGACTTTGAATATAGCAAATCAGTCTGTAAAGCTAAATATTGGTAAAAATAGTCATTAAGTTCTCGTAACAAGTTCATTCGAGAAAGTGAGAATTCGATTTCCAATATTCTAAAAAACAGAAGACGTGCCTAAATTAACATATTATTCATGTGCACTTCTCTTCAGATCTAATTGCTGCCTTCTTTACATGTCTTTTATATGCAGGAGGGTCTAATGACTATGAATAAATAATACACTCTTGGGGGAATGCTTACATGGTTTCAGATTCCACTTCCTTGAGTGCAGAAAGAGGTGGCAGGCTAAACTTTATGGTCTGTCGTTATTTCACTCTGTTTGGGACAACACTTTAATGACATTTTCCCACGCACTGGTGTCAAAGGCACAGATAGTTTGGGAGAGAAATTTGCATCCAGATAAGAATCCATGTAAAGTGCAGTGGCATTTCTGAGAGGGGCAAGTCAGATCACATCCAATATCACAACTTTCTCAGTCTCAGGAGAGAGAGGCACTATGGTTTGACAAGGACTATGCAGGAGTTATGCACAACTTACATGTGAGCCATTTCACTATGTCACCACTTCTGCTAATCTCACCTGTTTTCACCAAGTTACACAGCCTGGCAGCTCCTTTGAAGTTTGTTTGCTTCACTGAATACTGAGTGTACTGAATGTCCTGGAGAGTAGTGTACCTACACATATTAAAAAAATAAAAAATAAAAAAAATTAATTAATTCCAGAGGGATATTATGGCTCAGGGATCATCATTACAATTTTGTCATTAAGAAATTACTGACCTACATAATTTATTCTCAGAAATGTAAGTGATATTTTAGATGACCTATCTCCTACTAGATCCCAGCATGGGGGCTTGGCATCTTTTTAACTGATGCATTAGTATGTGTCAGATTCAGACAGCCATCTGAAATTACTAGGCTGTGATTAATATAGTGAATTATCTACTATTAAATGTGCCCATATTTTGGTAGGTCCCTTTCACAGAGTGAGATAATTAGATATATTAGCTGAAAAACATCCAGACAGTTTATATCTAAAATGATTAGGAGGTAATAAACCACATTTCCTCCTTTCACAAATAATTCTGTGTATGAGGTTGTAGAAAAACAATGAAGTTTACAAGTAATAAATCAGTGCAATGTTAAAGCTCTTGATAATTACACTACAAATAGAACTTGGAAAAATGTTCTGGCAAAGAGTGTGTCATCACTGAGCAATACAGCTGTGAGGACTGACCTTATTCACAAACTCAGGGGATAGTTTGATCAAAGAGGTGATCCTTTGGTGGAGATGACACATTAGACACTGACACTTATATTTCTTAAAATGGCTTTTTGTTTCAAAAGTGAATAAGTAACTTGAAAAGGCTAACTAAACCCGAATCAAAATGGTGTGTTTTCTTTGTGATGACTCTTCTCTTTGTGACACAAATAGGGAACAAAAAGTGGGTTTGCTCAAATAAAATACTGTCAACTCCAGAACCAAATATTTTTCCCATTTTTTTCTTTCTCAAGAAAAAAATTAATTAATCTAAAATTATACCCTCCCCCCTGTTTTTAATGTTCAGATGAACAACAAAATTTCTTTGCTCTGCCTCAGGCGCGACCCAAACAGAAATTTTTAACACTTTGACACAATGTGTCAGCTGCGTTTTATATTCCAATAAGAAGTATTTCAGACAGAACAATGATTTCTCCATCATTTTATAAATTTCACCAGACTCTGTTGTGCTGCTCTGAAAGGCACATTGTAACCCACCTATGAGAATGAGAAGGCAAGATATGGAGTACTAGATAAACACAAGCAAGAGGTGCACAGAGGTTATACTGTTCTTATGAGCAACACAGTAATAGCAATATATGTATTAATAATTATACAATGACATAATTAAGTCAAATACACAACTTTTTCATAGTCACATTCCCACCACGAAACAATGAAGCGATACCTCACTTTGTGCTGTCCCTGCTGACATGTCTACACTATACAGTACCATAGGGCAAGGTACTGACTCAGGCTTGAAACTTACTTACAACTTTCATGTGACTGTTGACATCTCTGTTGCTTTTTAGCTGCATGTCAACAAGATAATGTAGTAGACATGAGCCTGTGCATGTGCATAACACAATGTAGGCTTAAGAAAATTACATCGTACAAAGCAAGAACAGTAAAGATCATCCTTTGGCAGGTTACAACTAACAAGACAAGAATATTTATTTCTTATAGCTTGGAAAGCTGAAAATATAGCCATTAGAATCATAGAATGATAGAATGGTAGGGGTTGGAAGGGACCTCTGGAGATCAAGTCCAAATCCCCTGCCAGTGCAGGAACACCCAGGGCAGGCCACACAGAAACAGATCCAGGCGGGTCTTGAAAATCTCCAGAGCAGGAGACTCCACAACCTCTCTGGGCAGCCTGTTCCAGGCTCTGTCACTCTCATAGGAAAAAAGTTCTTCCCATGTTGAGGTGGAAGTTCCTGTGTTTCAGCTTTCTACCATTATCTCTTGTCCTATCACAGGGCACAAATGATAAGAGTCTGTCCCCTTCTACCTGACACCCACCCTTCAGATATTTGTAACCATTCATAAGATCCCCTCTCAATCTTCTCTTCTCCAGGCTAAACAGCCCCAGGGCCCTCAGCCTTTCCTCACCAGAGAGATCTTCCAGTCCCTTCATCATCTTTGTAGCTCTTGTTGGACTCTCTCTAGTCTGCCTCTCTTCAACTGGGGAGACCAGAACTTAACACAATACTTCAGATGTGGTCTCACTAGTGCAGAGTAGAGGGGGAGGAGAATCTCCCTCGACCTGCTGGCCACACTCTTCATGCCCCCCAGGATACCATTGGCTCTGCTGACCACAAGGGCACATTGCTGTTCCATGGATAACTTATTGTCCACCAGGACACAAAGATCCCTCTTCACAGAGCTGCTTTCCAGCAGGTCTTCTCCTAACCTGTACCGGTACATGGTGTTGTTCATCCCTAGATGTAGGACTCTACACTTATCCTTGAACTTCATTAGGTTTGCTTTTGCCATCGCACGTAAATGACTTTATAATTTCCTCCTGTAAAACCCTTTTGTGCCCGGCCCATCTCTATGCACTTCGGGATAACTGACAAAGTCCCATCTGAGGGTTATCGCGCTGGCACACGGATGCACAAGAACTCTGTAATGTGTTAAAGCCTTAATTAAAGATAGATCAGTACATAAGTACATAGACATTTGTCACGAGTTGTAACAAGTTGTTTTATGTCTTCACTTAGGGATTTTGCTGACTTGGTCCAAGCTCACAGAAGATGGAAATGTAGCAACAAACTGAGTTCTAGAAAGGCTGCGTAGGAAGTTCCAAAGTCCTTTACAAGGCAGTGGACCCTTTTATTTTCCCACACACATAACAACTAAATATTCTCAACTTGTCAGTATTGCCTTGAAACATGTTAATATCATCTGACAATGAACATCATCTACCATTGCAGTTTGTGCAAAACTGTTCTCCTAAACCCTCGCTGTGTTTTGCTTGTCACTGCTTGTCACTGTTAAGGCAGAAAACAAGGAAATACTTCTGTAAGGTTTATAAAGTTCTGCTGGGGATGAGCCCTGCTGTCACTGAGGTAAGAGCCACCCCTGCATGTGACAGCATGCTGAGGCTAATAATTCTAGCTTTTGGTGGCTTACTGTGAGCTAAGGACATTACGTCATTGCACAATTGGGATCATCGCTCAAAGTATGAGACAGACTGCTGCTCCTATTAGGCCAGGCTGTTTGGGGTTGGATTATCTAGCAGAGTAGCCTGTCACCAACAAGGATCAGCAAACGAATACAAAGGAAGGAGCATAAGAAAAAGGCAAGCATGTCGTGATTCCTCTCCAGGGTGCTGTGCCAGACTCCAAAGCACTTATGACTCACAGACTTCTTGGAGAGTTGTCTTTGCTTTTAACAGCCTCCAGTAGACCTGGACTCCACAAAGCTGACCAGTCACTGCATGTAGATTTTTAGCACCCGCAGCATTTTAAGATCCCTGATCCCTGTTGCCACGGGCTCCCTCACCAAAGGGTGACTTGCTGTCACAGTCCAAGCAGTTCTTATCCTTCCCATTGCCATCTAGCAGAGAAGACTTCAAATCAGTTGCAACTCTAAAGAAAGGAAAACAAAATCCAGATGACCAATAACCTGTCTTTTGAAAACCAGAGTGTTCAGCAGTTTTTTCTGCCTCTGTCTACACGTAATCCACATTCATCACCAGCTCACCCACACCTCTCTTCTGGCTGTGAAATAACTGCCTTTTTGTTTCCCAAGGACAATGGACTTGGACAGGCTGACAAAATCTGTCAACTCATTTGTCCTTTTGCCAGCCCACTCCAGCAGCAGGTTCCTTCTTGCTCCAACAGAAAGGAGCAACTCTGTCTCTCTTGCCCTCTCACACTGACCAGAAGTGGAGGGGAAGAGTCAAGGCACCAAGCAGGACTGGTTTAGCCAAACCTGGGGCCACAGTTCAAGTGGGACTGGTTAGCTGTTCCCAGCAGTCTCCTTATGCATTCAGATTCCTCTTCTGATGCCTGCAGCCAGACCTGTTTTGTTTTCCAGAACAGCTAAGAGCTCCATCACAGATTAAATACCAGTGGAAAGACTGATTTTAGAGATGTTTTTCCACCATTTTCTCCTTCTGAATTTGTAGCATGATAAATATTTAAGTACAGATTATTTCTTCCTCCTTTGGTAAAAAGTAAACTGCAAACTTCCTGTGAATGAAAAACAATGTAGTGATTAAAAATAATTGTAACAGATGACTCATGAGTCTATAGTGATTTTTGCATCAGCAAACAAAATTGGTCAGGGTAAGTGGAAAAAAGTGCATTGAAGTTTAACTGCCAAATGTATCTACCACACCCTCATTACCAAACCCTTTTCAAGTTAAGTCTTTTTCATCATAGCTCACCCAGCTACATTTTGCATTTGCAATTTTTTTTTAATTAAAAAGTGAAAGACAAAAACTGGAATACCACTCAAAGTGACACCTCACCAGAACAAAGGGATCTCCAAAATGCAAACTGTTAGAGAGGTCTTCTAAGAGATGTACTCACTCACACACAAGAAAAAAAAAATCAAACAGTGAAGGAGGAACTACTGTGCCAAGTGAAGACCTCGGCTGCTTTTACTTATTTACTGTTTCTCCCTTACAGCCTTCTACTGAAACTCTTGTAATTCATCAGCTTTTTAACAAAGGGGCTCGTTTTCCCATAGGATCCTAAACTTTGCCCCATTGGACCAAAATGGCCCATTAATATGTCAAGTTACTGCCTATCATCTTCTGCTAAGAGTTGCCAGCACTGACTATTTGATGTGAATGTTGAGTGGGTGGGGGTGAATTAAGGTTGGCTGGAATACTGCAGTATTATCTGTTTTCTCTTTTAAGGACATTTTCTCCCATTCTCTAATATTTGGGAAAGGGACAGAAGAAAGGACTCATTCTCTTGAAACAGACACCTTTTCCTTCATAATCTTTCCTAGACATGTTTCCTTTCTTACCTACTTTTCTGTTCTCCATTATAAAGTTATTCACATCCTAGCCAGTCTAGAGAAGGTAACTTCCCATCCTTGACAAGTCACTAAGAAGGAAGTCAAAGAACAAGTGGGATTACTGAGAAGAACTTATACTGCTGTTGCCATCTCCCATCTCCTGAATTCAGCTTGGTGATAGCTGCATTCATCCATCAACTCCCTAAAGTCCTCTCTTCACAAAAAGGACTCATGGCCACATTTCCCACGTATTAAACCCCTAGGATATATCAAGTGGATAACAATACTGAAATGCCTTAATGGAAACTGGGTCACCGTGGCTGTGGCCACAGGAGGTAGACTACTTAGATGAGTGGGTGGTGGGGTCATGTCCCTCTTTCATGGACTGCTTATGCACTTCGCATTGGACAGCTGTTGGCTGTCTCACCACCATCACTATTCTACAGATTGCTAATCAAAGTATTTGCTCAGAGTCTCAATCCCTGAGGTATGTGTGCTAGAAACCTCCCAATGAGATCAGTCGAGCCTTTTTTAGGAATCAGGATTACAATGAGTATTCAGTTCACCTCTGTACTGAACACAAAGTATACTGAACACTATCCCCTCTGTTTTCCTAGAAGTCAAATATTCTTTGGTATCTTACAGCATTGCCTTTTGGAAAGTTTTTCTACTGGGGGGTCAGTAGGGTGAGAGGGGATCACCTGGAAGACAACAGTAACACTTTGATATGAACACAAGACCCATGACATCCATCCTGCCATGACATCCATCCTACTTCTGACCTGCTACATCAGGGATATCTGGCTCCGTGCCTGTAGGAATGTTCTCCATCCAACAGGTAAGACAGGGATCTCTTCATGAATATACCACCTATAATAAATATTGTGCACAGTGTTGCCTGCATTCAGCCTGGAGCCACCCTTCCCTGTCTCTGTCATACCTTAATGTTCCTATCACAGTTGTCCACGGGAACCTCCTAGAGAGAGTCTAAAGAATTCTCCCTGCTTCTGGGCTGTCTCTATTTGTGCATAGAAAAGACATCTCTACTGGAGGGAACTGTAGAATGTTTATTGGCAAACTGGTTATTCTTGGTGCCCACAGCAGCTCTGAAGTTCCCAGATGTGACAGAAAATATTAGGCCTGGACGGTGGAAGGATGGAGCCAGACTCAGACTTGGGAGTTCAGCAAAACTTACAGGCTAGAGATAGATGGGCCCCAGGAGATGAGGCTGGGAAATTTACAGACAGGATAGTTGTTGGGTCTGGGCATCAAGCCAATCTCATTATCTTAGACACAGTCAAAGAAGATGAACTCACAGAGTACAAACCTTGCACTGCAAACCACTTCTACAGCTCTACTGTACTAATTATGTTAGTACTGGTTTCTTTTTCCCTTCTAGACTAAGCAATCACTGCTGCTGTCTCACATGTCACCTGGAGTTTAGACTCCTTCTCACCTTCTGCACAAGCCCTGCTGTTTAGTGACCTGTCCTCTGTTAACACCACTGTGCTCATTCCAGTAAGACACGCATTTTGGTTTGCTGGTGGATGAAGTTATTCATGCATACAATTTATAAGGGGCTCTGGGTTGAAAGACAAGACACTGTCACCAAATAATGAGGCCTATCTGAACTTTTTTCCAGGATCCATAAATGCCTCTTCTCAGAAAGCACCTGAAAAACTTAATGAGATGAATAAGTAAGTCCAGACTGGGAGCTGAACACCAGTTCAGCCTATTCCTGACAGCAAGGCTCTGGGTCAGCGCCTGGGAAAAGCCTCGGAAAATGTCTCCTCTCCCACTAGCTGCTGTCCTGGCTTAAGAAAATAAGCTTTTTTCAACTGCCTACTACACCCCTCGCTCCCTTCCCTAAACAGCCCTGTTCAACTTTCAAGCCAAAACATGACTTAACCAATAAAAGACTTTTCCTTGCCTACCCCACAGCCTCAGGAAGAAGAGCACACATAGAAAAGAAAGACATGAGCACATAAACACCTTTAAGTACATACACACATCTATATTTTCGGATAAAGACTCATAAAGAGCATGCACACAGTTAACTTTTTTGTTGGGTTTTTTGTTTACTCATCTCAGTACCATGAAGATTAACTCCTGGATTAGGATTTGGAAATCACCAAATTATTGTTTTTATTTTAATTACTGGCACATGCATCTGAAATGATAACTTTCATCAGAGCCCCATGAGGCCATTATCATCATGGTAGCCCATTGCCATAATGGTAGCTAGGCAAGGAAAATACAACACTTCCCAAGGGAAAAACAAATGTTAGATGAAGTGTCTTCATCAAAGTCAATCCCATAGCTTTCGTATTTCTTGGGTTCTTTGGCATTGAACTTCTGGTATTTGCTTCAGGTAGGATGACATTGCTTCAAATCTCTCTCATGCAGCCAGTCCAACAGCAGGTTGTGCACAGCTGTCACTGGCTAAAAGCAATGCAGCATGTTCATCTTCTAAATGCTTTTATCTGGGGATCAGAGCTAAGTTAGAAGATGGCAGCTGGTTTGTAATAAAGGTACCATAAGGTAGAGTTCTAGACTGCCTACTTATTCATTACAAAGAAACACTGAAAATTATTTAAGGTAGTGATTACAGCCTTCCTGGAACTTCAAATGGGCACTCCTTTGTTGGTTTTTTTTTTCCCTTTTTTTTTTTTCCCCCCACTGACATCTTTAGAAAATCAAGAATTTCTGCCACTCCTCCAAGGACATACAAGCACACATACACAGTTCTGCCATTAAGCTGTCTCAGCTTTGCTTTGTAATAAATATTGTTGAGAGTAGTAACCACTTTTATTTCAGACTTCAGGTACTCAACAAGGCTGAGGAGCATTGATCTGGGCTACTCAGCTAATCAATACTTCTTTTGCATGCTTATTTGGAAACTTGTGATCTTCCCTACTCCAGTTTCATTTCACAGTAAGAAAGCTTAAGCTTGGATTTATTTTTATAAGAAACCTGATCAAGAAAAAAAAAAACTTTTTCACCTCTTTTTACAAAGGTTCTTACAAAGTTCATAAAGCCATCATCTAAGTAGCAGAGTTCATATTTGCTTCTGGGGACTGCACCTCTTTTTGATGGCTCAGTAAACCAGCATGTTTGTAAAAAGAACCCTTCAAGGAAATGAAGGTGTAAATGCAGACAGAACGTTAATTACTTGTAGAAACTGGTAACAGATTCCTGCTTATTTTACAAAACTGTGAAGTCTGTTGTGCCGGGTAGAAGGATGCAACATTTCAGTGTTTCCACTACACACTTCCTGATCAGGAAGAAGTAGAGGAGGCCCTCAGACAATGAGAAGAAACAAAAAGGATACAGGCCCTGGTATTCACATGGGACTTCAATGACCCCAGTACCAGCTGCTGAGAGAAGCAGCTCCAATGCCTGCATGACTGGCAGCAGCACGCTCCGGCACAGTGCACAGGGGGGATTTCCGAAATGGCAGAACCTCAGAGGAGCAGAGAGACCTTCCAGGATACTGCAGCTCATGCAACAGCACCTTAGGGGACGTGGGTGGGTGGGCCCAGGAGCAACGGTGTCCAAGTCCCTGTAACACCTACAAAAGAAACCCCTGAGGAGCGCTAGTGCCCTACAGTGCTGTGAACAGAGTGGGCAAACAGGGCATGTCTCAGCAGCATGAGCAGAAGGATGCTGTAGCTCTGCCAGCTTTGCCCAGGGAGCGATGGTTTCCACCTGCCAGAAAGCCAAGGCCTCGCTGACCTCTGCACCCAGCGGGACTCACGCGGCTGCCCGGGCCGAGCTCCAGAGAGAAGGCAAAACCGCCCAGGGGTCAGGGCGCAGGCCGGGCCCGGCTCTCGGCCCGGCACAGGGCGGCAGCGGTGAGCACGCCTGTGGAGAGGGGCCGGGAGCAGAGCCCCTCTGCGTAGCGCCAGAGCTCGGGGAGGAGGTGAGTAGGGGGAGGAGCAGGGAGCGTGAGAGGGTGACAGGCTGCTGGAACTGCACCCTACCATCTCTGGGACAGGCCTCTCAGGCATTACCTGGTTCCTCCAGGTCAAACAGGACAGTCAAATAATATCACAGTGATGCTACTCTTGTAAAATTCAGCTAAACTTTAAGGAAGACTAATAAATGCACACTTAGCAAAAAAAATAAGAAAGGTGTTTCTGAAAAAGAAAGAATTTTCAAATTATATCTCATTATTATTAAAAAAATCCATCCTTGTTTGAGTGGGAAGAAGTGAATGTTAATATTTTATGAGCTAAGTCTCTAAAAAGAAATTAAATATTCTGAATACTTCAGTACTTCAAATACAACTGCCTTTGTTCAAATATTTTGTGCTTTTCAGGGGATAGAAAGCACCCACCATTCCTATGTCTCACTCTAAGTTTCACTGTAAGCTATATTTGAGTGATATTATAAAGCCTATAATTTCTCTTCAGAAAAACTGAAGGTAACCTGAATCATGATATAAAAGAAAAATAAAAATTTTGCAGCTATAGACTGAACATGGGGATACAGCCACTGTTCAGTTCCTTTTATGTATATGTACTTTGCAAACCCAGAGAGATTCCCCAAATGCATATTTAAACAATGCCTAATTTTACTAAAAATCTAGGATCATTTTAATTGAAGTTTGGAGGAAGTAGAAGACTCATTCCACAGGACATTGAATAATTGTGACATTTACTTTTCCTCTGAGGCAGAACCCAAAGTTCTTCTAAATATTTTTATTTAGAACTAATAA
>WUAM01000260.1:6596308-6625525 GCA_024336885.1 Actenoides hombroni
TCCCTGTCCTTCTTGAACTGAGGGGCCCAGAACTGAACACAATATTCCAGATGAGGTCTCACCAGGGCAGAGTAGAGAGGGAGGAGAATCTCTCTCGACCTACTAATCTCATCCCTTCTAATACACCCTCAGGATGCCATTGGCCTTCTCGGCCACGAGGGCACATTGCTGGCTCATGGTCATCCTGCTGTCCACAGGACCCCCAGGTCCTTTTCCCCCATGCTACTCTCTAACAAGTCAATCCCCAAACTATACTGGTACATGGGGTTATTCTTTCCCAGATTCAAGACTCTGCACTTGCCTTTGTTGTGTTTCAGCACTGCTGGACTGAGCCTCTGGCAGCCAGCAAAAGTTACTGCAAACTTTAGGGAGCTCTAATTGGCACCGAGGGGAACCAGGTTAGAGCAAAGTCAGCTGAGAAGCATGGGGTTCCACCACACCTCCTGCATCCCCACCAAGTCCAATGGGCTCCCCTTCCTAAGGTGCTGCTAACCTTGCTGTTGATTGGGGGACACAGAACACCACACTGATTTTGCAGTTATGAGCCTCAGTCCAACAGAGTAAACTACCCGTGACAGGGTCCTGTGCATGCTGGGGGAGGTGACAACATGGTGTGGGGGTGGCAGGACAGTATCAGTAAAGCCCCAATAGAAAGTTCCATGTCAGACAATAGGGTTCTGCAAGTTACCCAAATATAACTGAGTGCAACCCAGCAGAATCAAGGCAGATCTCTCAGGACCAGACTGCAGTTACTAATACTCTCTTCTAGAGGAGATGCATTACTCTATGTACCTATCTTAGGAATTATATGTTCACTTACCACTGTAAACAGAAGCAAGTAAGAAAATGAAATTAAAAGTCTGATAAATCCAAATCATCCTAAAAAAACATAAAATCATTCTTTAGGATAAGCTTAATACAGGGGATATTATCAGTTTTGTAAAGTACCACAAGGCATATCACTGATTTACACTTGTACTGTTACATCATTATTTCAAAATCACATTGAAAATTACAAATTACAGCTGTGATATGCAGTTATGGCATATATAAAGTAGCATAAGAGAGCAACATATGTTTGTCCTTTACTTATGGTTGCAAAAAGCAATAAAGCTTATAAGCACTTGGAGAATTTCTGCTTCATTTCACAGCAGAATATTTATTCTTGCTTAGACTGGGAGCAATATTCCATTAAATGTTACTATTAATCCTGACTCTGTCCTGGTAGTTAAGTGGATACTATTATCAACATAGCAAAGAAATGACTCTCATTTAGTACTCCTGGTATAAGATATATGAACTTTAAACCATTTCTTTTTTCTTTTAAGCTATGAAAGAATCAATTATATTAACCACACAACACAATCCATAAATAGGTGAACATACACTGTCTTCTTGTTATGAAAAACTTTCACTGATTATCAGTCACAGTAATGATTACTTACCTGAACATAGAGCAGGTCTGGATGAATGGATAAGGTTTATGCTCTACAAGAAAAAAAAAAAGTCTACAGTTTGTGTTAAATATTACTGTGCGTGCAATGCTAACTTATCTTTAATATTTACTTTGAACAGGAACTCTTTCTGTCAATATTGTTACTGACCTCAGGCCGCATTTTTCAGAGCATGCATAATCCAGACTGCACTGAAATTGATGTTCAGGTTATACCAGGTTTTACTTTTTATTTTAAAACAAAAGACAAATCTATGGTTGAGATCAGCCAGAGTCTCTGCTGCTAGCACAACACACAAATAGGGAATGAGGTTCATCTCCAGAGCAAATCATGAGCTAGAGCAGTGGGGAAGCACACATTAAATCAGCAAGACTAGTGAGTCAGACCCAAGTAAATGACACCATTATGAAACTACTGTAACTGAGGAAAGAACTGTCACCTATGTTTTCTTACTATTACACTATTTTCTTAAGGCATTCCCTTGACAAGTAGAAACAGCTGTATTCTTCAGCTATGTATTCTGTGCTCTGCTGTCTTTAACATCAGTTCAAATTCTTATTCTTCCTTTTCAATAGTCTGCAGAAATTATCTTGTCTACATCTTCCAAATAGTTTTACTGCGGTCCTTTCTACACTCCTATTTTGTTGCTAGATGCCACTAACAGCATCTTCAGTCCACCAGAAAAAAAAAGTTTGCAGATATATGAAATGTAAATGCATCAAGAAGTCAATTTATAGCTGATTTGAATCACTTGTTCTGATTTCCACAATGCTTTTTAACTTGTGTAGCAGAAGCAAAATAAATTTCAAACAAGACATTTCTTTCAAATCTCACAAAAAAACCCAAAAAACCAAAAACAAACAAACAAAAACACCAAAAAACCCACAACTCAAACAATGAAGGAAATAATAAAACGTTTTGTTTCATAGTGAAATTGCCAAAGAGACAATTCTTCCCTCCTCCCCATCTTCTTCCTCTATTTTTTTTTGGGGGTGTGTGTGTGTTTGGTTGTTTGATTTTTGGTTTGGTTTTTTTTAATGGAATACATTGGAAGGACAGATACATATGTTCTACTCAAAAGCTACCTGGATCAAAACATTTCACCCACCTGTGTGACCCTTTTGAATATCCTGTTGACTGAAATTACTTCTCCCTGACTTATGGGCTAGCAAGACCTCCAACTCCTCCTTACAAAGGAAGAACTGTCCTGTATATCTATTCACTTTGCCCTGACATGCTTCTGGAGGAGGACTCAAAATGTTTTCAGTATAGCAGCTTTAATTTTTATGTGCTCTCTTCTGTTTTAAGTGTGTAGAAGTAACAAGGGAGAGCACTAGAAGACTTTATTGAAAAACACATTGATATTTTATTCCTGTAACATGAAGCGTTTTGAGACTAAGATGACTGTACAGCTCTGACCTTCAGCTCAGGAGATTTTCCATCTGCTATGGGGTGTAGAGATCTCATGGGAGTCCAGCTCTGGGAAAGTACACCGCACCATTTCCAGCTACACTGAAGCCTTTCTGTGTAACCACAGGTATGTCACTTACACAGAACGACACTTAGTCTCTCTTTTCTCATGTATAAAATTACGATAATTTTTTACACCTCTGGAAAAATTATCACCCTTACTTCAAATTACAAAATTTTTTATAATCCTGAAAGTAATCACCAAACCTACCATGTATCTGAATATTTATAAACAAAAAAGTTGAACTTAATAGTTTTAGTATTGCTCAACCAGCACTAGTATTCAATTAAAATAATTATTTTTCCGTTTGTGTGCTTTTCATTCAGTGGCATAAAGGATTAGAATTTCTTCACTTTCCATTTCTCATCTGGGCTTTCTTACTTAGGCATTGGGCAGTGTTATTCTGGTTCATTACTGTTTTCCTGAAAAAAACCAAAACAAACCCCCAAAAATTCCAACCCCACACTTTTGGAATAATAAGATATACAGTTCAAATAAGCAGAAAAAACCAGGGCAGATTCATCATAAATTTCACCAATATCATGCATCTCATCATACACTATGCAGTCATACCCCTTCATCAGAAGCTTCTGTAAGATTTCATTTCTATAATCCATTATTTTCTATTTTAGTAATTTGTGTCATGAAAAGGAATCTTTTGGTGATGGCTGTTTCTTTCATAAGCAAACTATCAGAGGGAAAATAAATAAATAAATACTTTGTTAAAGCAGCAATTCTTAAATTTAGATATCACTCCTTCCAAAAGCATACATTATTTTAACTACATCTGGGAAGCAACTGGATTTGATGGTGAAGCTGAAACGTAATGCAGCAATGTTATTCAAAGAGAATCATAAGTATTCTCACTTTGAAAAATAAATGCATTTTCTTTCAGTGGGCCTGGTACTCACATGACAAATGCTCCCCTGTTTACACTGCTGCACTGTTGCTCAAGTCACTAGAGTTGTACTTTTGTACAGAGAAAAGAATGTGTTATGAACTGTTTATTCCTGAATGAAGTATTGTTTATTGTTATAGGACATATTTATTATAGCACAAATTATAAAATATGCTGGGACAAATCCTCAGCAGATACCAGTTTACTGAGCTTCACTTGAATCCAAAGAGTTTATATGATTCAAAATAGAAGAACTAGAAGTCAAAGTGCATAGAACACCAAAACCATCTAACACTCCTTAGGCTCCACATGTAACATTAGTGCTGTCTGAATTCCCTCATTCATTTAGCCATCAATGTTCTGCAACTAAATCAGGATATTGTAATGAAGACTTAGTGACTTAGGAGGCAGGGTTAAAAGAAGAGCTCATCAAAAGACTTTGGTAAAATGGAAACATTTTTTTGATTACACAAATACAAAATTTAGATTAATCATCTGAAACAAAGTGAAGTGCTTGCTTCTGTTTTGACTGTTTTAGTCTGACCTGGTATTATATAAAAATAAAAAACAAAAGAACAAAAACCCAAACAAGCAAGAAAACCTGCTTCATCCTAAACTGTCAGCAAGTTTTTATAATGAAATCCCTCTGTCAGTGCAATTGCCTACTAGCTTGATACTGCTTTCTGCTGATTTCCACTGTAATTTATGTAAAATCTCATTCATCTGCAAAGGTGGCAGGAGTTACTGAACTGTTTCACCTCAGAAAATGAATTACTGGACACTACTCTAGTCTGATTTAGGTCTAAGTCTGCCTGACAAAACAAAATCCCACATTTCTTATGGCAATCCTATTTAAAAAGCAGCTTCAATATGGGAGAGGATCTACTCTGTGATGAGACACCTACCAGCTGTGACATGACTTGTGAGAAGAGGAAGAATACCTCAGAGGGAATGAGGGAAGGAAGGTACCAGTAAGACAGGAACAAGAAGTTCTAAATTCAGTAAGGCTTTGTGGACATCCTTCCATATGAATGAGGATGCTATAATAATATCATCATGAACTTGGTTCTGAATGCTCCAGTAGAAGAAAAAAAATGACAAATATTCTAAAGTATTCTCTGTGCATCTTTAATTCTGCCTGGTTATCATTATATATACTACAAAGGACAGAATGAAATACCATATGCTGCTAAAAAAAAAGCCCTAAAAATTAAATCTTGATTGAATAAGGAACTTCATGTTCTTTCAGTATTAATTTCCTTAGCAGACTCAGATTGCTTCAGAATCAGTTTTCACAAGAAAAGAAGAGAGGTCATTGCCTTTTCAGAACAGCTCTGAACACAAAGACCACAGGATTACATCAGTGCTCATCTTGGCGAAGATACTATGTGCATCATTAAATAGAGATTTTCCACTTCAGAAACCCTGTGCCAGCATTTGAGACCATCCAATTTTAACAATGAGTTTCTCATTACTGTTATATTCAGGTTTTGTGTCAATTATTTTTCTTGTTCCCATCAGAGATTAAAAAGAAATTACAATTTACTTGAGATCCCATTATATGAGAAGAGTACAGTACAAAAACAAAGCATGGGCAAAAATACTGGTCGTTGTCGACTGAAGTCACAAAAATTATCTCCTTATGGAGACAATTTTTATAGTTCGGTCAATTTCTACAGTTTGGTCGATTTTCCACAAAATAGATCCCAGAGAAGAAATTGAATTAATATTAGTTTTCATTTGCCTTGAAAGTCCTCAATTTAAGGACACAGTTCAACAAAACACAAGGTACCTCTGCAGGTTTCAACTACATACTGAATGTTCTGAGAAAATGTATTCTGGGTGCAAATCTTGGTAATGTGAGCTTTGTGGGTATACAAGTGCCCCAAACCATTAAATAACTCCTTTAGAGTCTCTTTGGAAAACATGTGTCATTTATGTTATGTGTATTAACATAAAAAGATAGTTTCAAAAGTTATCTCATTATAAGGAAAACAAGTTTTACAATCAGCCCTGTAAACTTGAATTCTTGGTATTATCTAGTAATGAAATGTGACTTTGAAAACAAAGGCTAAAGAATGTAACTATATTATCATTGTTACCTGACTTTTCTTAATGGTAAAAGAAAGGTAGCAATTACAATAAACTCGTTGAGGTCTGTGATTTCATTTATGCAAACTAAACAGTTAAATCCTTTCTTGTTAGAAGATCCTCAGAAAATGGTAACACAGGTTCGTCAGAATATAAATAATATGGCAGGTTCAAGGAAACCTCTAATTTACTTGGAAAACATAGGGATTGCTTTCTATTCTGATGTTCTCCAAAGCACAGCAGTGTCCTAGCTATTAAACTACAAAGTGTTGTTAAAAGGGCACAAGAAAACCGACAAAAGAAAATAATCCATAAAGGTCAACAAAACCAATATGGATAGATTACTCCTTTCTTATTCCATAACACATGAATTATCAGAGGCAGACCAGTCCGTATTAGCCATATCAGCTCTGATCTCCAGCTTCTCATTCAGTTGCCCTCTGCAGGTCATCCACAGCCCCACAACAACCTAAAGGCAACAGTACACCTAAAATCCCCCCACCAGTCACTGTGGCAAGAGCAAATGCTGCATCATCAGATAAAGACAGTGGCATGGTTATCAGTGTGCACTCTTCTTTGTACAAGGGTCATGCTAGGGTAACACAAACCAGCCAAAAAAGTGGCTAAGAATTGGGTAGAAGTAAAGAGCAGACCTCAGCTTGGTCTAGCACCAGCTTTTAATTCAGTGCTTACAAAAGCCATGAAGACTCTGTTCTGCAATTGTGTGGCTTGTTGCAGATTTTGACCTGTCCCGAAGGTACAGTCAGAAACTTTCAGAGGTGCTTCATTCCATCACTGTAAATCCTATTTCACACCAATTAGCAAGAAATTCTCTATGTTGCCTTCAGGACCCTAGAAAGAAAGAGTGGACTTGCTCACTGGTTCAGCTTTGATTAACACAGTAAAATCTAGTTGAGCGATCACCTCAGAGGAACTGATAAGAAAGAATTATCCATCAGTAATTTACTTGCATCCAGGCATGTAATTTTTACAAATATAATTTCAGTCCATATCAAGGCATAGAAGTTTATTCTCAAAATTTGTAATAATACAGTGTTTCATCCATTATTAAATCCTGTCTGTAATTTGAAAACACTATCTAGTTCATACAGAGTAATGTTTATGGTATACTTTGCTAAAATATAATACAGAGCATTCACTACTTTACTGTAAACGCTTACAAAGGAGGAGTGAAATTATAAGAGATTTTTGCTTTGTCTTCATAGATGCAGTCATGACCAAAAGGGGAAAAAAAAATAAATGTGCTAAATGGAAGAGTTGATCACTTGTACCTTTCAGAACCAAAGAAATCTGAAAACTACACACAGATGTGAGACTATTAGTTACCTTGCAAATGCTATGGAATATAACCAGATCACTCCATCACAGGCATTACTGTTGTTACCACCATAATTTAAGGGTTTTTTTCACTGCTGCAATAGAATAGTTTCATCCAAGTAGATAAGGCACTAAGATTTGATGTTTAAAGACTCACACTTCAGAGATGAACAAGAAGTTCACATGTACTAGAAAAGCAATTTAGAGCTAATACAATATCTTCTTTAATGAAGCAGCAAGTAATGACTTTAGTTTCAACAGATTGCTGGACTGCCATCGAAGTATCTGATTTAGAAACATATCTCAGCCTAAATAGCGTGGAAGTTTTTGAAAAAATAAAATCTTGAATTTCCTTTTATTCTAATCCAGCGTTTGGCCTCCTCTTCAGCTTAATCCAGATGCCATTATTTGGACGAAGAATCAGCTCTCCAGCTATACCAAGCTCTTCTGGCTTTTGACACGAGTCCACCCAAAAGCGCCGCAGGATGAGGGCTAGAAGAGCTTTCTCCTCTATCTGTGCAAAGCGCTGACCTATGAATTACAGGGCAGCAAAGAAGAGGTTATTGTCAGGTTGCATCATAGAATGGTAGAGGTTGGAAGGGACCCCTGGATATTATCAAGTCTAACCCCCCCTGCCAGCACAGGAACACCTTGGGCGTGTTGCACAGGAACAGATCCAGGCAGGTCTTGAAAGTCTCTAGAGAAGGAGTCTCCACAACCTCTCTGGACAGCCTGTTCCAGTGCTCTGTCACTCTCACAGTGAAGAAATTTTTCCTCATGTTGAGGTGGAATTTCCTGTGTTTCACCTCTTGTCCTATCACAGGGCATCACTGAAAAAAGACTGGCCCCTTCTACTTGACACCCACCCTTAAGATATTTGTAAGCATTAATAAGATCCCCTCTCGGTCTTCTCTTCTAGTAATACTCCCAGGAACACAGGACAGCAAGGACTGTGCATCTGACTCAAGAACAGAACTGGCTTTAGGCCAAAATCAAGTTCAAATGGATACTACTGAAACTAGCACTTTTCTCTGCATGACAACCCTGGCGTTTCTGGGACAACTCATAACACCCCTACTCCCTACCACAGTACACAGAACTTAAGCAGCAAAGAGGAAAGAGACAACACTTTACAAGGAATTTATACAAAACACAGCCTTGTCAAGTCTCTTAGATTGGACTAGGCAGGATGGAATGGGTGATAGACCACAGCAGGAGAAGATGCAGCACACAGACTGCGAGACAAATCCCACTGTTCCACATATACAGAGGGAAACAGAGGAGATACAACTACAACAGAGAAGGACCTCCCTACAAAGAACACTAAGCATCACACACACTAATGATGTGCTAGCACAGAGGGCAAAGTTCTGTTTACATTTCTGAGAAAGGTGAAGGAAGGAGTAAAGGGGAGAACAGAGAAATAGGAGTGAAACTAAACCAAGTGTCACAATACAGGCAGTTCACTCAAACTGAACTGAAAATGGGAACAGGACAGAAAACCTAGCACTCAAAACTTGTTCTGTGTCCCTCTCCGCAGATGGAGGTCTGCACATTGTCCTGGTTTCAGCTGGGATGGAGTTAATTATCTTCCTAGTAGCTGGTACAGTGCTGTGTTTTCAAGCTAGTGTGAGAATAACACTGATAACATCCTAATGTTTTCATTGCTGCTAAGTAGCACTTAATCCAAATTAAGGATTTTTCAGTTTCCCGTGCTTTGCCAGTGAGCAGGTGCACAAGAAGCTGGGAGGGAGCATGGCCAGGACAACTGACTCAAACTAGCCAAAGGAACATTCTATGCCATAGAATGCCATGCTTATTATATAAAGTGGGGGGAGGTGGCCAGGAGAAGCAGATAGCTATTGGGCATCAGTCAGCAAGTGCTGAGCAATTGGACATTACTTGTCTTTTCTTGGGTTTTATTCCTCTTTTCTTTTTATATTCCTTTTAATTACTATTATATTATCTTATTATTATTATATTTTATTTTAGTTATTTAACCGTTCTTATCTCAATGCGTGAGCCTTATTTGTTTTTTTCAATTCTTCTCCCCACCCAACTGGGAGGAGTGAGGAGTGAGCAAGCAGCTGTGTGGTTCTTAGTCACTGGCTGGGGTTAAACCACAACACACGTGTACACAGTGATGTATTTCTGCAATGATATTAATGAAGCACCTCTCCTACACACATTCCTGTCCACCCAGCAACCAATTAGACATGCAATATTAAATTACGTTCCTCTCTGGAAAATGGGAAGATCTATTCTGCTATTCTTAGGAGAAGGGCACCTATTCCCAATGAGACAAATTGAAAGCAAGCAAACCTCATCCTCCAAAAAAGAAAACAAAAAAACCCCAAAACCCCAGAAGAGGCTGTATTTCCCATTCTTGTAAATGGCATGATAATTGCTGAATGTTCCCTATCTGCATTTAAGATCAGTGCAGGAAGCAGTCTTTTCATGTGTTCTACAATATAAACAACAATGCCTCTACTCTGAGCACAGATCAATGCCAAGTGTCTCAGTGGCACCTGAAGAGCTAGTAAGTTCTGGCATGACAGTGAAAATACCAGAGCAACAACAGTGTCAGAAAGAAGAAAAGAATACATCAGTTGCAGACGGCATGTTTGGACACCACCCAGATGAGATAACAATATAGATAGATGAGGTGTTTCCAGTGAAAAACAAGTGCAGGACATCTGCTTTCTCTTGCTCTGTATTGCTGACACTAAGATTCAGAAATTTGGAAGCAATCCTGTCCCAGCACAGGAGCCCATTAACATTCTGCCACGTTGCAAAGGCGGTGAGGAGGAAACACCAGCAAGACAGACAGTGGCCTCTGGGGGAAAAAAGGAAACTTTGGGGAGAAAAAAAAAAATTAAAATAAATGTGGCAGCTCAAGCACCAGGCTCTCAGGGCAGACAGCACTCTGGATTTAAGGACACGGGAGGAAGAAGAGGGGACACAACCAGCAGGCACATCAAGACATACTGTCTTGTTGCCACAGTTACCACATCAAAAGCAGCACTGTCACATTACAAGGCCTTCCTCTTCAGCTACCTACCAATGCAGTTCCTGGGACCAGCTGAGAAGGGCACGTAAGCATATGGGTGCCTTCCCTTACAATTTTCAGGGAAGAATCGCTCAGGCCTGAACTCCTCCGGGTCAGGGAAGATGTTGGGGTCTCTATGCAGGACATAAGTTAAGACAACAACATTTGTGCCTTTTGGTACCCGATAGCCTCCTAAAGAGAAAGGGGAAAGGGAAAAGGGAAAAGAAGGGTCAAAACAACAGCAAGTAAGTGACTTTCTACACACAACAGCGTAATAAAACAACAAAACAACGCTACCCTTTACCTAGAAAACACCTCCACTGAGGAGACAGTAGCAGGACAGAAAAAAGTAAATGCAGGACACTACTTACTAATACAGCAATCCTCTCTCAAGGCACGGCCAAAGAGTGGAACTGAAGGGAAGAGACGAAGGGCTTCTTTCACAACACACTCAAGGTAATGAAGCTTCTTCAAATCATCCATTGTAACAGGACGCTCAGTGTGGCCTGTCCATAAACAAGCCGAGGGATGAGCAAGACCAAATCTCCCCATTTTCAGTTGAACAAACTCACCCTAGCTCTCTCCAGAAACTCTTGTCATGAGCCAAGACCACATAGGAGAAGGTGCTATGCATACACGGAACATGCATGCCTTGGCCCAGACATAAGGTTGGCTGTACTCTCCTACACATCTTCCAGCATTCATCCCAACCACCTCCAGGTACTAAAAGCTCCAGAAGGACCACAAGGTATGTTCCTACTTCCCCACCTAGGCTTTTAACTTATCACATCCCCACTCACAAATGCAACCACCATCGCAACCCCAATGAAGAGGGAATGGAAACATACCAAACACCTCATCCAGTTCTCTATGAACTTTCTTCTGGGTTTCAGGATTATGTCCAAGTAAGTACAGGACCCAATTCATAGCAGCTGCTGTTGTATCGTGGCCCTAGAAGTCCAAATTTACAAAGACATTCACTTAACACTATTCCTATGCACATGGAAACTCAATAAATACTTAGGTGTGCAGGTAGTATAGAAAGTGAGACTCCCACGAACACAGGAAAAATAAAAATCAAGAATGAAAAACTCTATCCCACATGCTGATTATCAGGATATAAGATGACCCATGATTCTCTCAAGGTCCTGAAAACTGTCCAAAAGGGAAAAGCGCTGAAATAACCCAAGCAAACATCCTTATTCTCTGCCTCCCAGAAGCTGCATGAACTAACAATATCTACACAATGAAATGGATGTATATTCACACACACAATATAAAACAAACAAACAAAAAAACCCAAACAAAAAAAACAACAAACAAACCCCCACAAAAACAAAAAACAAAACAACAAAAAAACCCAAACCATGCACACAAAAACACAAACCACCAAAACCAAAACAAAGCACTGGCAAACTACTGTGTTTTCCTTGGGTACCTCAAACATGAAAGTATCCACTTCCTCACGAATGTCCTTGCAGCTCAATTTGTTCCCTTCATCATCTGTTGCACTCAGAAGCATGTCCAGGAAAGCTTTTCTCTTTTTGGAGCCACTTTTTTCACAGTTGCCATCCATATCATATTTTGCTTGCTTGGTGTTTTCAAGTTCTGCAGCTTTTTCTGCAATGACCTGAGATTAGAGCCGTTATATGAGCTATGATGCACACAGCACATGTGCACAGTCTACATCACACAGGTTTGTCTCAGCTTATTAAAACAACAACATCCATCTGAAGCAGTCTACAAGAGCTAGTTAGCATAGCAGTCAGCATTAGCTCACGAACTTTAACTGACTTTTTGTGTTAGTAGGTGAAATACGACTAAACCCTTGTCCCAAGCAATAGAATGAACCTTGAATGGCCTTTGTGTGATCAAGAAAATAGGTAGCAAAACTATACAAACAACTTGTTCATCGAAAAATGCAAACAAATCCAGAATATCTGGAACAAGTCAACTGTGAATGTCAACAAAAGCAAGAGCAAATTAAAAGACATCACCACAATTTGAACAAACTGATCACAATGAAAATATTCTCGACCCTATCCAATAACTCAGGAAAGGGTCACATCTCCAGCATCTGAGGAATCCAGGAGACTGAAGAGAAGCAGGGCACTCCACAAGCCTGCATCAGGAGTATACATAGCACAGCTGGAATCACTACACTAACACAGCTGGAATCACTACACTAAAGCTTCCCAAATTTTCTTCAGTATGAGAGCAATGGTTGAACTTCCCTTTCTAGGTCAAAGTACAGCCCCAGCAACAGAGATATCCTTGCTGTCACCACTGCTGTCGTAACAGCCAAACAGAACCCTTCAATGAACTGGTGTTGCTCTCGACAACAACAACAGAAAAATTAAGGCTTTAGAGTATGTAATCCTATTCAGAGGAAGCACACACACGTACACACATATTGCTTCCCTTGATGAACATAAATGTATAAAAACACATATTGAACCACCATTTGTATCAGTACATTTTGTCAGTATCTATACTAGGTAGCATTATTAACTGTTCCTTTGTCATCTTCTAAGATTTGGCTTCTTATATACATGCAGCAGTCAGTCTGGCAAGAGAGCAAGTGTTACCTGTGGGCCCTTTAAGAGCCTTCCTCATGCCTCACTGCTGCCATTTCCAATAAAAGGCAGCAAAACATGAACTCCTTAAAAACAAGGCAGACTCATGTGGCTCATTATATGCAGTGAAAATTCAGAGCTTATCTCCTTTGTTGTGGGCATTGATATAATAACATCATGGAGTATTTCAGGGCAAGCAGCCGCCCTGGTAACTTTCTAACAGTAGATTTGGGAGGGCAACCATTGGCAAGAAGAGCACAAAGGCTATTTTGTGAGAGAAAGGGGTGTTACTTGCACAATCTAATGTGGTGAGAGAACACTGTGTTTTATGCCAAATCAGTGAGATATGCTTAATAGTTTCTGTGTCAAAATGTCTTACTGCTGATGATATGTATGTGTTGACTCATCTCAGCAGTTCTGCTCTCAATAGGGAAAAATTGATACAGGCTTCCAGTTCTAAGGGCTGGACCAAATGACGTTACCAAGCAGAGAGCCCTGTCCTTACTGGTACAAACTTGGTAGTGAGCTGTTGGGATTTAGTGGAGTATCTGAGGCAGAACAAGAGTTGAGCAAACAACTCTGTTGTTTGTTTTCATTGTCAAGGACCTGTAAGTGTTCTTAGCCCCTTGGAGTAGTATACTCCCTTAGTTAAATACAAACAGAACTCCTGACAGAGAAGTCAGCTGTTTTCTTCTTTTCGGGAAGTTCCTCAGCATCCCAACAGAGAACTAGCTCTCCTCTTAATGGATGCATATCAAGGGGGCTGAACCTCACTCCTACTTGGAAGCTCTCTACTGAGTGCAAGACTTCACTTCAACAACTAAAATATACCATTAAAAAAAATAAATAAAAAGAAGCCATACTGTATCTGTAAAATCGTGAAGGATCTTGAGGTTCCTCTCATGCTCTTTTCCTTCCTTGAACAGCTTATATACAAGATCAGGCCAAAGCCAAGGGCTCTTCTGTCGCTCATGGATTAAATCACTCATCCTAGGGACACAATAATTACATTATGTAACATTTCTTGACAAAATAAAAAAATAAAAAAATGTACAGCACACTTTCAAGAAACAGAAAAAAGTTCTACTTCCCTCAATGAAATGGATCTTAACATATTGTGTGTTCCATTCATATGAAAGGAAAGCTGTTCATATTTGATTCCTGATGTTAAACTACCTAAAAATTTCTGTAACCTATCCTAGCATCACCATGACTATTTATATCTTTAGGCACTGATCTCCTAGGACATTATACTCTCATTTAGGCAGGAATCCTCTTGAAACAGCCATATAAAGTCAAGTAACCCAGTCCCACTCCACATCAGTAAAGCACTGACCATGCTGAAAAGATATGTACAACCTGAAAAGACTACCTGTGTCAGGGCTCCAAAATTTCTGCTCCATGACCTCAAACAGCTATCTAAAAGCATCACATTCCTACCTGACTGCCCAGATATTGCATATGCCAGACAGCACATGAAAAGTATTTGAAATAGAGATTATGAGACTTCACATATACTCAAAATCAACAGGAGTACATCTAGAAGGGCTGATGTCATTGCTATTCAGCTCTTTCTGCAGCCAAAATCATGTGCAAGAGACTCTGAAGAGTAATCGTTACATTTAGACCAAATTTGGGCCAGCTCACTTGCGGTGCCATTTGGGGAAGGCCAAGGAACCAATGACAATCAAACCCTCTAATTCCACCCCTGGTTTTTGTAACACATCTGTCTCAACAAGACCCATCAAAGGCTAGAGGCGAGATGCCACAAGCAGCTACATCTTATCTCGGCTGAGACACCAGTGTGGTAGGAATGTAGACCATGCTTTTCCTAATCCACTGGGCAGTCACATACAATTTGCATGGTGTAAATACTGTGACGACCTGCAGAGCAGCAGTGCCTCAGTTTTAATATGCTGTCTAAAACAGTACCCTCCCAATTCTGTTATGAAGTGTTGCAGCTCCACCTTTTTTTTTTTTTAACCTCCTGTAACAAGGAATCAACTGAATGGCAGTTTACACCTCGTCAAAGCCTCAGCCTCCCATTGCACATACTCACACCAGAAAATGCATCAAGAATCTACAGTTTTTCCTGCCTTCTAGGTTTTCTACCTCCATCTGTGACCCTATAGCCCTACCTCCCGGCTCACAGCAGATAACTCTTGACACAAGCAGCATCAACTCCAGTCCAACTACAAAGCAGACAAGGAAAACATCCATTTACCTGTAGACGGCACGAACATACTCAGAATCCTTATTCTTTTGAGCGCCCACATTCTTGCCCATCGCTGTTTCTAGGAGGAGGAATTTATCACCAGTTCACAAGTACAAAGTCAAAATAGAGCATCCCTGTACACAAGAAGTTACTGCTGCTCCCAGCCTCTGAGTGTTACCACACTGTCCTTTCAACAGGTAAATACACAAATCCCTTTCCAGGTGATGAACTCACTTCACATTTTCATACCCAGGAGCTCTGTTGCTCAACACAACCTTCCTTCAGACTGCTACTTCTACCACACCCATCCCACAAACTCACCTGCTCAGATGCACACAAGACACCCAAGAGAAAGGAGGGCCTTGGGAGGATGGAAATGCATTCACACAATATGCAGGGACATTCCTCTTCAGCTGTCTTCTCACACAACATGGCACAGCTGTACCCATGAGTCTCTGCATCATTTACAGCCTGCCACAGTAACTGAAGAGGACTTACCACAGATGATATCAAGGGTACACAGAGTGATGTCTAGAAAGACGTCAAATGGTTCCTTGTCAACATGCTTCTCAAGTTTCTCCACCAGAATACTTCCTTGTTCATTCATAATCTCTAGAAAGTCAGTTAAGATTGTGAAGTGGAATGTGGGAGTTATCATCTTCCTCCGCGATCGCCACTTGTGTCCAGCGCTGCAAAATTAACAGGGAGAAGGAAAGGGCTAAAAATTCCAAATCAAAAATAAAACCCTCACCATCACAGGAAGTACACAGTAAAAACTGCATCCTTGAACACCTCCATGGATGGACACACTGTAGATGACTCTTCAGGCTGTCTATAGCACTGCCCAGATATGAGCAAAATATAAATATTTTTTGGTCCATCTCTCTCCAAAACACAAGCCACCGTTTCTATAGTTAATTTTCAAGAAAAGGAGACATCAACAAGCCTTCAGGCAACACAGCTTCCTGGCTGTTCAGTGCACAGGCTCAGAGTGATCAAGCAGAAGCCATCTATAATACAAACCAGCTTTTTATCATCAAGTTCTCAAGTTATCACATTGTCTCTGTGAGTCACCACTTGTGCTTGCGTTCATCCACTGACTGGGAAATGAGGATTGCAGAGAACTAGGGTTCGTGGATATTACACAGATTACTGTTTCAAGGTGTGGCTACTTGCTTAGAGGCAGACACTCATCTCCCACGTGTCAGTGAAAGAGCATGGAGCCACAGCAGGTGACATCAGCTTCCCGGGAGTTCTTGTTCACTTTTTCTGAATCATGTGCAACTGGCAGCTCTGCTTACAGGGTAAACCATCACACCACTTCTGTTAACCTGATATTGGGGCACTCCTCAGGACACCTTATCTGCTTGCTGTCTACCACTACTGCACTTAATCAGCAAGATTCGAACATTCTCCATTATCTTTTTTAAGCACAATGAAGTCAAAACACCTCTAAAATTCTACTGGAGCCAAAACAGTCAATAAGGAAGACTAGCAGTGAGGATACACCATGCCTGATGCCCATGGACCTCAACTCTCTACACTTTGTTATTGATTATTGCCACTTTAAGGGCCATGAATGAAACTTAGGATAAAAGGCACTCCTCATTCTCTTCCATTAAGTTTTTCCTCCCACATCATGTGATCACAGCTGGCTTTTACAACACCATGGTCCCATCACAAAGCACAAGGAGTTCATCTCTGAGGGCTCCAACCAGGCAACAGAGCTTCATTGCTAACAGGGGCACCCTCACTTTCTTGCACAAACACAGAATTAACACAAAGGCACCAGAGCCACTCTACATTCACCTTGCTCTGGACTTTTGAATATCTACATCACTGAGACCAAACCTGCAATGCACATAGTTGCAGTTCAGCCACAGTCCAACCACTCAACACCCGTCACAACATTCAAAACATCCAGCGTGTAGCATTGCACACTAAAAGGTACCACTTGCCATAAGATACAACTCTCCAAAACTCATTCATTTAAAGCCTTTGGGAAAAAAAGTAACAATGGTCAAATTTGCCAAGAAACAGATAAAGCCAAAAGATATTTATTGGATGCTAGCTGCTAAAGAGCAACCAAGACCATCACAAGGAACAAGTCTTCTACAGCTATCATCTACATCTCTGTTCAGAGATACACGCAGCATCCCTGCCACCAAGCCCTTCCTATCATATACCCTGCAAATTTCAAAAAGAGAGCAAGGCATCCGCATTTCACTGTACCTCGTCAGAAGTCCAGTGCCCAGCCACGGCTTCAAGAATTTGTACAGGTATGATTTTTCTATATGTTTTGAGTTGTTCAGAATAACCTGCCAGGAGAATGAAAGGAGAGAAAAAAAAAATAAATCACTTGTTAGATGGAGAGAGATTTGTTAAACTGACATTACCTCACACAACCTCAGTTCCTTCACAAAAATGCCCCGAGACACAGTAAAATGCACAATCACAGAATCACAATCACAGAATGTTAGGGGTTGGAGGGGACCTCTGAAGATCATAGAGTCCAACTGTCCTGCCCAGAGCAGGACAAAACTAGAGCATATCATGCAGAAATGCATCCAGATAGGTCTTGAAAGTCTCCAGAGAAGGAGACTCCACAACCTCTCTGGGGAGTCTATTCCAGTGCTCTACAAGTCTTAAAGAAGTTCTTCCTCATGTTGAGGTGGAACTTCCTGCACTCTAGCTTGAATCCACTGCCCCTTGTCCTGTCACAGAGCACAAGTGAAAAGAGGTTGTCCCCGCCTTCTTGACACCCAGCCCTTATATATTTATAGACAGTAATTAGATCCCCTCTCAGTCTTCTCCTCTCCAGACTAGAAAGCCCCAGGTATCTCAGACTTTCCTTGCAAGGCAGGTGTTCCAGCCCCTTAATCATCCTCATAGCCCTCCACTGGACTCAACTAGATCTCTGTCCCTCTTGAACGGGGGAGCCCAGAACTGAACACAATACTCCAGGTGAGGTCTCACTATGGCAGAGTAGATGGGGAGAAGAACCTCCCTTAATCTTCTGGACACACTCTTCTTAATGCACCCCAGGATACCATTGGCCTTCTTGGTCACAAAGGCACATTGTTGTCCCATGGATAACTTGTCTATCAGGACTCCTAGGTCCTTTTCCACAGAGCTACTACCTAGAAGATCACCTCCTAACCTGTACCGGGGCGTTCTATTGTTCCTTCCCAGATGCAGGACTCTGCACTTGCTGTTGTTAAACCTCATTACGTTACTCTTTGCCCAGCTCTCCAGTCTGTCCAAATCTTGCTGAATGGCCACACAGCCCTCAGGTGAATCAGATAATCCTCGCGGTTTCGTGTCATCAGCAAACTTGCTGAGAAGGCACTCTGTCCGTCATCAAGGCTGTTTATAAAGATGTTGAACAGGACTGAACCCAGCACTGATCTCTGGGGGACTCCACTGGTTACAGGTCTCCAGATGTACTCTGCACCATTGATCACCACTGTCATTCTTTGGACTCTATCATGTAGCCAGTTTTTAGTCCATTCCACTGTCCATTCTTCTTTTCCACAATTCCTGAGCTTGTTCACGAGGATGTTATGGGAGACTGTGTCAAAAGCCTTGCTAAGGTCAAGGTAGACTACATCCATTGTTCTCCCTGCATCTATCCATTTAGTCACAACATGATAGAAGGCTATCAGATTAGTCAAGTATGATTTCCCCTTGGTAAATTCATGCTGACTACTCCTGATAGCCTTCTTCTCTTCCAAGTGCTTAGAGATGACCTCTGAAATGAGCTGCTCAATCATTTTTCCAGGGATGGAGGTGAGGCTGACTGGTCTGTAATTTCCTGGATCTTCCTTCTTGTCCTTTTTGAAGACTAGAGTGACATTTGCTTTCCTCCAGTCCCCAGGTACCTCTCCTGTTTGCCATGATCTTTCAAAAATGATGGAGGGTGGTAGGGCGATAACATCAACCAGCTCTCTCAACACTCTTTGGTGCCTTCCATCAGGGCCCATGGACTTGTGTATATAAATAAAGAGAACATGTCACTCGGAAGCCAAGGAAGTGTGGGAGGAAGAGAAGACTGAATTCCCCTACCTGCAAGTGCAAACACAAGGGGATCAGAGACAGGACTCAGCCCTGGCCACAGGAGCTTCCCTAGTAGCCCATTTTTGGTCCTTAGCGTCTTTATGAGCTCCTCTCTCCCCCTCCTCCCCTAGCACCGGCACAATTTCATAGACAAAAAAATAAATAAATAAAGCACTTTTAATTTCAAGGGAATTGGCTGTGGATGTTGGGACCTGAACTGTTACAGACCACATTGTTTGGAACTAGCTGTCTTCCTCAGTGGCTTGTGTCAATGACCAGTTAAATTTAATGAAGGCTGAAGGAAGCAGACTGCTGTCGGACTCTTTGGCTATGTATGTGCTGCTAAACATAATAAGCAAGAATATGTTCTCTGGTCCTGCAAGTAAATAGCACATCGCAGCTCATGTCCTTACAGATCAGCACTCTTAACTCCAGGACAGCCAGTTTGTGCACATGGCAGGGAATACACTAGCAATTGAGCAGTATGGACAATTACACACCAGTCCTTGAGCTCATATGCAGACCTATCTAATGCTCTTGGCTCTGGATGTTGACTAAGCAAAGCACATTAATGTAATTAATGGCAGCTAAACATCAATTTTAGTGGATCAGTTAAAAGCATCCTTGACAGTCTTTGGAAACATGTAGGACACTTAAATAACAATCTATGTCATAACTGTAAATGATGAGTGCTAGTTAGTCAGAAGATGGTCTTATTTCTGGCAACAGATGAAACTGAAATCAGAAATGTTCAGAGAGTAAAACATCCTGTGTAAAATACAGAGATTTTTCTGAATAAGATGAGACCCAAAAAAAAAGTACCCATAAAGCAGTTCTTCTCTACTCTAAGGCTTCAGATCCAGTCTTACAAGATTTTGAGGTTAATGGAGTCTGTGATAACAGGCTAAATCATGACTGGGATACAGGCCAAAGCTCAGAGATATGTTGAGGAAACCCAGAGTTAACACTTAGGCAAGGAGTTAGAATGTGCTGAAAAAGAAAATTGCTCAGCCTTGACTGAATTGTGCTCTTTGACATAAGACCAACACTGACAACACTACTTCAGTCAGAAGCCAGTTGAAAGTCATGAATAATTCAAAATCTGACTTCCCTATGAAGAGCTAGAGCACCATGTTCTGTTCAAAATATCATCCGAATGTGACCACTACAACTATGTGCATCAGGTGGGGAGATACCTGAAACACCCTAGGAGCATGTGTCTTATGGTGAAAGAAGATGACAATACATTGGCTCCCAGGAATTCCTCATGGGAGAGGTGGTTGCAAGCAAAGAAGAAAACAGTTGCCATGATATCAAATGGTGTGTATTAGTTTTAAATTAGGCATATGTACACACCTATTGTATCAGAAATAGCAGAACCAGTACTAAAGGAAGATATATAGGGACCAGAGGTTTCAGGTAACTTGATTCTTCCAAGTCAATTATCTAAACTGTGTATTAACCAGACCTTCTCCCATTCCTTCCTCTCCCATGCACATATCACATACAGAACTGTCCACAAAATGCATAATAAAGAGGGCTTGATACCAATGAACTCTGCCTGTTGCTATGTACCCCTCTCTTCAGTGAAAACTGGATAAACAGGGCTTTTTAAGCTTTGAGAAGAAAATATACTAAATGTACTCTCACAGGGTAATTCATGTGCTTGCTATTATCCATATTTTTGTTTTATCTGTTTGGTTTGGTTTTTTTTTCCAATCCTCCATTACCCTTGATAACTGAGTGATGACTGAGTACACTTAAAACTCATTGCTTAACAGGAAAAGTTCTCTCACAGAAGGTCTAAAGACCTAAATGCATGTCTTTGTGCAAAATGGTAAAGCTATAATTATCATATCATTGGAGAAATAGAGATCAATATTGTCTTAAATTGGTGTCGAGTTGTTGTCAAATCAGAGCTCTTGAGAACAGGTAATAAATTAAAATAAGAAAGAATTTGAGGAACTACCAAGGGAATAGAGAATCAATGGGTAGTAAATGGGAGTTGGAGGAGTTTTACGTAGAGGAATATATCTACATAATTTTGGGTGTTGATTCTGAAGCTGTATTTTTGTTTACAGGTGTTGGACCTTGAGCAGAAGAGCATCCGTGGAAGATCAATGGCTTGCATTACACAGGCAAACGCCCCACAGTAGTGCTCCCCTCTGGTCTTCAACTCTTTGGAGAAATCCACAGCAAACATTTTTCCTTTCAGCATTCCTAGAGAGCACAACCATTGTTAACCTTTTTGAAAGTTAATCCAACTCTACTGACTGACTTAGAGAATTTAGGTCCATGGTTCACCTCAGAATTGGGCTCAGATTGTCACTAGTGCATTTGTGTACTTCTCTACAATGCTACTCTGTCAGACAGAATATAAAAGAGAATAGAAAGTTAATCATAACTTTTCTGAGGCTTTAATGAGTTGGAATTTTCACTGAGCAGGTATTAATTCTCAGTGTACAGGTTTTCCATTGCTGTAAAGGTTTGGAAAGATGCTATGTCACGTTTTGATTGTGAAATGAAAACTGATGTTCCTATATGATATACAAGATACATAGATATTCTTCTAAAAACAAAGTATACGGAGAAGTTGTGACTGTCGTTTCTGAGGAGCAGCATTATCATATGATGTCTTCCACTTGGATAAAATATGTATCTATATCTGTCCTCGTGCTTGTTTATTTGCAGATACAGTGAGAACTGGTAGAACACCCTGTAGCATATCAATGAAAACTCTTTGCTTCTGCAAGCTAGAACTAGCAAGACACACCTTGAGTGGTATGAGAGACTAGTAGGCGAGCAACATGCCTTTCACACATTAATATGCATGGACTAAGTTTACAGTATGTTGAGGACAGTGTAGATCTGTCTTGAAGGTCAAGGTCCTGCTCAGAAGGAAAGTTTTATAATTTGGAAATACAGTTTTGAGTAAGGCACTGTAATACAGCCTACTCTTCATCTAATTGTCCTGAATGTGCTTGTTAATCATGTGTGGAATGAACTTCCAAGCAATTTGAAGAGTATCATTAAGGAAAAGTAGACAGAACAAGGCACCCTGTGCCAACATTGCTAGAGCTGGCTCTTTCTTAAACACCTCCTACGTAGATGATGTTGTCAGAGACCTTACACTTTGCACATTCCAACGCTACCAGCGAGCTCCATCTCAGATTACCAGTCATTTATGAGGGCGATGAATTATCTCTCACTTAGCATTTCTGCACAAACCTTTAGCAAACAATACAACTTAATCTGTATTTTCAGAAAAATTATACCAGTATTTCAGCTCCTCGTAGGTCTACCATAATATATTTTCTGTGTTTGTAGAAGTGGAGTGGAGGGTTAATGCAAAAAGGAAAGAGCATTCCTTATTTAAATTTCATCCCTATCTGTTGATTCTGACCTTGAATTAAAGTTTTATTTCTAAAATGAAGAACTTAATACAAAAAGGTAACTGTTTTATAAAACCTAATATGCTATAATTATTTCACTACACTTAAAAGATGAAATACGACACAAAACAAGATTTCAACACTTTAAAATTCTAGAACATTTTCAGAATAACACACAAATGTTATTTCTTTTTCTGTCTTTATTAAAGGTTTATGTAGCAGGATTTTGTTATTATATGCTACAGTTTCTAGGATATATGATAAGCCAATTTTTAAATGGGTTTACTTTCAGATCTAGAGTATTATCAAATTTCTCATCAGCTTTCAAATATATTTTATTTGCTTGGATTTTCCACACACCCACCTCCAAGCCCTTAGGCCATTCTCTCAAATTAGCAAATTAAATTATTTAAATAAGTTTTCCAAATGATTTCTGACAATTTTGAAAAGTAAAATGGAAAGTTTTAAGGAAAGATTAGGCAAGAACTTGTCAGGGATAGTCTATGCAGCTATAGTCTCAGAAGAAAGTTGTGTATCAGATAATGTGTCGAGGGCCCATGCAATTCTACCTTTTAATGAGTTTTCTATTTTTTTAAGTATAAGCAACCTTGGATTAATGGTATCAGAAACTTACCTTGAGCTACAGGTTGAAGTATAATATATGAGGAGTGTAAATTAAAATTAGGCTGTTCATTCTCAAAATATCAAAGAATTATTTTAAATATTTTGTTGAAGTGGTTCCTTTTTTTGTTTATTTTGTTCGGGTTTTTTTAAGAGGACATTTGAAACTTGAAAAAATCTATGAAATTTTATTCCAGGAATTCAAATCACAGAAAACATTATCTTAATTATTATTTTGACAGAAAAATATAATTAATTCTAATATATTGTACAAGCAATTAAAATGTCACAAGAAATTTCACATATCTCAAGTGCTTGCTGCTACATGTAATCATTTCCATTTAAACCTAGAATGACATCATCTTCCTTATTCTGTTTCATGAAATCTTAATTTTAAGATGTGATTTAAAGGGAAGCATCACCTTATGTGAACACTTCTAACCTGGAGAAACACTGGGGATGCTATTTTCAGAAAAGAGACTTTGCAACTATCTTTTCTTTCTCCAGCTGTCTTTTTGATGCTGGTTACATTCAGACTGGATGGTCACCTGGCTGTTTTCTCCCAGGCAGTTCAAAAGGTGAAAAGCAGCTAGTTAACATAAAAGCAGGTTACTAAACACCAGGAAAGTGAGAGTTACATAAAGGAAAGAGCTGAAATGCCTTCCAGTTCACACAGGGAGCTTACCTGGAGACTCTGTCCCAAGCCCTGCCTTGCTGAGCCTTTGCAGACCCTGCATGTCCTCCAATAATGACTTCATGAAGCAAACCTATCAGTAATCTAAACCTGTAGCAGAGATCGTCTTCTGCAGTATTGCAAAGACATCGTGATCAACAATTTCACCTGTTCATGAACGGAACCTGAATAAAATGGCATAAATAACTAATTTTACAACAGGAAATCAGTATGCACATTACAGGACACAGACACTTGTTAGAACTTGTATATATTGTTTTTTGCTTTACCCCGTTCCATACTTTGCATATTTTCCCTATTTTGCCTATATAGCTGTCTTTTTAAATTGCTATGGGAAGTAAAGATAGAGTAACTCTCTAGTTTATATGAATTAAACACTAAATGAGGCCCATAGAATTATAACAGAAATATTTAAAGTAATTAGGTAAACATTGACTGGGAATGGAGTAGAAGATCCAATAAAATCCTTATTATCCTACATCATGTTGGAGTCAAGGGGAGGTTATAAATATAAAATAAATCAGGAAATTGCTCTCATATAACAAGAAATGGAAGTAGATTATTAGATAATCTAACATTTTGTAGAGTTAATCAGAAAACATATTTTCTCCTGTACACAGTGAATATTTTTCATCCCTATACAGATTCACTATGCAAATATTACTTTGAAACTATCCTGTTGCTTTTTTCCCTCTTGTTAGATTTCTATCTATATTTATTTTAAACTTCTTGATCAACCTTTTCTCTTTTACAGTGAGCACAAGAATTGTTTATGTTTCACAAACGCATGCATATTAAAGAAAGTTAGCTGATCTGAATTACACCCCAGCACAGTAGTTTGGTTACCTTACCCTCTGAAAAACAGGAAATAACAATCATTGTACAAGTGATGAAAATCTTGAATCAAATGAGTAAGCAAATAGACACTAGCTAGTTGTCAGGATTCTCTCCCAGATGCAGGAGGGGAACCTCGGATGAGCCTTCCCACTGAATTCTCTTTGCCAGTTGCTCATTTATGTAATCTCAGCAATAAAACATTTATTATAGGCTTCCCTGTTTTTGTAATCATTCATAAGAGAAGTTGGGGGGGTCCTTTAGGTACAATGCCATTTTTTGGCATCTCTGATGTAACTCTAATGAAACTTGAGCAAAGCAAGCCTAGTATTATCCATAGGTACCTCAGGGATATTGAGGCAACAGCAAAACCTGCTATACCTGTTTGCTTTCCCATACTCCTGGGCTTTACTGAGCTGCCTTATGCCAACCTCCTGCTTAATTGTTTGATTTTATTGTTTCTCATAGAATAATAGTTTTTTCTAACCACATCAACAGCTGTTACAGAGTTTTGTTGTTTTTCTTGCTTTCATTTATTCTGTTTGTTTGCTTTTGACATTGAGGAGTTTTTAACTCATTCAATCCTTAATTTAAGGTCCTAATGTTTCTCCATTCCCTGTGACATAGAAAGAGATTAGTAAAGCCAGAAAGTTTAATGAGATGAAATTAGCTGAGATCCATTCCATTATGTCTTCCTGTTGTGTTGAAAGAAGACAGGGCCGACATCATGTAAGTTCTGCTGGTCCTTGGGATCTTAAAACACAAAAAGTGATAATGGGACAGGCCAAATTGCTCCTTTGAAAGAATGGGTGCTGCAACAGCAATGCAGCTGCTAGAAAGCATTGCAGGCAAATGCTCAGTCCTCCCTCTGTTCTCACAAGCGTGAAGTGAATAAGCATGAAATACTGAACATTTGTGTGACTTCTGTGATTCGTTCTTTGGTGAACATTTGCAGCCACACCAGTGATTAAATTTAAAAATCTAAACAATGAGAAGCAATGCTGTGCTTGCAAAAAAGCTGCTTTTTAGATGCCACTATAAAACATTCCTTCAGCTGAGTGATATTTTCTCCCATGCCACATCCCATTACACAGAATGTTTCATCAGTCTTTGTTCAAAAACAGGAACAACTAATGTGTTCCTATCATGTATCACAATGAGTACTGTATGGCAGCACTTTTTTGAAGGACATCTCTTAACTTGCTAGAACTTGATTGTGCAAAGGCAGATGGCATTGCATGTACTTGCCTGTCAACTGCTAAGTAAAAGTCTTAATTGCTGTATTTTCAGCATTTCTCTCACTTCCCAGGACTCATTGCCTGTATTTTAGCTGCTCAGCAGAGAGTTGTTATTCCAATCACATTTTATCCTATCAGGACTTTCTCCATTTCCTCCTCAGTTTGTAAACAGTTCAATTATTGACATCAACAGTTGCCAGGTGTGACTGATAGTGGAAATTCTGTTATTTGTGCTCTGCCTGGCTCACACAGCACAACTGCAAAAGACTGCATCACAAATAACCGGTGTATGGAGAGATATGTGCAAAGAAGCTGAGCAGTGTCCAAGCCTGTGGTGCATTCCCATCTGCTGGAATCCACAGCTTGGTGTTCAACAATCTGTGCAAAGCTTCTGCCAATGTCAGCACAAGAAAACTTCGATATTTTAACTCATATCCACCTCTACTGGTAGTTTAAGCTAGAAAGTCAGGCTGCAAATTTGACAGAGTGAGGTAGGCATGTGTGCATTCTACCACTCTGGTGCTACCCTCAGTAGATGCCTGGATCTGGCCCGGAGTGTCTTGATTTCTAGGTGGTTTCCAAATGTCTTGATTGCAGTACCAGCAAGTTTATTAAAAGCCTACATATACTCAGTATTGGGTCATTTAATTGTGGCTCACATGGGGCTGACAATGCTTTGCTGCTGGGTTGGTAACATTGGGCTGAAGACAAATAGCAAAGGGTCACGTACTGCACAGCTCGGACAGTGCCAGCTTTGCACAGTGATATGAGGTCAACAGAGGTTTGAAAATGATCTGTGTTGTCTAACTACAATGGGGGGAGTGATCCCTGAAGATGCAGAGAGAGAGAGGATGGCTCTGGGACAACAGAATTATCAAGGCTTGTAACGAGAAAAAAAGTGGGCAGTGCAGAGTTATCCAGACTACATTTTAGAAATGTTAAACAGACACCCAAGTAACTCTCATGTTCCTCAAGGACCTGGAGGTGCAACTTATCCTTGGTTGCAGAAAGGCACTTTGCTACATTGAAGACATGGCATCTTTCACCCTCTTGCAGTTGACTATATGTGCTGGTATTTCCTCACAGAGTTGCCCCTTCATGGGTGCTGGGCAACCAAACTGCTCGTCCAGTTCATCCAGACTCAACCAGATTCTGGGCTGCATCAATAGAAGCATGGCCAGCAGGTCAAAGAAGGTGATTCTATTGCTGTACTCTGCTCTGGTGAGATCCCACATGAAGTACCGCATCCATCTCTGGAGTCCTCAGCAAAGGAAAGACATGGACCTATTAGAGCAGGTCCAGAGGAGGGCCACAAAAATGGTCAGAGGGCTGGAACACCTACCTTATGAAGAAAGGCTGAGAAAGTTGGGGTTATTTAGCCTGGAGAAGAGAAGACTTCAAGAAGACTTTATTGCAGCCTTTCAGTGCTTAAAGGAAGCCTATAAAAATGATGGGGACAAACGGTTTAGTAGGGCCTGTTGTGACAAGACAAGGGGTAATGGTTTTCAGCTAAAAGAGGTTAGATCTAGACTAGATACAAGGAATAATTTTTTTTACTATGAGGGCAGTGAAACACTGGCACACGTTGTCCAGAGAGGTGGTAGATGCTCCATCCCTGGAAACATTCCATGTCATGTTGGATGGGGCTCTGACCAATCTGATCTACCTGAAGATGTCCCTGCTCAATGCAGAGGGGGGTTGGACTAGATGACTTTTAAAGGTCCCTTACAATCCAAATCATTCTGTGATTCTATGATTATAAATCTGATTCCAAGTCTCTCCTCTGTGTGATGGAGTCTGAAAGCACATATTCTGTCTCCGACTTCCATTCAGCAGCACCTGAGCAGAGCTTGGACAAAATAAAGAGTACACTAAAATTGTGGCATTAAGGTAGAGGAGGATCAAGAGATGTCCTGGAAGAGGGTCTGAAGTTCCTGGGGAAGGCAGACTAGCTAGCTACTATGAGCCTTGTAAGACACGTGAGAACAAAGTGGAGTGCAGTCTTTTCAGGGAGATGGCCTGTTCTGGAAGGAGATGGGTACAGGATATGTTTATACCTTTTTTTTTTTTCTTTTTTTTTTTTTTTTTTTTTTTTTTTTTTTTTCTCCCTCTGTTAAATGAAATTAAGTAAGACTTGCAAGTAAAATGGTGTTTTCTCACTATTTTTTCCCCACTTGAACCAATATAATCATACTATCATTTTGTAAACAGGTGGGAATGAAATGAAAGACTAGTTTGAGTCCAGGACTGTTTGCCACTTCAATACAGTGAAAAAAAAAAATCTCAGAAAACAAAACCACAACTAGATATAAGTTGTCATTTTGCATCTATGGCTTCAACAGTTATGCTATATCCTGTCATTTGTTTGCAAACATAATTTCCTTTTAGAAATGCCTTTTCCACTCTGTTCCAGTAACTATGGCCTCACACCTCAAACTTTCTTTTCATTATGGAAATGCAAATTTTTGTTATGTGTATTTGTTGAATATCCTGCTCACTGTTAGCCCACAGAAATATTTTTCTGGAGTTCTGCAATATGACAGTAATGGGGCCAAGTTATGAAATGTGGATGTGTTCATCCTGCTATACTACCTAGCTCAGTATTTCTCTTCTATTATACTTTTCAGCCATCTAAAGTACAGGTAATTAGGTTCTATGGGTCTATTTTTACTTACCTGTTGTGTCCGATATTATTGTGATTTCTTGCACAGTTGTGATGAGTTTCTGTGCTCTTAAATGAGGCAAAGAAGAAGAAAAAATACATTTTATTAAACCAGCTGAGATGTTGGTGAGTTATGGTAAAGATAGCCACAGATTAGCGTGGTGTGAACTCCTCCCTCAATAGATCTCACCTACTGAACAATGCATTGTGAAATTTCCTGTTTCATGTTATTTAAAGTTTTCAGATTTAAAGGTAGGGGGAGAAAGATTGTCATGATAATAGTGGTAATACCTTTTACCCAAATATTTTATTAACATAATGTTGATTATAATGTTTATGGAGCAATCAGATTCCGGATTGTGTCACCAGGTCTGAAGATGCATTTAGGAAGGATGTTGCTCATACTCTGTAGTACGTCTGGCTGAGCTGCTTTTCCCCATCCAGCCCTCATGCTGTAGTACTGGGAGCTGGAAGGTGTTGATAACACACCCGTGTTATGACTGCCAGTGCTCACATGGCACCAGAGGCTGTGGGGGCAAGATGGGAGGGGGGATAGAGCCAACCTGAGCTGACCAGTGGGATAATCCACACCATATGTCAGCTCAACTATAAAGGGAGTGGGCAGGAG
>WUAM01000260.1:6625625-6637474 GCA_024336885.1 Actenoides hombroni
AGACTCCACAATCTCTCTGGGGAGTCTGTTCCAGTGCTCTGGAACCCTTACAGTAAAGAAGTTCTTCCTCATGTTGAAGTGGAACTTCATGCACTCAACCTTGACTCCACTGCCCCTTGTCCTCTCACAAGGCATGAGTGAAAAGAGGTTGTCCCTGCCTTCTTGACACCCAGCCGTTATGTATTTGTGGACATTCATTAGATCCCCTCTCAGTCTTTTTTCTCCAAACTAAAAAGCCCCAGGGCTCTCAGCCTTTCCTCATAAGGCAGGTGTTCCAGCCCCTTCATCATCCTCGTAGCCTCCGTTGGACTCTCTCAAGCAGATCTCTGTCCCTCTTGAACTGGGGAGCCCAGAACTGGACACAATACTCCAGGTGAGGTCTCACTAGGGTAGAGGGGGAGGAGAACCTTCCTCGATCTGCTGGACACATCCTGTCATCAAGGTCATTGATAAAGATATTGAACAGAACTGGAGCCAACACTGATCCCAGGGGGACTCCACTGGTTCCAGGTCCCCAGCTGAACTCTGCACCACTGATCACCACTCTTTGGGCTCTATTGTGTACCCAGTTCTGAATCCATTTCAATGTCCATTCTTCTATCCCATAATTCCTGAGCTTGCTCATGAGGACGTTATGGGAGACAGTGTCACAAGCCTTGCTAAGGTCAAGGGAGACTACATCCACTGGTCTCCCAGCATCTCTCCATTCACTCACAACACCATAGAAGGCTATCAGATCAGTCAAGCATGATTTCCCCTTGGTAAATCCATGCTGGCTACACCTGATAACTTTCTTCTCTTCCAAGTGCTTAGAGATGGCCTCTGAAATGAGCCGCACCATCACCTTTCCAGGGGTGGAGGTGAGGCTGACTGGTCTGTAATTTCCTGGATCTTCCTTCTTGCCCTTTTTGAAGACTGGAGTGACATTGGCTTTCCTCCAGTCCTCAGGCACCTCTCCTGTTTGCCATAGTCTTTTGAAAATGATGGAGAGTCATACAGCAATAACATCAACCAGCTCTCTTAACACTCTTGGGTGCATCCCATTAGGGCCCATGGGCTTATGTGTGTTCAATTTGCATAACTGATCTCTGACCCACTCTTCATTGACTAGTGAGAGTCTTCCCTCTTCTAGTCTTCGTCTCTTATATCCAGGGTCTGGAGTTCACAAGGGCTAGTCTTAGTAGTAAAGACTGAAGCAAAGAAGGTATTCAGTAACTCTGCCTTCTCTGCATCCTCTGTTATCAGAGCTCCCACCTCATTCAGCAGTGGCCCCACATTTTCCCTATTCCTCCTTTTACTACTGATATATTTAAAGAAGCTCTTGTTCTCTTTTACTTCTTCTGACAGTTTAAGTTCTAAGAAGGCTTTGGCCTTTCTTGTTCCCTTCCTAGAAACACTGACAACATCCCTATAGTTCTCCCAAATGACAAGTCCCTTCTTACATG
Organism: Actenoides hombroni; assembly: GCA_024336885.1. NCBI lineage: Eukaryota > Metazoa > Chordata > Aves > Coraciiformes > Alcedinidae > Actenoides > Actenoides hombroni. The sequence goes on from WUAM01000260.1 coordinate 6,627,071, forward strand.
AACTGTAAATTTCTTTCTTCCACAAGACTTTCTTCAGAAGATCCTTGCTCATCCATGCAGGTCATTTACCACGTCTACCCTATTTTTGACTCGAAGGAATGCACCTATCTTGGGCTTGGAGGAAGTGGTATTTAAAAATTGACCAGGTCTCTTGGGCTCCCTTTCCTTCCAGAGTCTTAGCCCATGGAACTCCTGCAAGCAGATCTTTGAAGAGTCCAAAGTTAGCCCTGCAGAAGTCCAGGGTTGTAATCCTACTTATTGTCCTACTTCTTCCTTGTAAAATACTAAACTCCACCATGTCATGGTCGCTGCCGACAAGGCTGTTCTCAGCCTTAATGTCCCCAACCAGACCTTCTTTATTTGTTAATACAAGGTCCAGCAGTACACCTCTCCTTGTTGGTTCCTCCACTACCTGCATTATAAAGTTATCATCGATGCACTGTAGCAGCCTTTTGGACTGAATATGCTTAGCTGTGTGGGCTTTCCAACACATACCAGGGTGACTGAAGTGACCTGTAAGTACTAAGGAGTGTGATCTAGAGGCTACTTCCAGTTGACTGCACAAGACCTCATCAACATCTTCTTGGGTTGGGGGTCTATAGTAGACACCCACAACAGTTTCACCCCCAATTTTATGTCCCTTAATTCTTACCCACAAACTTTCAACCTATCTTACATCCCCCCTGGATAGAACTCAATACATTCCAGTTCCTCTCATACATAAAGAGCAACACCACCACCTCATCTTCTTGCTGTCTTTCCTAAATAGTACGTAGCCATCCATGACAACACTGCAGTCATGAGAGCTGTCCCACCGTGTTTCAGTGACCGCAATTATATCATAGCCATGCAACCTAACCTAGACCTCCAACTCCTCCTGCTTATTCCCCATCCTCCATGCATTGGTATATAAGCATTTCAGAGAGGGGTTCAAGCAATTAGTTTTGGAATCTGACCATTCCCAGCCACTTTCATGGTTTGCAACCTATTAGTGAGCCCTATGTTTTTGTTGTTGCATTTGTCACCATTTCCCACCTTGAGTGGGATGGCAGACAGAAAACCATCCTTAGACTCACGTCTAGTGAGCCTGGTTTTATCCCCTTCGGTAGAAGCCGGTACACAGAGGGAACACCAAGTTCACACTCTTAAGTCTTTCAGTAAATATCCCAATCCTGAGAAACAATGAAATATTCAAAAATTACCACTCCCCCAAAAGAAAAAAAATAATCTGTGGTACAAAGTAACAGGCTTTCAAGAGAAAACCCAATGGCTTCCAGCCTTAACCAAATGAATGAGAAGCACCATCTTTTCAATAAACACTCCAACAAAGGAACAATTCTGTCTTCCCAGTTCAAAGACAATCATTGTTAGTAGCAAAACTAACAACTGCATTTCATGGCATCAAGACAGACCCACCAAGTTCTAACACAGAAGTCAGTCAAATAGACACAAGCATTGCAACCTGCATTTCATAACATTCTATCCATATTTCAGTAGTCCCATCTTCCTTGCTGCCTTCTTGTCCACTCTGATCTTGGGAGCAGAAGCTTTCATGTGTGTGAAAACGAGGTTAAAGGAGATGCTTCTTTGTATAAAAGATACCAAGTTAGTGCTTTCATTTGCTGGTCATCTTCAGTATTTACTTTTTCCAAGACTAGGCTTTTTATATTCATCTACTTTCAGCTTTTCTTTAGCACTGCGTCAGAGGATAATCTCAAGTAAACCAGTCCAAGCCCCTTTTTTGCAAACTTACTTTGAGAGAATAGAAACTAACAGGTTGGACACTGCTTTGCATGACAGTAGAACAGACAGGAGACAAGCACACTCACCTCCACACTGTCAGGGTGATACAAAAGCATGACAGGCAATGGTCCTACCCAAAATTTGAGCAATGGCCAACTCCTGAACTCTTCAGCATAAAATTGTATTTGTTTAAAAAAACCTGGAATGGAAAAAGCAGATTAGATTTTTTTTTTTTTTTTTTTAAAAGGAGGGGTTTGCTGAATGAGCAAGATTTCTGTAATGAACTCTTTTTTCACCATATGCCCTGTAATCAGGTTTTTGTTGTAGCTTTTTTTACCTTGCTACAATGACCAAGCAGCATATTTTGCACCTAGCTTAGTTGTACTGCAGGAGCATTTCTTTACAGCCGTACTCTTGAAAGCACTCTACCCTGGAGACACCCCTCCTAACTGTAGCATGAGCCTTCTGCATTGCAATGCTCTTGGTAACAATTAGAGACAAACCAAATTTCATCAAGGCCATGCTTACGTTTTGGTTTATATGACACCGGCCAAAATGCTGTATTAAGACACTTATTTACTTTCCAAGTACAGCACCAAGCCTTTTCCCATCTGAGACCTCACTGACAGATACTCCACCTGTGGTGGACACACAAGCGATATCATGCACAGTCATGGCAGAAAACTGTGCAGGAACCAGTATCACTTGAAATGTCCAGTTTCTGATAGTTGGACTCCTGAAGAAAAATATTTGGAGCCCTTACACTATTACTGTTTGTCTACAAGCAAATTACTTCTTAATCCAACGTGCCTAAATCATCTCACTCTCTCACAGCCCTAATCATCAGCAATGGTTTGCAGTTCTAGCAGGGGTTTTTGACAGCTGGCTGCTTCGGGATTAAACTTCACTCTTGTCCTTCTAGAAACCTTACTGAAGGGTAGGTGACAGATTATGGGGCCACTGTGGGTTTGGCAATTCAGACGTTCTCATCCCTAAGGGCACAAAGTCTCACAGGACCATTTATGCCCCGGACCAATTGAGAAATATCACTATTGCCCAACTGCCAGATGAACTTCATACCAGTAAACTCAGCTATCCAGCCAATTCTCCACCCACATTATTATCCACTTATCCAGCCCACATCTTGTCAGTTTAGTTATACAGAAAACATAGTAGAAGGTATCAAAGACCTCACTGAATTAAAATTAAACAGATACCCAAATACAGGGTTCCCTAGTGTCAAGCAATGCTCTCTCAAGCACCTGGCAAAAAGAAGCTTCCATTGATTAATGTGAAAGTGGAAAGGTCTGCTTTTGAGGGATGAACCACAAATACTCTGCAAGTTCTTTTGCATCTAATGCACGAATTTAAGGCACAGCTAATTCTGAAAATGACCCAGCAACTCAGCATGCTAAAGTCCCTAGCACATGTTCATTTAGGAGAAGATAATTCTTTAAAGAATTACTTCTCTTTGACAAGCTACAAGCTTGGTTTGGATCAGCAGCTAACAGCCATGGAAAAACAGTTCTCCGCGTTGTAAAACAGCACTTCCCGAGAAAGCAGCCAACATGACTCCCTTTCACAAAAACACACTCCACGGCATTCATGCTCCAACTCACCAACTGGAAATGGGTCTGAGTCCAGCATCAGCATCTAGAAACCACTGTCAGATTGAACGTCCAGCTAATCTTTGACTGCTAACAACATCGTATTTATGCAGCTCCTCTCCTTTCCCCTCCACCATCCACTTCTCGCGCAGTTCTCCTCTGCAGGCTGCACACGGCTGTAGAGACCTAAAGGCAACGGTGCACCCTACCACCCACCCAGGCAGCCACAGCTCAACCACCCAAGTACCTCATCAGCACTGGTTCCTCCAGCAATGCCCTGCAAAGTGCAGGAACCTCACAACTGGGCTGCAGCGTAGTGTGAGCTACCTTTACCTTCTCCATCCCGCTCCAAGAGTAGAGCATTTCCCAGCACAGGATAGCAGGGGCTGACACCTGGGATCGGCTTCATCACCCACCATCTCCTCCAGTAAGCCATCAGGCAGGGCAGGGAGCACACAGTCACAACAGTCACCAGAGCAATGACCACAGTCCCTAAGTGCAGCAGCTGGGGTCCCACTGTGACTCCCTGCAAGACTTCCATCATCACCTCCCAGCCTCCAGCTCCAAGCCTTGATTCCTACTGGGGAACCAGCTCTGCTGGTACTTGTTTGTGCCGCGCTGCAGCCAGATGAGCGTGCAACAACTAGAGCACGAAACACAAATTGAGAAAGCTCGGAACACCAGAGGCTAGGGAAAGGCAAACAACCCTTGGCAGCAGAAGGGACTAAATTTTGGCACTTTGCTCCTGCAGTCTCCCAGCAACCACTGCATCATAAATACTGACTGTTGCATTTTCCTGAACAGTGAACAGCTGGTAATGACCTTTGCTACTCTTGCTGTTATTTGTAATGGTTTGTGACACAAAGAAGCAGATACGTACCCTGTCTTGCAGACACATAAGGCAAGCCATAGAGACAGTCTCCTCTTTTGTTCAGGTGACACCCCAGGAATAAAGCAAGTGTGCTGGATTAAGAGGCTCACCTTTTTCTTTGTAACATGGAGATTATAGTCTCTTCTTTACAAAAAAAATCCTTGCAGTTTGTCGTCTTCATGAAGGCAATAATTAGGTGAAGTGGTTACTTGTGACTGAGTAAAAAGTGTGTGTTTCTAACCCCTGTTAACCCCTTCTGCAAGGAAAAAAAAACCCTGAAAAGCAGTGCAACAGTTAAGTACATGGTAGAAAGTCACGGGGAAAGCACAGCCAAGCAAACATTGTAAAATTCTGCAGTGGCTGGCCATGGTGATACTGCTATCAAAAGGCAGCAAGAAAGATGAAGTAAGAGGTCTGGAATCTCCAAGGCCTAATTATGTCACTGAGACTTGAAATCATTACAAATTGCAATTAGCATTCCTTTTTCACCCAGGGAGCTTACTTGCTCAGTGTTGGATTTCAGCAGGCACTCCACTGGTTAGTGAATCTTTGCTTTTACAAATGCACGTAGCAGTGCAAATCTACTTTTACTGAGCCTCTTACATAAGCAGAAGACTATCTGCCTATGCAGACAGCAAGCATGTGTCCTATGTCAGCCCACAGGCACTATGACAATGCAGGCTTCTGGGGAAATGCAGGTCGGGATTCTTTGATAAAGAAATCAGTAAAATCACCATTACCAGCAAGAAAAAAAACCAAACCAAACTGAAGTAAGGGGAAAAATGGATCTGATATGACAGAAGAGTAAAAGAGAAGTACACAACACATTCTGAAGAATTTGTTACACCAGTCCTTTGCCCCAGCCAAGGCATGCCTGACATTTTTGCCATCCCTTGCAAAACACACAGCAACCACAGTGAGAAAGATTATCCCGTTGGTAATTTAGCAATCACTACAAATAATCTGCAATTAGAAATGCTTTTTCTTAAGAAGAGTTTCCCTCTTTCTCAACATACATGATTAAGCTCTATGTAGAAAGTTACTGAAAAAACCCCAAAACAAAACAAACAAAAAAACAAAGCACAACAAACAAAACCACCAAAAAACCAATCAACAAACCACAATAAAATCTCAATTTTCAGTCCATCACAGACATCACCTGCACAAAGAAAGAATAACACAGTACGTCTCGATTTGAAAAGACGTCAGTGCTGAACAGCTCAGAGATCATTCCCAATCCTCAGATGGGAATTTTAGGGTCTGATGCTGAACTTCATGCCACTGTAGTGAAAAACACTAGGCTTCAAAGTCCAAAAACCTAGGCTTCAAAGCCCAAAGCACAAGGAAGATTCCAGCTTCAAATCCTTTTGTGGATTTTCTTTCCTCCTACAGGTGAAGATTAACAGCATTTGAGAGACAGAAACCACAGCTATCTTTTCCAGAGGCAGACCGATTGCTGTGATGATCACCTCAATCAAGTGTACCATTGCTTTCTGCATCCTGGTGTTCACTGTACACCAACAATTGTTCTGTTGCTATCATTTCAGCTTCTTCACTACATGAAATTTTGCATGAATGAATTGTCCCCAAAAGAATAGCAAAGCTTGCCTCCTCTCTAAGAAAGCACAATCTTCTATGACAGGATAACAACATGTCTCACAACAAAGCGGTCCCCCAGCCATCCCCCAGAAGACAGCCTACTGTTGTAAAGCAATTCTGATAATATACCAATTATGTTGTCATAACTAATAGACATCAACACTATGTAGTTACCAAAGCATGACACCTATTTTTATTCATTTATGTGTCAAGGAAAAGGTGTACTCCCAAGTTGGACAGCCACAACTCACCCCAAGGTCACAGGTGAAGATTCTGCCCCACTGTTCTGTGGTTTGTCTAGATCCGTGCTAAACTCTAGCACATTTAAAGAAAGCATCTAGCAACATGCTACACATCATGTGAAGCAAGCCAGAGATCATGGAGCATGAATAAGAGGGGCAGTTTAAGATCAGGAAGAAGGTGTGATGGCGAGTCACGGAAACACACAATACTGCAAATCTGCCCACCTGCACTCTTGAAATGTTGAACACCAAATCTTCCATGTTGCCTCTAGGAAATTCACTGTCCCCATTTGATGTGCTTGTATATCATAGAATCATAGCTGTACAGCCTGTACGTCACAAACTGCCAGGAGATGAACTGCTCTTCACTGTGTGGTTCACATTTCTGCCATTACAGAAAAAATACAGCACATATTCATCTTTCATTTAGTTCACAATGTAATATCTGGGCTGCCATGAAGTGCCACAAGATGGTAAGGGACACATTCTGCCATCATCTCTCTGCATTCTTATACATATCCTGTATAGCTATTGACATCTTGTCAATAGCTATACAGGAGGGATCAAAAGTGTATTTTGGACACATCACTGAAGACAACTTAAATGTGAATTTTGAACATTGTCATTTTTGAGCTGAGATTTCTGAACAAGCTGCATCAAATTGACCTACAACTGCATGAAACTGACCTTCCACAGCAAAAGCATTCTCCTTTCCCAGATATGTACCATAGTATTACCAGGGAGTAAACTTACTGTAGCCAAAGAAGAAAAATACTAAGCCAGGAAAGTAATTTACAAATGCTTTGATTTACTCAAAAGAATGCAGTACTTGATGACCATTTACAAATAAAAGACCCAGAAATTTGGTTGACAGTATAGATATAAAATATACATTGCGAACCTTGAACATCCATAAAAAGAAATGAGAACTATTATTAGCTCCCAAGTAGAAGACACTGCCTAAATTGTGCAGTTAAGAATAGAAACAAAGTTTTTCTCCTCCCTTTCCCCTTCAACAGCTCTACAACCACACCCAGTTAAACTGCTGGCTCTCGGAAGGAAGGAAGGATCCCTGACTGTGAATGCACACAGTACAAATAGCCAGGGACCTGATCAGGGCTGTGATCTCTGGACAGAACATGATCCCAATCTCCTCTCTGATCTTCCCATTTGGGTGTTCTGGTTTGAGTGAGAACAGAACTAATTCTGTTCAGTAATTTTACATTTCAGCTCAGCTCTTCTAACTAACTGCACTGTCTGAAGGTAGCAGCCTGTTCTCACAGACTGTCTGCTTCTAGCAGTGATAACACCCCATGTTTAGAGTTACTAACAAGGACTGGTGTGCAGACCAAGGCCACTGCTGGATCTTGGGTACCACATTGGGTGGGTGCAGAAAAGTGAAAGGCTGCACTTGCAGGGAGGAGTGGACAGGACAGGTGACCCTGAACTGATCAGTGAAGGATTCCATCCCAGATACGGCATATTCAGCATAAAGCTGAGAGATCTGGAGGGACTGTGTCTCTTCTACCCTCTTGGCCTGCTTTGCCAGCTTGGCTTGGCATGGCTGGGGTCTTCTTTTGGTTCCTTCCTCAGAGCATGCAAGGACGACTTGTCTGTCTGTCCTGCCTTCCATCCCAATCGGTGTGTTCCTGAACCCGGTACCAGAATCCAGCTCCTGAACACAGCTCCCATCTACTGGGGACCCAGTGTGGGACTGCCCTGGTGCCTGCTCCACAGCATCAGTGGTGACGGTGATGGAATTACCATCAGGGGGGTTGGGTTTGATATTGGTTTTGTATATATTTGTATATATTCCATTTTTATAATTATTATTTTCCTTTTCCTTAAAGCTGTTCTAGTTTCCTTTTCTAATGGCTCAATCTCTCTCCCTTATTCCCTTTCTCTTCCCCTTTGGGGAGGGAGGGGGGTTAACAGAGAGCATCTGTTATAGGTCTAAGGGCCATCCTGACCCTAAACCATGACAGGGAGAAATTCAGGCAGGGTTAGAAAGTAAAAATATGTTTTACTAACTAGCACTGTACTGAATAAGGAGTTTCTTCTGTGGCTCTGAGTAGAGTTTCAAAACTGGCATATATCCTTAAATATTTCATGAGTTGTCATGAATACAAACATCAGCCTTAATTAAATTGTCTCCTGTATTTTTAATAAGTCGTACTGTTTGGCTCAAATCACTCTTGTACTTAATAGAATAAATTATTGGTATTCAAAAAGTCAATATTAACATTGTTTGAATGTGTTTTTATAGTAGGATTATATGCACTTACTTTTAGAAGTAAAGCTTGTCAAGATGGAATCTAATTCCTAGTTCTTTTCCTTGTATGCTGTAGTAAGTTCAAGCACACAAGTAAAATCTTATATGGAAAAAAATAAGGTATGCTGTAGGATGTGGATTAGGTGTTCAAAAAAGCTCAGCAGGCAGTAGCTCAATTTCAGCATTATAGTGAAATGGCTTTTTTTTTTCACAGTTTCTTCCTGTAAGTTTCCTTTAAAGACATGTGACCCTTGTAGGGGAAATACTGTCCTGTAGCAGTATTCTAGAGGTAGTGTGTGATTAAATACACTATATTACAGTGTTTACCCAAAGCAAGCACGTCAGAAGCATATTCTTGCTAAATGGCTGTCAAAAGTGATACTGTTGTTGTATACTTGCCTTTTGAATGTCATATCAAGTTGTTCAGTTAACAGATTCATTTTTATTTACTAGATACATATTCAGTCTTTTAAATTTGTTCACAGATCTAATTAAATGCAGCTAAAGGATTTGTATTAAAACTGTTTTGGGGGACAGATTCTTAATGGTGGTAGTATGTGAGTGGAAGAAGTCTAACAACACTATGTATCAAAAACAAACAGGAAGGAAAGCCTTATACCTCAGCAAACAGAAAACCTGCAGTCCTGCAGTGGAATGGACAAACATACCTGTCTAGAAATACATACAATTTTTTTTTTTTTTTTTTTTAACTTGTTTTCTACAAACTGTATCCCTTTCTAAGCCAATCATTAGCTGTGTATGTTTAGGTCATAACTCCTGTGCTGTTCTAAGAAAGAACAAGTGTGTTTTGTGAGTGGAAGACATGTTTTAATAAACCTACTAACATGGACTGTGACCATCAGCTTGAACTACAACCTAGAGGGGGATGTGCAGTGTGTATTTCTGAGAACCTGTTCCTATGAAGGGAAAGAGTACTAAATAGCTCGCTGTGTGTGCTCAGTGTGACTCTACCATTAAGTTTGTGGATAGAAAACTCTGAAGATAGCAGCAACTCTTACTAGATTTGTAAAGTGTTATGAGTTCCTATGGCAATGTATGCATAATCAACCCTCAAATCCTAGGTTAAATTTGTGAGACAGATTTAGAAAGTTTGTTTGAACCACCCTCCTGGCGTTGATTTTTCATTTTAACTGTTGTAAACTGAAATGACTGGAATTCTTGGATGACTGTGCATTGACTACCAGTGTTTTCAACGGAATTGTATTTTGAAGACTAAGACTTCAGTTGTAGTTCCATAACATGAACTTGTGGTGCTTCATTATCATTATAGTTTTGGATTAGTTTTAAGAATTCATTATTTTATTACTTGTTTTAATAATCTAAAAGATGTTAATGGTTTGAAAGCTCTGCTATTGAAGAATTAGGATACTTTTTGAGGATTTGAGTTCTCAAGACAAATATCTGACAATGATGACTGATTTTCTAGATTTAAACCTTGAGTACTAGGTAGCCTGTAGTGAGATACTCCCTTGATTCTGAGTATCTGTATCATCCTTCTTGGTTAAATTAAAGTGATACCAAATTACCATAATGTAAGTAAGGTTTAAAAAAACAGTGGGCAGAGAAGTTGCCATGTAGTTCTATTTGTCACAGACTTACTTTACAGATTTCCCATCTCTATAAATTTTGTTCATTTTGTTCATCTCTGTTGATTGTGGAAGGAAAGATCATTACCCTTTTTTTAGAAAATAGTGTTGGCAGTAGTGAACCACATAGTATTGTTCTCTTGCAGGGGTTGAGGATGGTCAGATACTGGCTCTGGGCTTGTTGAAACACTGAATTCAGTTCCTATTTCATTTCAGATATTTCCCATAGGGTCCTATATGAATATTAAGCTCAGGATCTCAATGTCCTAAGCACTGCAATTCTATTTGAAGCTAACACTGATAAAACAGTATTTTCGTGTATATCCCCAGAGGCTGATAATGGAGTGCACAGATTTGATGTACATCTAGTATGTATCAACCCAAACTCCATTATTAATTGTTTATTTCTTTCCTAACTGGTTGTTTTGGTTTGGTTTTTTTTCTCTTAAGAAAGGACATTCTT
>WUAM01000260.1:6642694-6660628 GCA_024336885.1 Actenoides hombroni
AAAAAAAAAAAAAAAAAAAAAAAAAAAACACCACAAAAAACCCACACAAAACAAACAAAGACCCACCAAAAAAAACCCAAAACCAAACCAAACAAACAAACAAAAAAACCAAACCAGAAGCAGTGACTGGAAAAGAAAAATATGTGCAAAACAGAAGCCAGGGAACAGAGGGAAGAGGCAGTAAGCAGGACAAAAAAGGACATTTTATCAATACAAACATGAGCTTCCAAAGAGATGAGTAAGGCCTAGTGTCAGCACACTGATGGATGTACTGCACAGTCCCCTTTTACTAGGGGCAAGGGAAATGAAAAGGAATGAGAGCCTGAACTCCACAAGGTTGTAAGTAAATCACTTCAGTTTGCAACTTCCCATCCTTGCAGTCCAGGGAAGAGCCTGATTTGTTTTCTTAATTCTACCAAGTGGAAATGACTAGACCACAATACAAGCAAAATTATTTTCTATGGACAAAACACAGTCTAACAAATGCTTTTCTGTAAACCAACTTCAGCAGTATCTTAGTGGTAAACGTCACGTTTAAGAACCACCAAAGAAGAACAAGTGATACTAAACAAGAAATGCACGTTTAATAAACCTGCATTTTAAATGAGATGACTTATTGTAAGTATACCCAAAACAAAAAACGCAAAACCAACCCCAAAAACCAACCCCCCCCCAAAACCAACCCAAAACTACTCCAACACACAAAACCAAACAGCTTCAACCAGCACTATGCCCACAGTTAGCAAAATAAAGAACACCATTTGGCATAAAGTTATTTTTACCTGAGAGGAAACAAAATGAGAACCAAAAGATACACTTCGTGCATCAGAGCCTCTGGAAAGAGGAACACTCCCAGCATCTGCTGCAAGATGAATGACTGGCAAATGTGGCAGTTTTGCTGTAACACCTTTCAGCTTTTCCACCTGTTTGTCACAATCTGCACAAGGGGGGGGAAGTAGAGTGAATAAGAGGTATTTCCTAAGTTTATCAACCATCATTTCTGTTGGGATTCCAATAATATCACACTTCACAATAAATAAGGACTTTCATAGAGTTTTAAGTTTCCGTGATATTTAAAAATCTACCATAAATGATATTTTTCTGAAAGCATTCCATTTGTATATGTTTTTTCTGACATTGGTGAACAAGTTGATCTATACAGGTAGAGCTGGAGGGTGGTGGGAGGGGGTGTGTTTAAGAAAAATACTACTAGAACTATTGCAATGTTATTTTTAAATTCCGTAATATTTTATTGAAAACAGAAAAAAAACATTCAAAAAGCCTACTGATCCTATCCTTGTCTGACAGCAGCTACACACCATTTCATTTTAAGTATATACTACCACCTTATTTCTATTGTAAACCCAAATCCTTTTACATTCCTAGCTGAAATACGTCAGTTAGCTACTTGTCATAAGTTTATGCCCTTCATAAAGATAAAAGGGCATGCCTATCTTAAAAATGCTAAGATATCCTCCCTAAACTAAAATATTGAGCTAAACAACCCACCTGTGGTATGAAAAGCCCTTTTACATTTCAGTAACACCTGAAATACTACATTCTGATGCTGCAAGTATTCCATGAAATTTAGCCATTTCTTACTTTGTTGTAGACTTACATTTGATGTTGAGTGTACCATACATTTGAGGTAATTTCCAAAATCCACCCCCATGTATTCTTTTGTTACTGTCTTTTTAAGTACACTGAAAGAAGAACTGAAATTTCCCCTCAGCCTCCAAAGACAACACATGCACACTAAATTATATTTCACTTCTAGTTAATTTTCCTAACTTTTGCTTTTCCTCACTATAGTCTGTTAGAATATGAAAACATTAAAAGTAAAGTCACTCACATCGTCATTTCTTCATCCTAGATTAAAGGCATAAACTCCTGCACCCTCAGCAAGACACTGTATGTCACTGTAAGTCTGACTACCTAAGGGTTCTTTTTATTAACAAAGCTCAAACAATGAGGTAGTAGATTTTGAATCCTAGACTCCAGATTCAGACCACATTATCAGTGATCCTCTGCTAGCAGCATCAATTTGCATCCAAGGCAGTGACTAAATTTATTTTTTTTTAAACATGCTAACCTTGGGTCGGGGGGGGTGGTGTGCACACACTCATGGCAAGGTATTACATATCCTGTAGTGCTGTACTACCAACATGGTTATCTTAAACAAAGCTTGTATAATCTGGCCATTTTAAGAGGAATTTAAAAAAAAAAACCAAAAACAAACAAAAAAAACCCACCACTTTTCTGAATTAACTTAAATAAATAACGTCTGAGAATACCAAATACCTGTGATACTAGTTTCCCAGTTTTTTTTAATCAGCTCCTCCAACATTCCAATTACATTGCTCCAGATAAGATCAAATACTTCAGAAGCCACAGCATCTTCAATACAGGCATTGGGAGAAACAGGGGGAATGCCACGCTTGCTCCTCTTCTCAGCAATACATATTTTCTTTTGTTCCCAGTTCTCATCATCACTAATAAAAGAAGCAAATTCAAATGAATTCTCATGGGTTTTGATGGTTTTTCCCTTCCTTCTAATACATGGAATGAATAGAAACATATATATGAAAGAAAAACCAGTCAGATGTAGGTGACAAAAAAAAAAAAAATAAATCAAATTCAAATGTACAGAGTACCTATGGGAACAGAACCAATTGAATATATCTGATTTTTTTTTAATTTTTCACCTGCAAGAAAAAAAAATTCCAGACAGAGCATTAAAACAGAAAGATCTGCAGCTCTGGAAGGAACAGCTTTATATGTGGTACTTAGTCATTTGAGACTAAATCCTATGCTTTCTACCATAACATAAGGGAACTGATGTCTGTTGCACTTGGCAGGAGGACTATCACATAGAACATTTCTTTTTCATCACATACTGTGTACCTGCATCTGCCCTACTCCATCACTGATCAAAGACAAACAACTTCAAAGGACTTCTGCAGCCTGACAAGAATAGCAGAGCCTGTAGCCTTATGCTCACCTCCTTCCTCGCCACTACTGTGTGGACAGTTATATTTTAATTTTTCCCCTCTCCCCATCCCTCCCTTGGGAAGAACAGAATAGCAACACTTCCAAACTTGGTCTTCTAATAAACCTCTCCGGAAGAAAGTTTTAACCTTTTTTATTTTTTCAATGCTGTCATATGTCTTTCAAAGGAAATACAATTTGATTTGTTTGGGGTTTTGTTGTTGTTGTTTTGTTTCTACTATCTACCCTTTTTCTTCTCAGTCACTTCTTCCTCAAACTGGACTGCAAACTTCTTAACAATAACTGACACTTGGTTGAAGTCCAACTCACAAAATGACCAAGGTATTTTTGTATTAGGCTTTGTAACACTTAATGTTTTAGTTATGGATATTTCAGAATTGAGGAAAACAAGAAACAACATGTCAAGGAGAGAAACGCACCTTCAGTCAAGTCTCTCGAATTAAATTTGCTTAAAAATGAAGAGAGAAGACTGCTAAGAGGATTCTTAAATCCAAACCCTTCCCAAAAAAGGCAGCCACCTAGGCCCTCTCTTTTTAAAAAAAACAGGACTGAAAGGGTTACTCAGTTCCTCAGTCTGGTCCATCAGTTTTCAGAACAGTCATGTCTGTTTCCTCTAAATGCATCAAGCTTTTGCACAAAAAGCTATGCTTTATCCCCTGCTAGTCCTACCAAAGTTTCCCCCTCAGAGACCTTGTAGCAAACAGCACACTATTGTCTTTCATCCACCCAGAAGCCTAGCTGCTGCAACATTCAACTAGCTCACAGGAAGCCTAGGTTGCGTTCTCAAGAAGACAGTTGCATGACTCCTGTCACTCACAGGAGTGTTCTAAATGCAGGTTGTATCCTGCACCCTCCTCACAAAGCTATTATACACTGTTCAGAAAGCATCTAAGATTCATTAGGGCTAACAAGGAGAACACATACAGCGTAATGACCCTAAAAAACCTGGCGGTCAAGGCACTCACTAGGGGAGAAGAGATTCCTTCATTCTATACTCCATCTCAAAATTAAGCATTCATTTTATTGAACCTCCACACACAAAACTCAAAAATACTAGTGGTTTATACACATTCCTCCAAGATGGGGGGAATGCAAGTTTTGAACCACTAGAAAGACAACATACCTAAACTTCCACATGCCTAGTGAATGCTCTGATCACTGTGCTACTGAACACAGGGACAAAGGGAACTCTATTTTACAGAAAAGAAACAGCTTATGAACCCTGAATGCAGTAATTTTTCATTAATTCTTAAAAAATACATATATCTGTTATTTACGGCTCCTTGTTGTCAAAGGCAAGATACTCTTCTATTTTTCCGTCCACATCGTAGATTTCTTCTTCCAGGAATGAATACAGGGATGACTCAGAGGCAGAAATCCCAGTGGAATTTGAATCTAGTGATTTATGTATTGGAGATGACGTTGGGATCAGTTTAGAGCCTGAAATGCAGAGCCTGAAAAAAATATCAACAAAACGCAAATTAAATATTCAAGGTGCATATTTAATTATAGTTTTGTGTTATGGAACATTTCAGTAATATTTGTACATATTTCTGAAGAGAGAAGATCAAAAAGAAAATTTTAAAAATTAACATACTCTTTTATATTACTAGTACAGTCACGGAGGCCAGGTAAACAGTTCGTATCCACACAGGTATTGCTTCTGCTCTGAAAATGCTGAAAGCCTTCATCCTTTGGCAACAGGAGCTGCTTTCCTAGAACCCTGAATGAAATGGAGAGAATGAGCAATATCTTGGAAACCTACTTTATATGCAAATATCAAGAACACAAACACCCGCAAACAGCAGGCAACGCAAAAGGACACCTTACACCTGCTTTGAGAAAGCAATTTAAGGAGGGGCCAAGGCTTTGTGTAATACATTAACATTGCCCAGCATTTAAGTTATTAAAAGCAACGCTGATTTATGCAAGATGAGATTCTGGCTTACAAATTTTAAGAGCAAAGAATCAAGCTTGTTACGATTGTTCTGAAGGCCAATAAATGCGCTTCTTTTCTTATCAAAACTTTCTAAGAAATGTTAAAAAAAAAATTGATGCAGAACATAAATAACAGCTGCATGACTTCACTTATCCAGTTCCAATATCCATCTATGCAAGCAGAAGTCCTAAGCCAAAATGTTTACATGGACAGTTAAGACTAGAATTAATATTCAGAAAATGCACAAACTCACAAATGCATAAAGTACAGAAAGAAAAGGTAAAAGTAACTCTATTTCAATGTACACAAAATTAGTCTATAAAATAATTTCTAAGCACAATACAGGCAAATAATAATCACTGCTTACTGAACTGTTTTCACAAGGGATCTTGAAAGAATTAACCCGTCACATCAGTAGTGCAAGCAGCAATGTTCAGACTCACCTGAACACATTTTCTTGAGACTGCCTTTTACAGAACAGCACTTTATGCTACATGAAGGTCTAAGCAATACCCTTTTTACTTTCTCTTCTGTAAGTCCAGAAACAAAAAGCTTGCTCTCTAAATCAATCTGATCTTTCTCATTGGTGACAGTTTTCAAGTATATTTATTCCCACATGCTGAGCTAAGCATTCATAGGTCATCATAGCTTTATTAAAGAAAGGACAACCAGTGAGCTCTTTGAAGCATAACTCTCAGAAATAAATCTGGTAACCCAGAAGCTATTCTGAGTTTTACTGTTTAAGCTTAATAACTTTTTTTTTTTTCTTTTTAAACCGCAGGACATACCACATCCCTTAGTATGAAATGACGGAGCTTCCAGATTTTTTCAGTTCGCTTTTAATCCTTATGGACTTGATTGGTATTGCCAGCAGTAGATTGAATTAAAAAAAAAATAAATCTAAGTACAGGGAATCACTTACTTAAAAAAAATATTTCTACCTAGTGAAGGTAAGCTGAAAATACAGTGAAATAACTTAATATTTTGAATTAATTACACTGCACAAAAACCTGTCTTCATTTTATGCATGTTCTATTAATCTTTACAGTATCTAAAACAGGCAAAACATTCTAGTGAAATTTGCCTCCCATTTATTTAATAATTCTCTTGTTCCTGACAATGTGTGACAAGCTTTCTTAGATGGTTTTAGTTTATATTTACATTTATTTACACTATATTTACATTATTTAGTTTATATTGCAACAAGCATCTGCAAATTACCTAAAAGCATTGAAAGAATACCAGTTATTGACAGCATTCTTTGTAATGGTGTTAACAAATCATTTGACTAGAAGACAGACACATGCAGGTCTATGTTTGTAATAGCTCAGAGTCACCACATCTCCCTACGCATGACATGCCATCACTTATGAAGGCAGGACAGTACAACAAACTACAACGCTGACTTCCCTTCCCTGTGTTATAGGCAGCAGTCATCAGGCTGCCTAGACATTTTGCCCATCTACGTAAGACAATTCTCATCAGTCATGTATGCATCCTCCTATCTGTTCAACTAGCTGTTGCCACATTAATATGACACATTGTTTTGCATTGATTTACAAAGCCTAGGAAGGCATTATGGCTGTGCAATATGTATGAAGCATGAGACACCTTCATTTTTTATTTATTTTTAGGAGAATCAATAAAAGAATAAACATTTCTTGGAATTTCATGGTATGTCTTTGCTTATAGTAAAAACAAATGTTTCTTTAGAAGACATGCTTAAATTAGAAAAAGGTGCGTTGTTTTCTCATATCTTGCTAAAATGTCTTTGCCTGCAGCCATAGTATTAAGCAAAATAGTTCATTAGCTGCTAGAGCACCACCACCTAGATGTACTGCTTAACTACAGCACTGTTCAGTCCCAGAGATTTAGATTTGAGTGCAAATGTTACTGATACAATATAATCAAGAAAAATTCATGTGAGGGTATCCCAAAAATTTAAACTAGAATGATAACAGGTTAAAACCAGTACCATCAAGAAATTCCCTTACCTTATATGAGGAAATTGTTCAACCCAGTCTGCACATTCTACCTGCAGGCTCTGAGTTTGGGAGGTCACTTTTCCTTCAAACAGCATTTCATCAATCTCCCAAAATAACTGATGCACTCTCTGTGTGTTGGCTTCATCAAATTCCTACATATTACAAAAGTAACAGTTGTTAGTAAATATGCACATATATTTATATTGAAAGCAACAGTACTTAAAGAACAGGACAACTGGGACAGATACAGCCAAGCATTTCAGAATGGATCTTCAGACTACCTACTTCAGAGACAAAAAAAAACCAAAACAAAACCCAAAACAATAATCCATGTAGCTGGCCTGAACAAGGTGATTTAGCAAAAAGAAACTAGCTGCCTAGGATTAGGCAACAGAAAACACCAGTTACAAGTGCCTGGGCTGCTGCCTACATCCCTGCTCCAATGCAAGGCATGCACACTCCACCTCTGTGACCCACAGCACCAAAGCTCTCTGCTTTATAATAAGCAGCACTTTTCCTTTCCAAGTAGTAAAACAGCTAAGACTGGATGTTAGGAAACATTTCTCAGTGTGAGAAATGGCATTCCACACCTCTCCACTGAAGCTGCAACTCAGCACAACCAGAAATGGGTGAGCACAGGAGCATATAAAAGCAGCAGGGAAGAGCCTGACTTCATCCAGTGATGTGGAAACAAGCACTTGGCTGAGGGTTCCTCGACTGGGCCACTGTTCATAATGGTATTTGGTCACTTATATCAGCCACTTTGAAACATGGAAAAAAGTGATAACAATCAGGGCCCAAATTCTACCTGCTCACTTCCCGCTGAGTGTCCAAACCACTTCAGGCTACAGAAGGGATCACACTGAAAAGGAATGGGAAGCTAACTCTCACCCAGGTTACTGTATGATCCAGCATCAGGCTTTCCCCTGGAGGGCTGGCAGCAACAGATGGGGCAGTACCATAAAGGTTAGGCTATTATGCAGAAGATATGGCAGAACTATCCCTAGGAACACTGACAGCTTTTCAAAATGAAAGTGTCTTAATGTTTTTGGCTTTACTCAGCGCTGCCTAACTGTTCAGAAGTCAGTCTCTCTAACAGGCTTACCTCTCTCTGCATCATCTATGAAGCAGAACTGAGCTTATGTAAGAGCTAAATACTTACTCAGGCTGGGACATTTACATGCATGCTCATTAATGTACTCTGTGACTAAAAACACTGAGAATAGTTCAATATTAGACATTACCTGCATTATGCAGTATTTGAAAACATATTTTATCATTTTCTTGGACTCAGAAATCTAATACTACCTTCTTTGGTAAGACAGGGTTTTTTTCCTCAAATTTCATTATTTCATATTCTTATTCAATTTTTCTTTGTTACACATCAACTGCATTGATACCAACTTGCAAACAGGAACTATTTTTTGAACATTCTTTTAATATATTTACTCAATAGGCTATAATGAATGAAAGTGGTTAATTTCTCCTACAGGACATGTACTGCATGTCCAGTTTCTATAAAAAGTATTCCACAATATTTAGTTAAGGTGTACTGTAAAAGTTTCTGTGACATACATCATCCCTCCAGGAGTAAACTGAGCTTCTTTCAGTAGACAAACCAGTAGTATAGCTGTTTATTCCAGACCAAGAATTATTCAACTCCGTAGGTGTTGTATGACCACTGGATGAAAGTGATGAAAGGGCTTCACTGTGAGAAGATGACAAATTAAAATGAAGAACATAACGGTTTTCTGTATAACTATTTTAAAAATAACACAGCTGATCAGGTAAATGGGCAGAGATACAAATTCTCGTTGGACGCAAGATATTCAGTACATGCTGTTGGAGTCAATGTGAATAATTGCAAATGTATGTTTTTAAGTAGCATGCAACAAGTGCATGCTTCTATTTGCACCTATTTACTGTCTTAAAGGCAATTCCTCCAACAGTATTACACTTTTATATGTATGTATATCACTGCCACTGCAAGGGTGCTCTAGAATATATATCCATGTGTTTACATGTTTACACACACACACACCAAGCATTTTTCACCTCTAACAATTATTTTGTTTGCTCCAGTTCAGCTACTGGGCACATCAAAACTAAACTTTAACGATGACATAAGCCTTCTTTAAGTCTATTAGAGGCTATTATAAGCAAATTATGCAGAACTGAGCATAACATCTCTATAAATGTTTCAAAGAGCATTGAGTTACATCTCTGTATATAATGTTTTTTATGCTGTTAAACCTGCTGCACTTTAAATCTTGAACTCTGGTATTCCAGCTCTCAGAAAGCTCTAGCTGGTCCCTGCCAGCTACCACCCACTCTGGGATGCAGTAAAACCCAGGGCAGTCAGACATATAGGACAGGCAAATTCTAACCAGTGCCAACTGCAATGAAACTTCTTGAAAGTTAACTGACCTGTAATGCTGGTGAACACTATTTATGTTTAACCATGAAGTCTGACTTCCCTTCCAGGCTAAATCAGTGCCCTTCACTATGCTTTAAAAATATGCAAACTCTTAACACAAACCAGAAGTAAACTTCAAATCTTCTCATCAATTGTTTAGATCAATTTATATCCTGTGTTATGTGTAATCTGCATATTTCTAGACAGAGAGGAATTAGCTGGCAGAAGGAAAAAAAACAGCAATATATTCTAAGCAACAAATCTATTACAGTAGTAGTATGTAAATCACAGGAAGGAAAGGTAATAGACGTATTTTCTTAGTCTTGTAATGATAAACTGACATATATAGAAGGCTGAACATAGCCATCTTCGCTGATTAAAGTGCTGGTTTGCTGCAAATTCAAGTAATCCCTAAATTCCTTCCTTAATAGTCATCACTCATGAGAATGACTGAAGCATGACTAGTGAAAATGAATACCAATCTTTAAATAATGATTAAAGCCAAGAGTCCATAAATGAAGTACCATTTCAGAAGTGAATGCATACCAAGTATAGTTGTCGATGGCTTCCTGCACATTTCTCTCAAAAACTGCTGGAAGAGACTCTCCACTTTTTTCAGAAAGACACTGATTTGTGGAAGCTCTGGACAGTCCCTTCCTATAAATACAGAAACACATCAATCCATAATATTAAATAAGGTTAACTTGCACTTCCACTGGAGAATGAAGAAAGATGACAGCAACTCTCTTAAATTTTTCAATCCTCTCCAACACAAAAATTTGCTTGAATCAAACTACCTTATTTTAAAATAGTTATTTACCTTACCAACTTTTTTTTTTTTTTTTTTTTTTCTCCCCCAGAAAAATGTACGCATAATTTGAGATTTATTTTACTCCACTGGAATTCTCCTTCAGTTTTGCACATTAAGGTTTGCATGAAGAGCACACAAATGCAGCAGCTCCTCACTATTGCAGAAACAGAGCAAAAGATCAAACCAGTGATTGTCCACACAGTAGTTTTTTAACTATGTTTCTGTTCAATCATTAACATAGAACCCATTTTCTCAGACATCTCTCTGCATAAACAGCAGTTACAGATACGGTGCCAAGCAAACAATGGCTTCTGCTAAACAATGAACTCTCAGTTTGGCTGTTTTAAGTGAACTGAGATACTAGCAAATCAGGAAACCTGGGCATATTTTCAATAT
Source organism: Actenoides hombroni (assembly GCA_024336885.1). Classification (NCBI taxonomy): domain Eukaryota; kingdom Metazoa; phylum Chordata; class Aves; order Coraciiformes; family Alcedinidae; genus Actenoides; species Actenoides hombroni. Next base: position 6,653,251 of record WUAM01000260.1, read on the forward strand.
ATTTACAGGCCACAATGTATGAGTTCATCCAGTACTAAAGATGCCTTAACATGGAATTAAAAACCATGCCTCAAATATTCCAATATTATGCCTTTCCAGTATAAGAGATGCTAGCACTAGACTTGCCTTTTTTTGGTTCTCCAAATACCTGAAAACATGCTCAGACTTCAAAATCTCATCAGAATATATTCAGATGTGTCAAAGTGTTCCTCAAAAACACTTTTAGAGCAACAGATCACTTCACCTGTGGAAGTTCCTACTTTAATAAAATCAACATGATTGCATCGAAGTACATTTGTGAATGAGTAACTGTAAGGAAACAGCTGACGGTGTAAGAGTTTCCTTGATTTCTTTAGCCAAGAACTGTACAGTGGCCCTGCAACAGTTAGGATTGCTCTCTCTTCTTCTTATCCTTTCTTGACTTTACACAGATTAAGAAGATGGATGTGTCAAAATCTAACTTCCCACTCAGACCACATCACAAATGCTACTCCTTATGCCTTGGCTACAGCCACCAAAAAACCTACAAGTTTAAACTTCTCATGAGGGAAGACCTTGAATGGTAAATTCTTGGATGCTAGGACAACAGCAGTGGAAAGGATTTCCACACGCTTGCTCTAATCCTCCTCCTCCCTCTTCCCTAGGAATCTCCTTTTGGCCACTGTCAGCACCAAGAGGCTGTATGAAAAGTGGCACAACTCAGTCCAGTGAAAACTTCATTTTGTTATAACACCAAGATCTATCTCCCAGGCAGTAACAGTGAGCTCACAGGACATCTTTCACATGGAAAGCTGGTTCCCTTTGTTCACACACATCCCTTTCTGCCATTTTAATTGCCATGCATTGCCCAGGCAATCTTATAAGGTCTTTTTCAATTTTTATTCATAGCTGACCCTTGTCCTTAGTTTTTCCACAGTTTAGCATCACTCATCACCATCAAGCCTTCTCACTTCACTTCTCACCTCTTTACCTGGTCAATTAACTTGAACGGTCCAGGACAGATCCTTATGAAACACCACTGGAGAAGGAAACCATTTACTTCTGCCCTGTTTCTAATGATCTGCCTGTGCAAGAACCTTCCTCTTGAATTCCAGCTGCTTCTTTTACTTGACAGACTTTTGGCAATCTGAACTGACTACAATGATCTGACTCCTGCATCTACAAGGCTTTCTGGCTTTTCAAAGATCCCCAGTTGTGGGGGAGCCTTTGAAGGAAACCAGAACCTACAAACATGGGGGAAAAAAAAAAAAAAAAAAAAAAGAAAAAAAAAACAAACCAGAAATACCACCAATAAAATTCTACAGTCTTTTTCTGTGAAACAAAGCATATCCATTATGCTGAATTGCATAATACGTGATGTGAGATGGAGCCAAGGATGTGTTTATGTCGCATCAGTCCAACTCATGCTGTGGTACTTACTACTCCTCCTGACTCTCTGGACGACAAGCCACTGGAACATGAGCCAGGAAACGACTGGAATAAAATAAAACGAAAGCAAAAACCCCTCCCAGCAGACCCCAGTAACACACTTCCCCAGGGCTGGCAAGCGAACGCCAGGGACTGCAGCAGCCAGCTCCCCAGCCCTAACCGCAATCTCTGCAGTTACAGACATTAAATGACGACGGCGCAAGGAAAGAACGTTGTCCGCCTACACCCGCGCCAGTCCTTCAGCCGCCCCGGCGGGTCAGCAAGTCGGCCCCGGCCACCCCCCCCCTCGGCAGACTGCAGCCCTCCGGAACCAGGGCGCAGCCCCCCGGGCCTGCCACCCGCACTCACCCCACGACGAGGAGCCCTCGGCCGCTGCCGCAGCCGCTCGGCGGGCCGGTGCCCCTCGCCCTGCGCATGGAGCGGTGGGCGCGGCGGGAGCCGCCGGGCAGCCTCTCGCACCGCCCCGGCCCGGGCAGGGCGGCGAGAGGCGGCGGCGGCGGCCCGGTGGCGACCGCCCCCCGGCGCCTCTCCTCTCCTCAGCTCGCCCTGCCCTCGGCCCGCAGGCTGGCAGTGCCAGGGGGCGGGGATGGGGAGCTAGCGGTGGGTGCCCCGGGAGCAAGGGCTGCTCCCCAGCCCCGGGTACCCGACCCGAAAGGGTCGCCCGCAGAATTCAGCCTCGCCAGAAGAGGCTCCAGAAGCTCTGCAGTGTGGCATCTTTCAAGTGCTGCATGAAACCCGCTTAATCTCTCATCTCTAAAAAGAAGCCGATGTAAAACATGTTTTACAAAGGCTTACCTTCACACTACACAGATTTCAGCCTTGAAGCATAGGTTTTAGCCTTGGGAAAGCTCTTTCCATCACCTCTGTGTACTCACACATGCAAAGCCTTGTATTTTGGCAACTCCTAGCTGTAATTGTTACCCAAGTAATGCAAGAACATAAGAAATGTCTTAATGGATCAAAGTGATAGTCCCATTACTCCAATATTTTATGTGACAACAGCAACAGGACATACTATTTAAGGGAAGCATATCGATCTGGCCACCATCCATAGTATATTTCCTCCTTCTCAAGCAGTAGCCACTATCATGGACTAATAGATGTTAAGAAAGTACATCCCTGACCAGCCCTTTCACATCCATTTAGGACTTCCATACCTGCTGATAATATTTGCCTCTCCAACCTCCTGTTGTAACAAAATTCCAGAAGTAACTGCCCACTGTTAAAATTAAAAAAAAAATAGAGAAGTATCTTTTCCCCTAAACTGTTCAAACTAATCTATTATTTTTGCCACGCATGCCCTCTAATTCTAGTATTTCAGTATCTCGTGAGTAACAGATTCTCATCTGTCTGTCCCTCACAGTTCTGTAACCATCACACCTGTATCAACCACATCCTGAGCCTCCTTCACTCAAAACTGACAAGTCTGACTTCAAAATCTCTCTTCTGAAGGCAAGCAGTTATTCCCCCCACCTCCACAACACATGCCAGCTGTGAAACCAGAACTGCACACAAGATGTAGAACACTAGGGCGAAATGGTGCTTCCCACTCTGTTCCTGATGAGGAACAAGATTTTAATGCTTTTTCTGGATACCACCATACACAGGAGCAATCATTTACAGAGCTGTCAAAGACACTGTCAACATCTCATTCCCGAGTCATAACTGCCAGTTTTGAGGTCAGCATTATGTAAGGTAGGTCTTGAATATTATTCCCCTAAATACATTCCTTTAATTTATCCACTATTAAAGTTACCTTCCACCTTTTCCTATATTCTCTCAGTGTAAAGACTGAGACCAAGAGTTAGATTTTATGAAACCTTTTTGATTTTTGGAAGGTTTGTTTGTTGTAGTCACAAGAAATAGTCACTGGTCACCTCCCACATCCTATCTCCAAATTATACCAAAAAAAACCCAAACCAAAAAAACAACCCAACATAATATCAACTGCAGTTCTCTAAATCCAGCCCTTTCTTCCTCCCTTCCAACCAAGACAATGATAATTTTTTGGCTGAGGAGTATATTATTACTACTACTATTACTTCCAGCACTCTTATTTGAAACTGAAGAGTATTATAATAAAGACATGCCAAAAAGCATTCAACCAGAGGAGTTTAGACAAGTCAATGGAAAGAGAAAAATTCTAACTTTATTATCTATCACACGTGCTCACCAGACCTAACAGGTGGGGAAAAGTCTATTTTGTACCCACAGCCTCTGATAAAAATATTTATTACACATTGTTACGTTGCCAACATGTATAATATCCTAATCTCTAATAAAGCTGCTGCCTTCTTGTAATTTGCTTTTGGTCATTTTCTTAGATTTCCCATCTTCTTTACATGTGTTTTAGTGTTTTAGAAGCATGATTTGTAACAAATGTAAATATACTAAATACATCATCCTCTAACAAAATGACATGCTTTATCTTGTAACCTGATATTATTAATTTCTTTCATCATCTCACTTTCTGCTGGTTGTTCCATCCCACACTTAGTATGTAAAACCAAGACTATTATTCGTATGAGAAAATTTTCATATGAGTGATACTACGGGGCAGGGGGGGGAATATATACATATAAAAGCTTTCTCTAGCATAAATATATACACCTGTGGGAAGAAATTGATTCTGAAACCACACCATCCTTTCTTACACTGGTTTGGGACAACTACCATGGGAGTCTATTTCTTATTCTTCTTTGAAGCAACGTAAGAAATTTAAGCTGTTCACAAATCCAGCCTGCTTAAATGTTCCTCTGTAAAGCTTTGCTTCCAACACAGTGCCCACCTCTCAAAAGCATTTGCATGGATGTGAATAGATCACTCCTGACCAGTATCTCATTCACAGAGCAGAACTTAGAAACTTCATTAAAATCCACACTGATTTATCACCACTGCACAAAAGGGCTCCATCAGTAGCACAAGGAAGAAACAGACATGACACGACAACTTTCTGCATCAATGATGAAAAATATTCCAGGCATGCAATACAATATTGTACCTGAACATTAATACCACAAAAAGTACAAAGTTCATAGAAATACATACATCCTTTACCCTCCAGATCACCTGGCCATCTGTCCAACTTGGTTGCAGGCAACCATGGTCCACTTTCCCTGTATTGCTTGACAAAACATTCTTGTTAAACACACTCAAAGGGCCTTTAGGAAGACAAGAGTACTTTTATCCTCTTCTAACAACGTCACAGACCGCAAACTGCCAAGTCTGACAGACAGTATTGAACATCGTTGGCAGATCCTAGAGGAGGTATATCTGAAGATTCTAGTCTAATGACAGTGGCCAAGACTGAGCAGAGTTACACGTTGTTAATGCAACAGCACCAAATTCTTCCTTCAGCAGTCTGGATCTTTCATGAGAGAAACCCAGTGTCTTTTACAGCTACTGAAAGTAGTCTGGTTCAGCCTGTACTTACTTATTGTAAGAATACAAAGAACATCAAGGTAGATGACAACAATGCCTGTTCCTGCTTACCATACTTATTCCTCAGCTTTCTCAAAATTAAGACCATTGTGGCAAATCTTGACAAGTCATCCCCAGAGTAGTTTAGTTGAGGTAACCTCAGTAGGTGCACAGTAAAGGAAGCAGAATCATGAGAAATGTAAAAGATTTTTCAGCTAGCCTTCCACAGAAAATTATCTTAAGACAGCTATGATACCCATTTGGCCTGCTTGCTTAGAAATTACACAGCTCAATGAGGGGAAGGAAAAAATAATCTGCCTTGGAAGGTGGTATAGCAAACATTTACCTTCTAAGATTCTAGCAACACATCTTTATCATTATTGTTACTGAACAAACCAGAGACTTCACAACTAGTAAAGATACACCCCAGAAAATGACAGCACATGTCTTTGTTGGTAAGTGTCATTCCATAGCCAGAGATGGTTTTCATTTTCCTCTCTTACCTATTAATGAGCTTTGTCAAAAGCACTTCAGTGCTTTCGGTCATACTGGTCATTCCTCAATAAAGTACTGACTTTCTGAAGCTTGAAAATACAAAAACCTTTATCAAAGTTTTTCTACTGTTTGCATTTAATCATACCATCTGATTAGGCCCTTCCTTTTTCAGAAACAACCCTTACTATTTTTGGGTTACTGATGCTTTGATAATTAGACTACTCTGGGAGTATTCATATAGCCAAACTGTTAATGAGTTTTCAGGTGACAATCTTTTTGATCTGACATAATATGCCACAAAGTAAATTTTATTCATGTGTAGCTAAAACTCTTTTACTAAATAGTCACAAAATACACATTTGGTTCAAAAAGGAGATAGCTTTGGAATACACTGTCTTCAGCTCTAGAGAGGAGGCAATCTTGAAAGACTTTGCCAAAGGAATATCATCAATCATCAGTGCAACATAGCTGATGAACATACATCCTTATTATCTCATGATAGCACTGCAATGGCTATGGTCTAGGTAAGCAAATGGCCTCCAGGATGACTTTGATCTTACATCTCAGTCTTGGGAAACAAATGCATAATGATTAGAAAAAGAAAAATATAAGGAGAAAAAGAAAAGTCTTGCCTGGCAGTATGGTAAGGGCCCACTGAAGTTCAGAACTACCACTGCTCTTTGCCTGCAGGTAGCAGCAGGTTCTCTCAGAACCTGAGTCCCAGAAAACAGATTCTTCAGTGCTTGCCCTCACCACCACCTGCAGCTTGTTGGTCGTCTGTGGCAGCCTTCCACACTCAGCATTTACTGGCTGTACTCAAAATCACCTCTTTTATCCAAGACCTGCTTCTCCTTAGGGTTAAGGTATTCACTCATTATTGCATCTGGAATGAATTAAAATAATAAGTGAACACAATTGGTTTTTTAAACCACTGACAACACATAGAGCAGCACACACATCATTCTCCTGCATCTTCAAGGCTAGTTCTGAAGAGGTGGAATAAGGGAAAAACAGGCCATAATTTTTAATACAGTAACAATACATGCATATACAACACAGTATCTTAGGTGAAAATGTGTACTACATACACTTGAGTGGAATGCTTACTATTAGCCATTTTCATATTGAATCCTGAAACAGATTTAAGGCTTTTGCAACTGTGATCTGTGTCGAGTTCTGCTCCCATCTTTACAAGACAGAATAACAATAAGCCTATCTTTAAAATTGGACCAGTTTATTTGTACACAGCCATTTTATTCTTCTGCTAATTCTGAATGCTTTTCAAAATTATAAAACCCTTAAGATGGAATGAGCTTGCTGAGTATTATATATATATTTCTAATCTTGGTTCACTGTGAAACATAAACAATATTTGGTCCTAGGAAATACAATTTCCATGGTAAATATGCATGTTTGCATGGTAAACATAAAAAATATGCATGTTAAGTACCTCTTCTATTTATAGAAGTAAATTTTACTTTTTAATATCAATTGGGAATTAAGATAAAGAAAAATACTATCATCTTAATTAACTGCAATAATAAAGAATGATAATTAGCATCTTAGAGAAAGTGGTTTCTTTCTTTCGATCTCATAGGAAGCACTTACTACTGCAGGATCAAGTATCTGAGCAGACAGGGAGGGAGTAGCACCTTAAGAAAACACTTGGAAGTTGTCCACAATATTTCCCTGTACATTAGTAACAAGACTATACATTTGGAAATTCAGTTAATGTCTTTGTATTACAAACAAGTTTCTTTCATCAGCATAACCACAAAGAGATCAGAACATTTTTTTCCATTCTGTTCATTAATCTCTGAAGAATAAATCATATAATACATCATAAAGAACAGATGCTAAACTTCTTCCTCTCTAAAAATAGTGAATTAAAAAAAAAAAAAGGTTTTGAAAGGCATTTCTTTTTAACATAGGAAGAAAAAAAAAATATGTACACTATGATCATAGAATAGTTTTGGCTGGAAGAGACCTTCAAGATCATCAAGTCCAACCTTATTCCTAGCCCTATCAAAAACCA
>WUAM01000260.1:6660728-6763114 GCA_024336885.1 Actenoides hombroni
AATCAACACCCCCAGGTCCTTCTCTGGCAGGCAGCTCTCCAGCCACTCCTCCCCAAGACTGTAGTGCTGCTGGGGGTTGTTGTGGCCCAAGTGCAGGACCCGGCCTTTGTCCTTATTGAAGCTCATGAAATTGGCCTTGGCCCAGAAATCCAGGCTCTCTAGATCCCTTTGTAGAGCTTCCCTACTCTCAAGCAGATCAACACTTCCACCCAGCTTGGTGTCATCTGCAAATTTACCATGGGTGCACTCTATTCCCTCATCCAAATCACTGATGATGATGTTAAACAGGAATGGCCCCAGTACTGAGCCCTGGGGGACACCACTCATGACTGGCAGCCAACCGGATTTAACTCCATTGACCACAACTCTTTGAACTCGTCCATCTAACCAGTTTTTCACCCAGGAAAGTGTATGCCCCTCCAAGCCAAGAGCAGTCGATTTCTCTAATAGAACGTTGTGGGAAACGGTGTCAAATGACTTACTAACTGATGTACACTTTACTGTCTTTATATAACCTAAAACCTTTACTATCTTTAATTTCAGGTTATATAAAAGTTATATAAAGAAACCAAAATTAAAATAAAGCATTAAATAATTCATTAAAAAACTCTGGTAAATGTTGAAATAAGAAGATGGCTTTTAGATGGTAGAAGGATAGTAACCAACATACCCAGAAGAATCTACATGGTCAAGAGAGGACATATTTTGAAGACTATTACGAGTTGGGCACACCTAGTAAGGAGAGGTAAGAGTAAGGATGTAAAAACTCATTCTGAAAATGGTGTGAAGGGCAATGAGCAGGAGGAAGAGGAGAAATAACATGAAAAGGAGAGGAAAGCGGTGGAGATAAAATGAAAGCCACTAGAAATACAGTGTAAAATAGAAAGCAAGACAGAAGGTTTGGGTTCTGGTGTCATGTTTTAATTCTTGTACATTAAGTCTTGTAGCTTAATAACCTGTATAAACAATTCATAGGGATTTATATTTTGGTGTAGAAAATTTTCCAGTATGCTCTTTATAAAGAGCTGGGACATGGTCATGTCATTAAAAATATTAAAACAGTCAATCAGTATGAATTTGGGTAATTAGTCACATTTAATATTTTTATGGAATGTGTCTTCCTTGGGTACAATGCAGACATATTTTTTAAATACATGTTGAACTCCAGACATGTATTCTCTAAAAGCATACACATGGCTTGCTCCATCTCAGTAGCTATGCATCATTTCATGTTTTACTTCCACACTGCTTAGGTAGTTGGGACATATTTTAGAAAGTGACAAGTACAGGCTATTTTAGCCATGCTGATGATTTGAGATAGAACTTGTTCAACCTTGACATACGCAATCCTGTATTTTTAATTGACTAAAATTGTGAAACACTTTTATATGTCCTTCCGATTTATTTGGCAATGGGCAGTTGTTTGCTGATCATACAATTGAATGCTGTGTTTCATTTTGCCTCACTATGAAAATTTTTGTCTAGAAGAAAACACTGTAATATTATTCTCAGAGACTGTTAAACTGCTTCACTGCAACATAACTCATGCCATTGTTCAACGCATACTAAAGATTTATTCCTTACAGTTTACAGAATACATGAATGTACCAAAAGCATTTCAAATTCTATGAATGGAGTATAAAGTGTGTGAATATATATATATATTTAGCAAAAAAGCTAAAAAACTTTAGACGTTAATCCTCGCATAGGTTGAGAGCTTTTAGGAACTATTTAGAACGTGCTTTTAAAAATGAAAAAAACAAAACAAACAAAACACAGGAGTAAGAAAAAAGACATTTTAGCCATTGGTTACCTAAGATTTCCCTTTCAGAAGAAATTATCTGGCAAAAGTAATCCGTGTGCCAACTTGTGTACATTACAAAGATGCGTTTTCAAGTCAAAACAGCACAAAATTCCCACCTCTGTTATCCATATAGTGTACATGTACACATACATGCACAAGTATACATGCACGCCACTTCAAACATTTTCCAACAAGATTATGGAAACAGCTAGAGAAGACTGACTCATTCAATCCCAAATTCAGTATTTTGTGAAGACACGAAATATCTAATTTGTCTAAAACTTGATCAGGCTGACAGGAGTGATCTTACCACTGAAAAGACCATGAACTTCCAATGAACTACTTCAGGATCCAAAATCTTCTACTTTATCTGACACACGGGAAAAAAAAGTAAAAATTCATCTGGTGCCACTGTGGGCCAAAGCTAAACTAAAAAGTGTAACCCCTCAAACAACTGCACACTGAACTCTACATTGACAAGCAATTAAAAAACAAAACGAACAAACAAACCACACATGACAAACACACACACCCCAACACATACACCCCCCACCACACAAACACATTACAGACTTATAAAGTAGAATGCACTTCTAGCTCCCGAACTCAGAAGATTTTAGAGCAACTCACAATCACAGTTAATCATAAAAATATGGACCCAAGGCCATTCCACTTCTTTCCATGGCTAATAGTAGTGTTCCCATTCACTCAGCACTGGATCAGAAAAAAAATGCCTGGTTGTAAACAAACCGCCTTAGTTTCCTATAAACCCAGGCTAATATTGAATATATACAAGAATAAGTTCTTAGCATCTGAAAGCAATAAAAGCATTCTGAGGAAAATTTGGATTCTTTGGGTTTAGGGTCTTTTTTTTCCCTGACATTTATTTTCTAGCTAATTAGCTACTTGCTGGAAATCTCATAAGACTTTATGTTTTGTATAATACTATAAAAAGTTAGGAATTATTTTTAGTTCCATGCATCTAGAGGAATATTAACCTCTACAGTACCATGTAAAATTAAAATTCACATCTAAGCTATTTTACACTTAGTTGCAATGAAAAATATAGACCATGGCAAGCCACCACATTACTACATTTACTCTTTTAGATCAGTACAACAATGGGAATGGAAATAAGTAACACTGCAGTGCCCTATCTAGGTTAGTGTGCATTACAGCACGAAGGAGATCTATTGCTTTTAGTGGTTAAAACAGGAGACAGGGAATTCAAGTTTCCATTCTCTTCTGCAGCTCATCGAGTTACATTTTCAAAGTTAATCATTTTGAAGGCCCAAGCTTGAGCTACTGAAAAATAGAAGCTGGCAGAGGACAGAGATATTTTTACATCACAGATAAAGCTACCCTTCTCATACCAAGTTCACAAATGCTTATTCCATGTGTTAGAAGTGTCCTGAAAATGAGGAGCGGTGCAATTAGATTTCTTCAAAACGTTAGCCACTCCTAAACTACATATCTTACCCCTTGCCCAATTTACCTTTAGATTGGCTAAGGGCTGTTATCTCCTCTAGTTATTGCAAACTTAGTATCGCAATAATAACGTAATGTAACGTTTCTTAAAAAAGAGAAACTATGTACCTCCGAGCACCACCAACATACTTGTTGTAAGTGCAGCAAAAGGCACCTCCATGATCCTCCCAAGGAAATTCACGATTTTATATAACAGAATCTATTTTTTCAAACGACAGTAATGAAAGTGGGTTTTTTCTCCCTTTGAAGAAAAAACTGATTTATTCATTACTGCTCCTTGAATTCGATTAAAAGGATATGAAATCACAGTAAAATCTTTAAAAGCACTGCTATAGTTTAGCCCTAAACAGTATTAGGATCAGTTGTTGGTCGTGGCAGAGCTCAGAAAATTCAGAGCACCTGGGGAAGACAAAGAAATCAGTGCCAGATTTTCACTATTTTCTGCTTTCCATGTATTTATCAACTTAACAGCACCTAAGAAGAAAAACAGTGAGACATAAAACAGATCCTTTCATTTATTAACCAATTACTCCTAGTGGAATTGCTATTAATAAAACTACACTGACCATTGATAATGTCTTCTAAAACATTTTAAACAGCAATAAAACTTGTCACAGAGGAACTTCGTTTGGGTAAGCAAAAGCTTCCTATGTCTAACAATCAATAATATAATACCATATTCTGGAACTCGCAAATTCAAATCTGAACTCTAGGCAAGGAATACTGAAGTTTTCAATATTTCATTAAGATGCTTCTTCTAAAAGCTTAAGTGGAACCATCTAATTAAAAAATGCTAATGCGGAGGTATAGACTTTCCCTGTCAAAGTGACATATCTTATTCCTCCTTCTACATCTTTCTGGTTTGGTTTTGTTTTTTTGAAGACAGACAATACCTCATAAGAATAAGCTTGACTGCTATGAATAAAATATTTGAAATGCCACCATGCATACAAAAGTGTGACTGTTGGGGGATAATTAGGTGATACCAGTTAGAAGTGTTTCAATGGTAAGCTAAAATGAGCATTTTGCTGCACAGAACCAGTTTTAATGTAATGGAGTTTGTTCTTCATCCCAATAAAACCAGTTAGTTTGTCTTAAGAGTTAATTTCATCCCTTTATTTATTTTCTTTAATGATAAAAGTCATTGGCACTTCAACAGGAGTACTAGCTCATACAGCATTATACTTGGCTTTACGTTTGGTACTAAAAAAAGAAACGACTAGTAGGGAATTATAGGTAAACAACAGTGATTTGGCTCTGGTATTGTTTATATAAAGCATCAAATACCTTCTAAACAGAACTCGGTTGATACACTTCAAACCAGAATAACCTCCCTATTCCAGAAAGGCGACTATTCTACACAAATGCAGAAAAAGTTTAAGCCTGAAAGCACTTACAATTTATTCCAAAACTAAACCAAATGCATTAGATGGAAGTGGGGGGAAATAAAGATAGCACAGTAGGGACAGTTTGTGTTCCTACTTGTATTATTTTCACAGTGCTACATAGCTTAAGTATCGGGCAATTGTAATATTTCAATTCATTTGCTATTTGCTAAAATAAATTTATAAATATCTAGATAAAAGTAGGAATTTACAAATACATGTTGTTTTTTCCTGTAGTTATAACCACTGACAATCTAAAGCACCTTTACATGATGCTGACATTGAGACTGGCAGTTACAGTTCAGAAAGCAATCCTGGAATCATCATGGACCCAATATACAACGACAACCAAAGCCACCAACAAAACACTGACCCACGCACATCAGGAAGGATACCAAGACAAAAATGGAAAGCATCGAGATGCAGGGATGTGCACAGTTCTCATCCCTGCATCTCGAGACAGACATACTGGAGTAAGAGAAGGGCCACAAACATGATTAAGGGAATAGAGAGGCACCCTCAGAAAGGAAAGCTAAAAAGGCTGGAGCTCTTGAAGAAGGCTAAGAGATGATGTGCTCAGGGTTTACAAAATCATAAAAGAGGTAGATAAATTACAAGATTAACAAATGGTTACTATACCTTGCAGTAGGACATCTAGAGACACTCCTTGAAATCAGTAGGTAAGTTTAAAGAGGCATAAAACACTTGTGGGTTGTTTTTTTATTTCCAAAACAGCGCAGGCAGTGACTTTCGAAACATTGTTGCTAATAAAGCTTACAGGAGCAAACACTACTAGGTATTCAAAACCAGATCAGCCACGTTTACAAACATAAGGCCCACAAATTGATTCCCTAAGAACTGAGTGCCTACCTTCTAGCATACCTACTCTAAAGGCTATGGATCCTGGGGAATAAGCACAATTTCTCTGCCAGGGAAGAACTGCAGACTGATTCAGAAAGCCAGAGGACTATCATTTAAATACCACGCTGCATGGAAACTGAACTAAAAGTAGAGTTTCTAAAATCCATCTAAAATTTTAACAGCGTACTAAAGAGAGGTAAGAATTTAGCTTTCCAAAATACATTCATTCCTATCAACACTTGACAAAATATTGCCTTGCTGTCAGTAATATCAAAGACTACAATAGTTTAGTGCTACAGAAGCAGAAATTCTAGATGTTGGTGTAATATATACAGTAGACTTTTTTTAAAAAAAAAAATACTCCACCAATACAGCAACACAACTACTACTCACTTTAGCAAGCTCTTCTGCTTTCCAAGCTAAGAAACCACCTTCTGCTTCACTATACCTTTGCTTTAACAAAATATCACCAACCGAATCCTACAGCACACATACTTACACAGGGTCCTTTGACCTTCAGCAAAACCTAAACATTTTCAAGGTGTATCTTGAAGTTTTAACACTTAAGCATCCAAACAAAGTTTCATTCCCCTTATTGATACTTCAGATTATTACAAGGCAGTGACTGTAATGTCTGCTTTGATGCACAGCTGCAACTTCAGGCCAGACTTTGATACAACTCATACACCTGCATGCGGTACCTGTACGATCCCTAGGCAAGCTCAGCGCCCTGCACTCCCTCTGGACATCGGCTGCTCCCCCTGCTCAGCCCGAGGCGTCCTTCCCCGCGGGAAGGGGGCGGTTTTTTTCCGCCCGTGCGGGGCTGGGCTCTCACCCGAGTTCCCCCGGCACACAGCCGCCCACTTTTTAAGCGGGACCCCCAACAACAGTCCAGCTCTTAGCTTCTTACCGACGCCGAAAAGGAAACCGTTGCTTTTGCTCTTGCAGGTGGTCTTTCCTACCTCGAGCATACCACCGGGGGACGGAACGGCAGCCTAGGGTGCCGTTCTGTACCAGTCAGGACACACACACAGCCAGAAAAGGCTGGGTAAGGGGGTACCCCACAGGAGAGAAGGAAAGACGCACGCCCTGCCCTGCCCTCCCCTCCGCTTCCCCGAGGCGGTGCCAGGGGCCGCGCACTCACCCGGGGCGCCGCGGGCTGCAGGCTGCCTCCTCGCCGCCGCTCTCCGCCGCCGCCTCCTCCCCGATGTCGGGCAAGGTGATGAGCAGAGCCTTGGCGCCCGCGCGTCCCGCGGGCTCCCTGTCCGCCGCGGTGGGTGCCAAGCGCGGGGGGCGGCCGCCCGCTCCACACGGCGGCGCCGCCCTGCCCGAGGCGCAGCTCCCGCCGGACGGGGGGCGCGGGCTGGGGGCCGCCGAGACGCGACGAAGCTTGGCGAGGAGGGCGCCCGGGTCCGGCGCAGCCACCTTCATGGCGGCGGGGCGGGAGCCCCTTCCCGCCCCACCGAGCCCGGGCGGGAGCGGCCGGCGGGCGCTGCCCGGCGCCCGTTGCCAGGCGAAACAAACCGCGCCGAGGCACGCACCGCCCCCGGCGGGGCTGCACCGCCCCGGCAAAAAGCCTGTGAGCCGCCACCAGCCTACGCACCTGACGGTCGGTCGGATGGAAGCGTAGGGCACGTAACCTGTGGCAGCCCCTGAGCGAAGGGAATGAAACGTGGCCTTCTCGCTTTAATTAAAATCCCACCCAATAGTAAGGGTGCATAAACCAGCGCCATCTGCCAGGGGCGTAGGACCTCACTTTATACCCTTCATGGATTTCTGCACAGAAAGGGTTTAACAGAAATGGGCAATAAGACTGACCCAATCCAGTACAGACTTTTACACCACGTTGGGCAACAGCAGATGCACAAAGATGCTTACCAACAATCACAAGCAGCCTCGAGAGCAGTAGAGGGTGTCAGGATCAAAGACCTCTCTCTCTTGTGACAAGTACCAGCAGCAGTGGCACAAGTCAGACAACACATGAATAGGGAGTGGGGCAAATACCACCCTAGCTTTGCAACACAGGGTTGTCAGTATGGATGGAGAGAAGGGTGATCATACCAGCAACAGTTTAGGGGCACTAATGGCTGGTATTACAGTCAAGGCAAACACTGTGTCAGCTAAGGGTATGGCTGCCCTTGGGAACATCCAAAGAACAGCACATGTCAAAGGGTAGCACAGTTTTTATATTTACGAGCCCAGCATCATACATCAAGCAACTAGTTGTACTGTCAACTTTGAGCTGGCAGCTGCTGGTAGACAACCACCAAGGGTACAAAGTGGGGAATTTTATCCCTGCCTTGTCTTCCTAGCACATCAATGAGTGCAATGAGCTGGTAGAGCAAAGCACACAAAACACCAAGTAGAAAACTGAGATTTGAAACTGGAATATTCTTGGCCTTTTTACTTACAAGCTGAAATAAATATGTGCTGACCAAACCTTATGGAATAGGTCCACATATACATAACAGTACCACAATCTGCGTTTGTTCCTCACCATGCCAAAAAGCGTTGATCGAGCCACAGTGAAATCATAACTGAGCATGTTGGTGTGTAGCTTAATTAGCTGCAATCCTGAAACAACCCTGTATGAAGACCTGGAATAGAATCTTGAACGAACACCACTGTCTGTAACTTGTTCATTACTCCTTGTCATTCAAGAACCACTGAAACAGTCACATTCCACCCCCCATCTACAGACTTTAGCATTCTGCCTGGCTCACGTCCTTTAGATATTCTGCTTTCAATACAGATGATTCTTCTTTAGTAATATCTTTGACACCCCAAGTTTGAAACGCTTTCATTTATTTGGCAACCAACTCCTCAGCATAATACAGTCTGACGCTGCCCAATGCAAAGAAACTACCTAGATCAGGTATAAACTGTTAATCCTGATTCATTTACAACTCTTCACCAGCCTAAGTCCATTTACTGTCAGTAATATTGTCAAACAAATGTATAAAAGCAGACTAGTAGTAGGTAACTTCCAGACAAGCAGGGAAAATTTATACTTGACATCAAATTTTCATATAAATCATTATTACCATTGCCCTGTGCTTATTACTTTTGTGCCTTTTTTTTTTTTTTTGCATTAGTCTAATTCGCATCATGATCCTTTATAATTTTCTGTTGTAAGTTATTTTAAAGTGAATGTAGATACTAAACTGTTTAGAATGCATTATCATATTTTTTGTCATTTAAAATGATTTTCACTCATCAGCAAATACCTTCCAGTTGTATTCTTAGCTATATTGCAAAAGTGAGCATCTATAACACATTTTTTTCAGTACTCTGAGTCCAACATTGGGGCCATTTGTAGTAACAAGAAAACTCTTTATCAAATTTAGACACACTGTCATTTGTCAGGGTTTAAGGTCCAGAAAAGATCATTTGATCTCCTAATCTGACATCTTGCATCACATTTCACTTCAGCATTTCTCCATGCATTCTCTGCACCCTTGTGCTATTTTTAATATCCACATGAACGGCTAACATTTGTTAAAAGAATTGTATAGATGCGGAATGAGAAATTCTGCTACTGTGTCACTAGGGATTCAGGAAAGATAGGAACCCTTTCACATGTTAGTATAAGAGAAAGGATGACTGACATGCTGCATACCTGGCACCCCATCTTTACCTACTTGCCTCCTCAACTTTCATGGCCTAAGCATGAAGACAGAATTTGTCACTTGCCTGAAAAGAGCAGAAAGAGGAGATGAAAGCATCACAATGGGGACAATCCTATTACTGTAATTAGGGAATCATCATCTATCGCTCAACTGTAAATAAAGCCTTTTTTGTTTTCACTCAGGACTGCCTGAAAAATGAAGACAGTCAACACCCCCTTCACTCTTCTGTGGCGTGCAAAATCTACTTCATTAATTCTTCCTCTCATTTACATTTTTTATCATCATACAAACCTATTAAAAACCAACTTTTTCAATTACGCCTATAATAAATCATTATAAAAGCTGCTTAAAATGTTAAGTACTGAACTATCTGAAAGCTGTTTTCCAAAGCAGTAAAACAGAATTCTTGGACTAATGGTGGAGTTTAAATTGATGAGGGAAATGCTAATTTAAAAATATTCCTGAGCTATTGAAGGATCGCACACCTATTAAAAATTGACAAAGTTTCATAAGGTCCTTGGAGCAGCAATTAAATACTAACAAAAATATACAAATGATTGTCTAGTGTCTAACTTACAAGAAATTGTGCTCAAAAACTCTATAAAATTGCAACCGATCTCAATCATTGTAAAAATCCTTTCAGAGCACACTTTGCTGGTTCTCTGCTCTCTCCGGGTCAAGCACTAGTCCATATGCTTAAACCCTAATGCTTGGCAATTGCTAACTAGCCTGTGTTTCCATACAGTATGTTAAGAAAAAAGTAAACCAGATGAATATATAAGAAATTAAATTACAGATTTTACTCTGATTTCTTTACAATTTTCTTTTAACAATCAAAGGCAAAACTAAATATAGTCATAAAGAAAAAGGAAACAAAAAAAATTAACCTACTTTCAAAGTTTGTCTCCCACTCCACCTGTAACTGCAATCACTGTAATATTTTTGATATGGTTTAAAACTATTTCTTTTGGCAGGTTATTTTTCTGATTGTCATTGTTTCACCAGTAACAAAGTTTTCAGTAATGAAATTACAATACCACCTCCCCCACAAAGTTGTCTTCTGGTTATGCTAAAGAGATATCTATGCCTTTACTTGGTTTATACAGGTGAACCAGCTGTGCCTCAGCCCTGTTACATATTGATTTCAAGTTCTATTCGATGACCTGCATGGAGTTTTATGGGCACTGAAAGAATTAAGGTGACATATCTCAGTATAAATGTCCTTCTGCCACCTCTCTGAATTTCAATAGGGAAGAGTAAAAAAAAATTAAATTATCATACCACATTGATTACATGAGTTGACTCAGTAGCGTGAAAACCTGTTTTTGATAGTCACCAGTACTAGTCCCACACAGAAGCAGTCCTTCACTACTTGTTGAACACTGAATAGGGGACTCACAGGGTAAAGTTTCTTTCTGTGGCTTTCTCTTAAAGGTTTTAAAACTCACTTTGAAACTCTGCTATGTTTCTTGGTTTCAACTACAGAAATCATTTTCCATGTTACTTACTCTGCTTCTCATGGAAAGCTTTTCAGTTTTAATTTCACTGAATCTCCCTTTGTGTTATGAAAGCAAGCAGCAGTGTCCACTCTACCTTCTACACAGAATTTGCTATTTTATCATTATTGCATTCTCTTTTGCATATTCCTTTAAAGAGTCTATGTCTTTTCTGCACTACATCAGATAGACGTTTTTGCTAGAATATCAGTCAGTCATTCTTACTGCTTTTCAGAATATTTGATAGACAGACTGAAATGATTGTTAGTCCTGATGTATTTTAATGTCACTTAGTGCAGGTAAATTAAAATATCAGCAAAAACATGAATATAGACATGCAAATCTAAATTATAGTGACTCTCATGTATCTTTCCAGCATGATAAACTTTTTCAGATCTTTCTGAAGGCTTTTTAGTTTTCCCATGATAGAAAAACAAACAAACAAACAACAGTTTCAAAATTTAGCGTACTTTGCTGTTTGATTTAAGTGCCATCACTAACTGCTGATGAAATGCACTGACTCGTTCTTTCTGGGCTGGCCAGTTCAAGATGCAACGAGATCTGAACATTCCTCTTCTCAGGTGAAGTGCATGATACAACTTATAATCTCGGATATCATGAAGAAAGATCAAGATGATGGAGTCCCGACTTTGTTCAATAGCTTGCTGACGAGCATGATACACCTTAAAACTGAAACAAAAATATGAAAAAATACATGTTTTTCTTTCGCGTGAAAGGAAAAAATGACAGTTATTTTAATAGCTCAAATAATAGCACACTGCAAATTCAAGGACTGCACTCAAACAGGGGACAATGTCTATTCTATGATAAAAAATTGTCATTACTTAAATTAGTTACCTTCCAACTAAAGAAAAAAATCATCCTCTAAAAATATAACCTAAGTCTACTGTCTTGATATAGCCTTATTTATCAAAGTTTCTTTTCCTAAAAAGATGAACAGACTCATACAAGGGTAAATAAATATCATCTTTGGATGCTAGTGATCTCACCCATTATTGCTCTTTTTCAAACATGTAATTTTATGGAAAGTAATCTGCACAGATGACAGTTGGACTTTTTGAAAAAAAAATCAAATTTCCACTCACTAGTGGAAATCTGAATCTCTCAGTCAATTTTTTTTTTTACATGTGGAACAATTAACTTTATTAAGTTCAGAATTATTCTGAAGTTAGTAGATATTAATTAAATACATCAAGGTAGATTTTTCATGTTATTTTTATTAAATTACACAGAAAAAAAATATGACCTTGTTAAAAAAAATCTGTTAAGAAATTTTCCCCCTTACATATAAAATTTTATATCCTACTCACTTTTTGCACCAGGGATCCTGTAATAGCTGTTCAGTCACAACGAAAATAATCTTCCTGCTCATTTTTATACTGTTAATTGTGGCTTCAAATTCAGATATGCCTGCTTCAAAGTCCCGTTCTTCTAGACAAAACCTGATTTGAAAGTGGTAATTTTTTTCCAGAGAGATGAAATTCTTAGACACCCAATTCTTGTCCTGTCTTGCATGAATAACGTAGGCATCATAAAGAAACTCTTCCTGCAGTCTGTCAAGTTCTTTAAAACCAAGTATTCGGTTTACTAAAATATTCCAGTAGAAAGCTATTCTCCACCCTTCGAAATGGATGAGGAGAACAATAACAATGAGTAGCATCACAGTACTGGTGGTGATCACAAACATAAGTTTAAATGGAGCACTATCTTTGCAGGCTGAGCTATCAAAATGCAACACCAGACTACCGTGATATTTAGGTGGAGTGTTGCAAATGTACTGGGACTGCAATGCAGGTATATATGCTTGGCTCACATTAAGCCAATCAGCAAACCAAGCAATGCTTTCACAGGTGCAATCAAATGGATTGGAATCCATCTCAAGTATTCTCAAGCTCTTGAAAGCTGGGCCAAACACCTTCTCTTCAACTGAGGTTATCAGGTTTTTCTGAAGGTTCAGTGAATACAGGGAGGCTTGGTCATCAAACAGAGTTGCTGGAAGCAAATTCAAGTTATTCGATCCTAAATCCAAGTGTTTTAATTGAAACAGACCCTTAAAAACCTGAACTGGAATCTCATCAAGCCCATTTGATTTTAATTGAAGAATACGCAAGTTGGGAAGATCTTTTAAAAAAAGAACAGGGCCACCTGGATTTGCATGTTTCCAAAGTCGGGCTAAATTATTGTGCTGCAAATCCAGAATGTCAAGTTTGTGAAGTCCATCAAACAAGTCTTCTTTTATGTTTGCTATGTTGTTATTGCTGATGTCCAGGACAGTTAGATTTTGTAGCGGATGAAAAGGTGAAGGAGAAAGTGACAGATTACTGCAACCTACCTTTCTCAGCATCAGTTTTCTAAGGCTTGGGACAAAAATGAATGATTCACTTTGCAAAGTCAAGTTTTTATTATAGGAAAGATAAATAGTTTGTATATTATTGAGGCCTTTAAACTCATGACCTGTGAGCTCTTGACTTATTTCATTGAGACCAAGATCGAGAATTTTCAGGTGTCCCAAGGAAGAAAATGCCCCCCTTTCCATTGTAGAGATTCTTGTTTTTGTGAGGTTGAGAACCTGCAATCTGGAATTAGCAAGTGATGAAAAGGTTTTATTAGTTATTCTTTGTAAGTTTATGTTGCAGTTACAGAGACTCAGGTATTTCAGGTTGTTGAGACCTGTGAACATGTTAGCAGTAACTCCTGGAAAATTGTTATTATCCATTATAAGGTACTCCAGGTGGTATAACCAATGAAAGGAAAAATCTTCAATTTTCCCAGTAAGTGAATTCATCAGATTCAGATGTTTGAGGCTGGATAATCCATAAAATAAACGAGAAGATACATGAATGTTATTACGCTCCAGGTTTAAGTACTGTAAACTTGAGAGCCACTGAAACGAGTCATCTTCTATCACAGACAGAGAATTTTGGGAAAGGTTTAAAATTGTAAGATTCACTCCTTGCAGCCCCTGGAAAGTTGACTTGCCAATGTATGAAAGATTCACATGGCTCAGCGAGAGGTTCTGAATTGCTGTGTTTGATAACTCTGCACAAAGTTTCTTTGTGCGACTTTCACCAAGTTCAACATTGTTCAGTATGAGGCCAAACAGGTTCCCAATTGCATCTAAACATCCTATGTGAAACTGAAAGGAAAACAAAAACAGAGTTTTGACCTAAACAAAGGGATTCTGTAACAAAGTTGACCCATAAAGCCAAAACATGGAAAGGTTTTCAAGTGAGATTTTCAAGCAGACTATTAACTCCTACACTCAGATTTTTTCCACAGCCAAATTCAGGCAAACTTGAGATTATACTTCCTGTGATAATAGTTCTAAAATTTGTAACATGATTGTGGTAATTCCGAGCAGTACTCTTTTCGATGAGGATAGAAAGTTGCTTAGTGAGATGCAAGTTAATTACAATTTTGCTTCCAACTACTAGCACTATTTCACTAGAAGTATCTTAGAAATTGGGATAATCTCTTTCTTCGTCTTTCGTTTATTAGTATCTGTTAGGGATATATTGGTATCCCTAACAGATACTAATAAAAGAAAAGCTATGTTATACTTAATACTATGTTATAACAAAGCTAGTTATACTACAAAAAAGTTATTTAGGCCTTCAGACAGCCAAGACAAAAAAACAGTTTCTCTGTGTGAGCAGAAGCTACACCCATGAAATGCGATACTAAACATTTGCTTCCACAATATTAATCACAAGCCTCCACATAGTTCTGGCCCCTCATCTTGACTCAGATATCAGATGAATGATTAAATACCATTTGTCAGAACGATTCAAATGCATAAGGCTGCTTTTCAGACAGCAGTACCGTAAAATCGGAGCAGCTTAAGGTACCATAAAGTCGCAGTGCCCAAGAAAGGAGTAGTCCCATCTACTTATCCACACGCTCTACCCTTGTGCCAATATGGCCATATATGCAGTAACATGGTGAACCAGATAGGGAACCAGCCTGACTACAAGCTAACCAAGACAAAAAAATCTGTCGAGTCTCCCCCATGATCCAGTGCATAGCCTCCTTAAAGCATGGACCAGAAAGAGGGAGGGATGAAGTGGCCAAGGGAGAGGGGATGGTGAGATTGCCTCTCAGCAGTGGTACAAGGTTATACCACTTTAAAATATTGTAATTTCAGTGTACATGTTCTTTTCAGATCAAGCAACTTGGGGGAAAAAAAACAAGGAAACTCAATGCAAATTCAGTATTCATATGCTGAAGGTCAACCAGTTTAGAACTGCAATGCTTACCATCACTCTTTGAAGAATCATACTGTAACACTGAGAAGCAGGTCAGAACACAGTGAGGTAGGTGGCAGAGAAAACACCCACTTGTATTTTTAAAGGAGTATACTTTTCTACAATTATTATTTCCCTGGGGTAGCCCACAGGCACAAATGAATGTTCTCTTTAACTAGGATGTGAGATCTAAACTGTATAACTAGCCTTACATAATATCATACTTCTCAGCCAATTATAAAGTATGTCAGCAGTTCAGCGTATAAAAAAAAAAAATGCTGCATAGAAAACCCCTGGTAAGGGTTCACAGAGCTACTTGATCTACCTCTTGCTTGAGACCTCTGATCTACATGAAACCAGATCATGCTGATTTCAATGAGAGAAAAATAATTATGTGTTTCACTACTGGAGGTCAGGAGTAATGCCGTATACAACAGAATGGTTTTATCTTGGATCTCAGTGGATCAAAAATGTAGTGTAAATGCCATACAATCATAAAGGATAAATCAGGATAGTTCCATTTTATACTTACAACTGTTCAATTTCTGTTGAAATGCTTCCTACCTCTTTCAGTGGATTTGATGACAAATCAAGACTATTCAATGAGGTGTTGCTAAGAAAACTGAAGTCTTCCTTTTTTAACTCCGTGATCTCATTGCTATGCAACACAAGCTCACGAAGGTTCTTCAACTGTTGCTGCAATCCTAAATTTGCCGACTTCAAAATATTATGAGATAGGTCCAAACTATTCAAGTTCTGGAGAGAAGATGAAAACAGAAAAGTATAAAATTATTTTTATTTTAGTTAATACAAAACCATTGTGAAATACTGCACTAGGGTCCAACTGATTTGAAATCAGTTGCAATACTACATTTAACATAAATTTATAATAGAGAAATGACAGGTTTCAAGCTTCTGCAGGAAGAATCCTTCTGTATCTTCCACGCTTGTAACTTTGTGTTCATAATCTTCACCTGCTAAAGTGTTTACTGTAAACAAAAAAATTATCTAGAATTCCTTAATTCACTGAAAGCCCTCCTGTTCCAAATGAAGAGATAAAAGCAAAAGCCTACAGCTGGCTGCAGTTACAATTCCCTTCACCGTGGTGTACCCCCCATAAATGGAAGTGAGGAAGGTGAAGAAGAATGCAGCAGCAGCAGCCTACGAAGATCAGTGCTGTACACCTTGCAATACTCCAGCTCATGCCCAGGTGCTCAGACTCCTCCTGCACTTGCAGAGGAGGAGATGCTACACTAAAGGTGACTCCACAGAATGTGCCTTGATGTGCCCCAAGCCTGGCTTCCATCAGTTACAGGGCAGCAGCAAAGCAATGAAAGCTACAACTTCAGTTCTGTTCACAGCACCCAAGCTGGCTGTACTCATTTGTACGTAGTTGAGAGTCAGAAGTCCTGTAACGTGAGCAAGCACATTTTATGTAACTGAACTAGAATACTGAGTTTAGCAGAAACCTTCAGACTTGTTCAAAGCAACACGCACACTCATTAGAATATTGTACAACAATTAGTTGTCTCTAGTTTCATTGTCCTTAGCTCCCTCCTTTTGCATGATTCCCTGCCTGGTGCAATAGAATGGTCTTTTTCTGCCTCCTATGCTGGTCCCCCAACCTCATAGATGCTACAGAGAAGAATATTTAGCCACATGTAACCTACCAGGAGAAGCAAAGGTAGAGTAAAAAGGTTTTTTTTGCTCTCTCTCAATCCCCAAAGTACTAGGGGACACTACATTTAGCCTAAGCACTGGCCTTCATGGTCTGACTAATTCCACCTTGACAATTTAAGCCAGCTCCCATTTTTAGACACCAGACAGCTCAGATTCCACAACATCCACTTCACCCTATATATCATCTGCTGCTGCTCTTCTCTCAGCACCAATTCTGTATGGAGAGGTGCCTTGATGGGATGCAGCAGGGGAAAAGGGGATGGAGAGCATTGACTCCTATGGATGGCTGAGACTCCAGTGTGCTCTAACACAAGATGCCACTAGGCCTTTTCTTTAGAAAAACAATTAAGGATGATTATAGGCAGGGTATTTTCAGATGCAAACAGGAAGGTCTCCTATACGCACACTGGAAAATACATTAAATTCCCCATTTATAATTTATTTATATGATAAGGTGTATTTCTAAAGCTTACCTCCAGAGTTTTGAAAGGATCATTTTTTATATATATCCTGTTGTATCCTAGACTGAGCTCAGTCAGATTGGTGCAGGAAGCAAAGACTCTGTCAGGGATCTTATACAATTGATTATGTTCTAACTTCAGAATCTGCAACAGGGGCACATTTTGGCATAATTCTGGTTGCAGTTTAGAGATAGTGTTGTAGCCTGCGTTCAGGTAAACCAGCTGGCTATACTTGGTCAGATTTGCAGGACCTAGCTGTTTTAGCTGATTATGAGAAATGTCCAAGCCCGTTATATTGCTTGGGAGATCAGAAGGAATTTGAGTCAGCTTTAGGTGACTGCAGTCAGCCATTTCATTTCGGATCTGACATTGCTTTCCAGCCGACACACACAGCAAGCAGACAGACAGCAGTCTGACAGACAAGCCGCTCCACCCAAGGACAGCAACTCCCATGATTTTATCTGTGAAGGCAAAATGAACACAGTACAAATTACAATCATTTTGACACAACTTGTATCTTAAACTGAAGGCTAAGCAAGCCAGGCTCAAAAAGCATCTGGCTTTATACTAAGCAAACGGTACTTTTTTTACCCATAAAGTAGCATTCATTTCTGAAAAGAGGTATGTCTAATAATCTCCTCAGATTAAGATTTTTCTTTAAAAACAATAGCATTATCTTAATTTAAAAATTGTTATATTCAAAAAGCTCCCAACACTGTATCTATTACTAATGCAGATTTCCAACCAGTTTTCTCTTTTGCATTGCTTCATCATGCATAACATGTTTGTATGGCCTTCATGCCAACAGATTTGGAACCTACCTGCTAACCTCAATTTACCAATGAGTTAAAGCTTGACATGATGGGCTCCCAGGTAGAGAAGACTATTAGTGCCCCACCACAGTCTATAGAAGGGAACTTAACCTCATGAAACTTAACAGGAATCTAGAAGAGCTTCTCGAAAGACTAACCCCCCAGGAACATGATCTTTGTCCATTCTGCAGCTCAAATTTTCCTTTGCTTGGAACCTGTGTTTAACATAATCTAGCTTCGAGCACATTACATTATTGATCAATAGCAAACAATGAAACAAGAAATTAAGCCAGCATGTTCATACAGAAAAAGAAAAAGCCTTCAACACTGATGTTTTTTAAAGAGTTTTCACTACCATAACAAAACACTCTGAGGAAATGACACTGCAACCTGCAGCCAAACAGGAGTTTACTAGGTCAGACTCAGACAGTTTGGCTCTGTAGGTGACCTGCCTTTTCAGAGGGCATGCATTAGGACTGTTCCAGTGACAAGAAACCACATTATAGTGGCCAGAGGGGAACCCTCTCTGTTGGAGCAACCTGGCCCTCTGGGAAGATACATCAGCAAAATCCAACGAGTGTGGGGATAGGAGAAAGAGTGTCCTAAAGCATTGCAAATGCATATGCAAAGGATTGCAAAAGATGTTTTAAAATAAACCTTAATGGAAAATCAATTCCCTGCTGAGCACTGCACAGGGGCCTGATCCACCTCTGGCAGCTCACGCAGTCTGTCTCTCCACTGACCTGCCACAGGCAAAGAAGGAAGGAGAGGGGACAGCAGATAACTGAACCTGGTGGTCCTGCAGACAGGCTGACCTGCTACAGCTGCTGCTGAATGCAGCACCCGTGTCCCTGTAGCTGAAGGAAATAAAGCACCGCTTGTCCTGCCTCTGCACCCCAGCTGCTGGAATAGCTAAGGAAAACAAAGAGGAAGCTTCTCTGTAACAAAAGCTTTACCTCTGGCCTGCATCTTTCTAAGGGTTCGTTTTAGGGAGATCAGATAGTTGCCAGGCTCCTTGGCAGTTGTTGGCAGCTCATCTTTAAGTTTGAAAGGCACAAGAAATGTACTGTGCAAACACAAACCCGCGTCCTTTGGCTGACTTTCAGTGAGGCCTGGCTAGCTGCCTTTTTCTGTTTTTTTCATTGCAGGAAGTCTGGAGTCAGCTTTAGGTGTTTCGTGCTTTGATTGGGGATCCAGTGAAGAAAACACACCTATTCTCAGACTTAAGGGACAGCGTTACAGAATAATATTTAATGGACAAATGAAAGAATGATAGTTTTAGTATTATGAGAAAGAACTTTTAAATAAAACTGGGGAACTTAGCATGGGAGCTTCCAGCATCTCTCACGGAGGGTCATCTCCTCTTCACCTATATTGCCTTTTGTGGTTTTTTTTAAACACAAAAATATCTCATGCCAGCTGGGGACACCACATCGGGGTACAAGCACCAAAGCACGCTCATTAAGCGAAGTGCAGCACCACCGACTTTGCTAATATACACGTTAAGAGAAATCCAAGCTCAAGGATATCGCCCAAACTCCGGAGCACTACTTTGGCTTTGTGCCTCTGATAACCGCATTTATTACTAAGAAGTGAAGAATGGCATCCTCTTACCTCTGCGGGCTTTATGTTCTTCAGTTTGAAGGCATCCCGGCACCGCACAAGTTTCTCAACGCGCGAACACCGTGAGGAAACACCCCACGAACAAACTTCCCAGAGCCGGAAGAAGTGAAACCGAAAGCGGGTGTGGGCGCGCCGTGGGAAGCGCGGGCGGGCGGGCGGGCGGCAGGACCCGGCGGGGCCGAGTGCGGCGGCGGGAAGAGCATCCCCGGGCCGCGTCAGGCGCTGCTCTCGCTGCCGCACCGCATTGCCCCGGGCGGGAAATGCTTCCGAGGTGCGGAGGGTGAGGATCGCTCCTCAGCTGGCACTCGTGGTTCGCTGACAGAAGCTGGTTTAAGCGCGCAGACGTGTGAGGGACGAGCAGCAGCGCGTAATCCTACCTATAACTCAATTACAGTTTCTTCCCAGCATCTCTGAAAGTCCTCGAGGACGTTTCCCAGAAGCAGATACGGCGACTGACAGATCACTGAGATAGGAACCTTACACTTCTAATGTGGAAACAAAGCACACAAAGCAACCCTGTCAAAAGAGACTCTGAAAAAGTAATACTACATTTTTTAGAAAGATAATCAAATATTTCCCATTGTAGTAAAAACGAAACATTGTTTCTAACAGTCCAAATAAAAGTTTTAGGTACAGCTTTTCAGTGTGCCCTTGTCATACTGTTAGTGAACTCACGTCCCTGCTTTCCCAGCAACCCAACTATCAGTTACCTGGAGATGGCTTCTTCAGGGTGGTCTTCTGGATGTGACAGAAGGTGCTACTGCTTCAACTGCGCTGGCATTGGCAAGTTCTCTGCAAGGCTTCTCCAGCCCTACTCAACCGCTGAGTTCAGCTTACATTTGTATGTAGTTGTGCTGTCCCTCTTGACTGCAGAGTGGAGAGCTGCAGACTTGCCCAGAATAGAGTACACTTGGGCTCTAATTCTTCAGAGTGTTTGAAATTACAGCCTGCAGCAATGTGTTAACCACCCGCCTGCCAGGAGCTCTGGGGAGAAGAGACTGTACTGACGTCTAACCTCTATCCCATTAAATCTGTGACTACTGACAGACTTGCTGTGGAGCCGAGGGAGGTTAGCTGGCTACCAAAGAGTTTAGGGCCCTTACTTCCTCCTCCTGCTTTCTGAATTCTTTCAGCAGCTGCCCAATATAAATTGTTATTCTTGGAGTTAAGACACAAACAGACCAGAAACAAGTTCCTTTGGACACCAAAGGCTCTAAATCCTGTTTCATTCCCATTTCACTATTAAACCGTGATCCTCCCTTTCATCTTGCTCCAGGAAGAGCAAATTTCTGTTTCATGCTACCCTTGGTGCTTCTGCACGGGATAAAGTCATTGTATCATAAGCACAGCCACCTGAGGTAACTTAAGGTACTTGAAGAGGATTTCCCATTGTGTTTTGTAACTCTGCTGCTTTGGAACAGAAGAGATCACATTGATGGTAAAGCAGCATAATAATTAACAACCTTTGTAGATCATTATTGCAGCATAGCAATACTGTCAAGGTATTTTGCCTCCTATCTCCCCTGACAGCATGCTCATACTACAGATAAGACGTGCTCTGTGCTCTCACCTAACAATTTCTTCCCTCTCAATCCTCTCTTCCCTATACATATAGCGGACTATTAGGAAGCTGGAGTTGCTTCAGGCACAACAGACAAAAACTGTCTGATGTTGATAAAGCTGCTAATTTTATCAGTAATGGCTTTTCAATGCTCTGGCTTTAGAATAATGCCTGTGGCTCAGAGAGACGATGGACAAAGGTGCTCAAAAGCTCCACTCTTGTGGAGCACTTACACTGGGGATAAGAACATTTACTTTATTACAGAAAATTTCAAAGCAACAAGGCTCTTGTAGACATTTTGCAGCATGATTTACCAGAATCGGTAGATAGTAGTGTGTTGTGGTTGAGGCCCAGCCAGCAGCTAAGCACCACGCAGCCATCCATTTCCTCTTCCCCCCCTTCTAGTGGGATAGGAAGAAGAACCAGGAGAAAAAGGTAAAACCCTGTGGGTTGAGGTAAGGACAGTTGAATAGAACAAAAAAGAGAAGAAACAGCAGTAATAACAATAATACTAATGAGATAATATATAAAACAAATGATATACAGCATGACAGCTCACTGCTCCAGAACCAGCCCAGACCTGCCCTTATATAGTGGGCATGACATCAGTATATTGACTTTCCCATTCAGCTGGCTATCCCGGCCCTGGCCTCTCCCAAATTCTTGTGAAAATTAGCATCATCCTAGCCAAACCCAGGACACTGTGCAAGGTAGACTACAGGGCATACACAAAGGGTGCAGGTTCAGCAAGTACAGTATTTCTAAGGCAGAGGATGAAGTGGACACATCTGTGCTTATTTCAGTGGTGTGAAATCACATCAGGCTCTCAAGTTGCCATAATTCCACTGTAGCTTGCTTTAAACTACATTTATATTTTCAAGTGAGGGAAAGAACATGTCAAACTCGTAATGGAGGGGAAAGTCAAACAATCAACATGTTCAGAAAATAATTTATGAAAAAAACACCAAACAAAAAACAAAACAAAAAACCCACCAAAAAAACCAAAAAACCACACACACAAAAAAACCCAAAACAAATACAAAACAACAACAACAACAAAAACAACCAAACCAAAAAAAAAAACCCCCACGAAATAAAAATACCCCAAAACAAAACAACCAGTGCAAAAATTAGGCAACACTCCCACATTGTGATCAAGGAGAGCAGCTTGAGGGAGTTAAGTTTTGAATGGTGACAAATGACAGTCAGGCAAAATTCTGAAGATGTGGCCATTTCACAGATCTCTTTAACAGCAGAGTAACTAGTTGCTGCACAGACCTAGCCTAACCAGTCTATAACCACAGAACGGTGGGGACATAAGAGCAGTATCTCACGGAACACGCCCAGAGCAAACATGCCACCAAAACATAGCCTAGAAATAAAGCAAAAAGGAAGTCTACTGATCCTAACCTGGTCTTCAGATAGAAACAAGTATATTAACTTAGCACATG
This sequence comes from Actenoides hombroni, assembly GCA_024336885.1. Lineage (NCBI taxonomy): Eukaryota > Metazoa > Chordata > Aves > Coraciiformes > Alcedinidae > Actenoides > Actenoides hombroni. Next base: position 6,683,245 of record WUAM01000260.1, read on the forward strand.
GCTAATTGGGTTTCAGTGTTTTTGTGAACGACAAGCCAGACCGCAAGCATCAGAGGAAGACCCAAAATGGCAGAACACATGCTGACACTTGCCATGATTATCAGCAATTCAAATGGTGAAAGTGACAGATGGTGATTGTTTTGATTCAGACATTCCATGCAGCAATGGATGGGTTCACGCAAATAGAATTTAAAGATGTCTGGAAGTGAGCCTAGCTATCAGGAAAAAGAAAGCAGGAAAGAGCAGAGTTGAACGGTTAAGATCTGAGGCAAGTCTTGACAAGGGACATCCTGCAACACCAAGGCAACTAGAAAGAAGGATGATGTGGCAGACAGGAGAATAGATGGTGCTTCTATGTTGGGGTTACATGAACTCAGCTAAGTTTAATTGTGCTGTTGAAGAATGCAACAGGACAGGTGCCTTTTGGGCACGATAGTTCTTTTAAGGCTGCTCACTCATTGCTGCTAATTTGCAGCTTGTAGAAATTGAATTACAACATTAACTTTTGTGGACACAAGAGTGGAAGAGGATATCTGATGACTGACATACAGTCCAGTGGTAAGGTGGACTATGTTCATTAGCATTCTCCCAAAGCTCTGGGCGCTTCAAGACAGGAGAATTTGCTTCCACGCATTTCTTTTTTATTCCTAGCTGAAAATGTGACCTGGGCAGGTAGAAGAGAACTCCAGCCATTGTTTGGGGTTTAAGCTACCTAGTAGCCAGCCATGAGCAGTGGCTCTGGCTAAACTGCTTGTCACCTGGGAATAATATGCAGAATGCCAGTGGATGTGCACAGAAACTCTATAGCATTTGCTCACCAGCTTTGTCACGTGGTGTACACACTTTCTTGATGTGTTTTACTGACTGTAAAGACCAACTGCAACTCCAGAGCAAGCCACAGTATCTGAAAATCTCTGGCACTCTAAGAGTGGTCACAAAATCTCATTTTAGTACAAATAGGTTGCTTTACTTAGCGTATCCAAGTAGCAATTTAAGTAGTAAGAACGCAACTCTAGGATGAATTCCTGTTCAAAGCTACCTCTTCTCTTTATATTGGGACAGTTGCAAAGGCAGTCTTTGCAACCATTTTCTCTGTATCTTCCACTGCTTCAGCAAGAACAAGAATGCATTGCTATCATTACATGTTAGATTAAAGCCTTTACTTTCCATTGAGGGAATTCTAATCCTAAAGAGAACCCTGGAGCTACAGGAATGAGAAGTTAGTCACTTTTAAGTTGACAGTGCCTTTTTGTAGTCCACACTTTTTACAAGAGGAACAGTAAAAGTTAGAAAAATGTTTACAGAGCAGAAAAATAAGAAAGGTCAATCGTAACTGCTATCAAAACTATCAGGCTTTAACTATAATCTAACTATAATCTCAGATTAACATCTGATAACTGAATCCCAATGCCAGTGCTTCAGTGTTACTGAATTAATCTGCAGAGTTTAAACATCTATTGCTATTCAAAGATTAAGATTGTGAAAGCTTTTATCTATAAATAAAGTGTGGAACAGTATCTTTCAATTCCTTCTAGTCAGAACAAAGGCACAAAAAAATAGAGAAGTAGGTCTTATTGTAACTAGCTAAAAAAAAATACTAGGTTTAACAGTTAATAAACATTTCCAATTTAATTTCGTTTGTAAGGCAATTTTTATGTAAGTATTGGAAATATGACTACTTTAGACAGCAATTATATCTATGAAAAGCTGAAACCCAAGAAAACATTTTATAAACAAAATGTAAAGCACTGGGCCTGAAATGCCTTGAAGTTAGAGACCATTATGATTTTTTTTTCTATATAGCACAAAATGCATTCCCTGGGGCCAGTTTCTTTTTGCCTACAGCTTAATGCTTTGAGCATACAAAATACATTTGGAAACATTTGTTTGCAAATACAAATTGGCATTTGCACACAAATCATATGATCCCATGCACACTAATAGCTGTGCTGTTCTCTATTAGCCATACTGATAGTGGGTTTTAATTACCTTATGTGCCAGTCACTTGGCTATAATTTTGACCCAGGGGGGAATCTAACAGAATGACATTTTGACTGATTTGCATTAGGGAAAGTTAAAACCACAGAACAATGTTAAGGAAGTATGGGTCACCACTCTGTTCAGCACAGCTAAAACAGCGTGCCTGTAACATTGGAAACAGGTTATCAATTGATTTCCTATACTCTCAAGTACCAGGGGGTACTTAATGATGAAATAAATGGGCAGAAAAGGCAAAAATTAATCTTCCTGTGTGTTGTGCATGCATGCAAAAAATGGAAAATGAGATACAGAAATTATACATATAAAATATGAGTCCTTGCTGTGGTAATCAGACTTCACACCAGGCAGACAGAAACCTAGGAAACATAAGGACCAGGAAACAGAGAATGAAGCATATAGAAAAACCCCCCTCAAAGACTGCCATCTTGCCCCACAGCAGGTTACATTGGCTGAATTCTGACCTACTTTACCAGAAATAAGGATTTATCATTCACTGCTACTAACACAGGGAAGATGCAAGATGGCTTTAGAATCAAAGACACCGCAGGGACTATTTAAATATATTTAATGTGTTGTTAATATCCATTTGAAACTTTGTATTATGCAACCAATTCCTGATCATTGTTAATTTAAAATGGTACGGAAAGCTAGAAAGATTCTGCAAGAGATGATTTTACATTCCACAGAGTCCTGCCAAACAGCACAACCAAATAAAACTGGAAGCGACTGTCCATGTCATTCAGACCTGCTTCCGGCTTTTACGGAGTGTTCTAAAACAGTCTAGATCAAGAGGATCTGCAGAACATCTGCACGAGCCACTGCCACAGACCACAAAGCACTACTTGCAGTGTAATGAATTTCAAACCTGTAGTACAAATTGAAAGACAAACAGATTGTTACACAGGAAAAGTACAGGAGTGAGAACAGCGACAGTGGTAGCTTCCTTCAGTAAGAAAATTTGTTATGTGACAGTCTATTACATGTACAGGGCAAAGAAGGGTAAAAAAGCTAATCATCTTACCACATCTGGGAGCACATCAATGGTACATACCCCAGCCTGATACTCCAGCACACTTAATGCAATGAAGACAGCGCATCCTGTCTGAACACCAGGAGTAACAAATCTCCAATACTTTGAGACAAAGAAAAAAATCCCTGATGTTCAGTTAAAATGAAAACATCGACGAGAAGACCCCATAGCCTGAAATCAATTCAGTGTCCAGGTGTTAAGACCCAGAAACTGAAGAAAGTAGTTCTCGGTGATTGTCTTACATGTCTTCCAGTGAATATTAAAGCTCACTGTTAGAAACATTTGTAAGCAGAGAATGAAATTTTGATGTTTTGTTTAAAGCTTGAGCTTTAACTCACTTAGTACCTGTGCTGGAAACTAGTTTGTGTGGCACTGTGTTGTACAAGCTTTGCTCTAAGCAGCCAAAGTCTTGCATAATAAATATTTTCAACTGTTCACAAACCTGTGATACAGTAAGAATCATGAAATCAACCCCTAATTTACTATGAAACCAGTCTGTTTGTGTTTAAAGATATGTTTGAAAATAATTCCATGTGTAAAAAGCTTACACTCAGCTATAGCATTGCTTGTGCAGGTATATCTTATCTTGAAAGTTATTTTGAACTACATGAAAATAAATTGTCACATGGAACAAGCTATTGACTCCTCTGTAGGATAGCCTTCCCATGGTTTACAGATAGTACAACGCATATGCACATCAGATCTCAAAACTGGATGAAATCTGAATTACTGGGTTGCTAAGCAGAACAAAGATTAAGGTGTGACTTTTAAAAAAAAAATAAATTCTGAGCTAACAGTAATGTGCTTTTTTTTTTTTTTAAACAGAATAACATCAGATTTTAGAAATGTACGTAAATATCTAGCCAAATATGCCTGTGCATGTATTCATAGTTACTAACTTTATACCGATGGTGTCTGTATATAGCAAGGGGGCAATCCAGTTTGAAAACCGTTCTCTTCATGTTAGCCAGCTGTGAAATACTGCCACTTTGCTATATAAAAAATAAACACCAGAAGAGTTATGAGTTAGAATAAAAATTCAGTGGGTAAAAATTTGGCCTCAAAGGACATAATTTCCATCAAGTCATTAGGAATTTCTTTTTAATTACAAGCAGATATTTATATTTCTCCTTCTTCTTGATATCACAGACCTCTGGCAGAGTTAAAATGACTATAGTCTGAAATAGGGGTAACCTCTTTTAGAGTCAGGGTTTTAAAAAACATGTCAGTATGCCCTCAGGTTTACATGGAAAAAAAAATCCAATAATCACATAATCGTAGCTCTACACCAGAAAGCTCTCTCCACCCAAAAATACTGGGACTAAATTATCAGGCTGTATACCACAAGACAAAGTAACAATTTCTGTATCAAATCTTTACCAGTAGCCTTGGCTAGTTTTTCATTCTCTTCAAATGCAGAAATCTTTGTGGGTTCTCTCTTCCATCTCAATTTATTTTTAAAATGAACAAGAGTGGGAATGTTAACATTTTTGACATTTGTATGGCCATCACTGTACTGCTATTTCTCCAGAAAGGAAAATGTAAACATGTTAGTCTATTGTTTGTATTCATGTTATTCACATTATGCTCAGTCTAAACTTGTCTTCTAAAGACAAGCTTATAGACTTCTTGTCATTTAATCAATATACAAAGTGAAAACTAGTACCATGATATTTTCCTGGTTCTGAAGATAGCCAGAAAAAAAGTTCTCAATCCAGATTTAGTTCATTTTTTTTTGTTAAGGTTTCAATTCTGTCTTCTGTCTACTTAATGAAAGCAGGACCATTCATTTGGAAGTCACTTAAGGAAAAGCAAAGATGAAAAGACAGACAGCAAAAGGAAATTTTGAGAAGAGCATCAAAAAGTTCTGGGGTAAAAAGGTGGTCATATTAGTGTTACAGCATTGCAGTCTGTCTAAGCATTACCAGTGGAAAAAAAAAAAGTGGAGGTTGACAAGCAATGCTTCCTGGGCTATCTAGAAGCCTGCAGTAGCAGTTTCTGAATGTGTCTTGCATGCCAAAAGATTTGAGAACATGGTGGGCTTTACCAGCCTGCAGCTTGTTATTCTTAGATAAGACAATTTAAGTACTGAAGATAAGGGAAGTAACCTCAGAACAGGTGTTTAACCAAAACACCAGACCTGTGTTCTAGCTTCCTTTCCTTAAGAATACTGCCTTTTTCTGTACCATCACCTTTTTGCAATTTCTTCACAATGGTGGGCTCCCATTTTTATACTGGTTCTGATCATGTACATACGTGAAAATGGGATTCTTCCATGCAAGATTATTGACAGTTGAAACATAGAACACATGCTGAGCTTCTAAAGGTTTTATCTTGTACAGTAGGAGCGTTTTACATCTTTATTCTAATAGTGTCCAATCCAATAAGCAAAACCAGTCAGGAATTTCTTATTTACTGTACAAAGATTGAGTGACAATTATAATTCTGCCATTGTATGCATCTGTCTAGTGAATACCTCCAACTATTTTGACATCTAGGAATTTAGGTGAAAAATGAAGCTTCAATACATCTAAGCAACCCATTTCAGTTCAGCATGGATAGCTTATGTCAAGCATAAGGTATAATGCATCTGGGAAAGTAAAGTACATATGCTGGGTTGCCCAAAAGCTACCTCACATTGACTTTCCCTTTTAATTCCACCACAGAAGTTAGGTGGTTTAAGATGCTCTTTGTGCCAGGCTGCTCCTGACCACACTGGGAAACTCTCTGTAAAATGAGGGTCATCTAGCCACATAAACATGACCATAAATCAAATTAATTTATCTTCAAGTGAAGTTCAGCACCTTTCATCTACCTGCCTAATGTCTGTACTTATAATGAACACAGATGCATGTGTATACAGAATCAGCCAAAGTGTCTCAAAATAGTTATTTGTATCCCCCAAACTATACAACTGAAGTATCTACTTTGGAAGTAATCTTCCTTACTGTAAACAGATAATAGTTACTATGCTCCCTTTCTGATTTTAATCCCTTGCATTAACAATTTAAAAGATTCCCTCAATTAAAAGCACTGAAACAAACCCATATTTTTTTTCATTTGGAGAAACCATAGGAGGCAGCAAAGACAGCGTATTTGGTCATATATAGTTTACTACATGGACAAATAAATATTAAAGGAATTTCAACTAATCTATTCAACTTTTGAGACCTGTGACTATTAGTCACTGCTTTAGTATGGATAATAGTTGAAATACAAATAGATTGATACAAAAAATAATATATCCAGAATATTTTTATATGCTTTTTCACTGCATTACTTAGCAGTTGAACTAATAACAGAACTAGAAGAAATATTTTATTTTAGGTACTTTAATTATAAGGAAGCTAGGGGAAATGCACTAAATCACCAATTTATCTTCTCTACATACAGTAAAATCACTTGAAAGGCATAGAATTGTTATGGTTTAGAACAGAAAGTGTCACATTTTATGAGATTTTTCAAAGGCAACATCAAAGTATTAGGTTAGCAGTCATACTTACTCATCAAGCCATCGCATTTGTCAGGGTTTTGTATGTGTAAAGAGCTACCACTAGATGTCAGCATTAACTTTCTGCAAAATACAATCAAACTGGTTAGTTTCTATTTAGGCATAGATACAAACCCATGAAGTAGCTCATGAAGTCCAGAATTCCTTAAGGAAAACATTTAACCCAAAGACTGATTCTGCATCTGGTTCAGGATCAGGGCTACATGGCTGGGACAACTCAATTTATTAAACTATATTTATAATTACAAATACATTTCACATTCATATCTTTAATAACCAGACATTTAATATGCATAGAATGAATCACCATATTCAACTGCACTAAGAAAAAGCAAAGCCCACAAACTTGTGGAATCTGGAACATGTACTATGATCACTACTCATAAGCCTACTGCTGCTACTGAATTTACCAGAATTTTATCTAAATAACATAAGGAGTACCATATGGATGTAACTTCATTTTAACAGCTTTATAACAGAGCAATTCCTGCAAAATTCAGAGCTGCATCATTATGACAGCAGTGAGATACCTGACAAACGTGGCTTATTACTCCTAAAATACAAGCCTTAACCTTCCCCAAGACTGCCCACAAACTATTCAGCATGTGATTTTCTGGTGGCTGATTCATTAAAATTATGCAAAACAAAGAAAGCTGCAAGCACTTGAGACTTTCTTTGGCAACTGACAGCATCTGAGTATTTCTCTATTGATTCAGTTAAGCATCTCATCTATCCGTCTACTTTGTTTACTGCCAGGGGGACATAAGCTTTATTGAAATGCCTTTGACCTGTTTTTCTTTTCTGATTTTTTTGTGCTCATTTGTAGAAGCAGGCAGGTCTGAACACCAAATGTTCAAGTCCCCAGTGTAGGAACACTGGTGTTGGAATCCAGACTTTTACACTGCTCTGCAAAGCAAGTTATCAAATTGATTCACACCAGATAAGGATACGTTGGGTTGAATTTGCACTATTGGTAATGAAACGTTTTTGGACTTAGATTTCCAGACAGATTTCTGCATTTAAGAGGACATGGATAGAAGGGAGCAATGGTGAATAATTTGGGTTTAATACTTTTGTCCCAGACAATGTCAGTAGGAGATTCACGTTAATGGCTTGATTGCAACTGAATGCAAGAGCAAAGTGTGTTGCAAAAAGTCAGTATGTAAATCAGAAAGGATTCTATCCTTCGGTGTTACTCTACAGTGTAAGCCTGGGCAGGCTATTTTACCACCTTTCTATCATTTGCCTATCCTATAGGGAAAATACAGCTGGAGGTAAAACTTTTTTCATTTTTAGAGAAAATGTGAGCATCTGCAGATAAAATATACTGCATATTATCAGCTGCATTTGTGCATGCAATCAAGAATCAGCAGCCTAGAATCTCACTAGTTTTCCAGATCAGTTCTTCCTATGAGATTTTTGCCATCTGTATTGAAAATGAGCCAACCATGAAATTTGTAGCCTTAACAGCTTCCCTAAGGAGATTATTGTATTGCTATTTTCTCCATTCTGTCTTGTGCTATTGAAATGGCTTTTACAGGCAGTTAGGTATTGTGTGAATTAAGTCCTTTAGCACAGACAGTATCTGAATTTATATAGCACCAGAACAACCTTACACTCTGGCCATTACCATAGTGTTAGTGCTGGTTGAAAAACTCAAATGTGAAATTTAAAAAAAAAAATAAAAATCTGCAAGAGATCCAGAAGGCAAGTTCCATGGTCCTTGAGTCCAAGAACACTTCAAGGCGTGCAAGAGCACTCTGCTGGTTTATCTAAGTTAGAATAGTTGCAACATAGCACATAGCAAAACCGCCTGAAGTAAACTATGCTGCTTTGAGCTACACGGTTTAACCTCCAGATCATTTCTGCTACCAAGGCCATTACTGTAGATAGGCAGGAAGCGATAGGAAAGAGACCACAAATCCTTCAAACTGCAAATAAATTAGCTTCTATCAAGAAATAAGATAATTCATAGTACAGTTCTGTAACTTGTCTACCTTGTAGATCAAGTCAGAAATGAATTGCAAAAAAAGAAAAAAAGAGGGAGTGTCCTGGTTTGAGTTAGAACTAATTCTGTTCAGTGATTTTACTTTTCAGCTCAGTCTCTAAGTAACTGCACTTTCTGAAGTTAACAACCTCTTTTGAAGACAGTGTCTGCTTCTAGTGGTGATAAATGCTTGATTTTTGGAGTTACCACCAAGGACTGGTGTGCAGACCAAGGTCACTACTAAATCTTGTGGACCATTTTGGGGATGCAGAAAGTAAAGGCCTCACCTGTGGGGAGGAGCAGAGAGGACAGGTGACCCTAAACTGACCAAAGAGGTATTCCAGTCCAGATACATCATATCCAGTATAAAGCTGAGGGATCACGAGGGTCAAGCTTCTTTTTAATGGCTGGCATCCAAGGAGGACTCCATCTGTTATGTCTCTGATCTCAGTGTTCCTGAATCCTGTTCCCATCTGCCTCCGAGTCTAGCCTGGGACATCCCTACTGCCTGCTCCAGCATCAGTGGTGATGGTGATGTAGTTGCCATCAGGGAGGGCTGGGTTCAATACTGCTTTTGTATATATTACATTTTATTCTTATTTACATTAACTCATTTGAATGACTTTTGCTACAAATAGTTATAATCAAAAAAAGGAAAAAATCTAGCAAAACCTCAAACAAGTGCTATGCCTTGAAATAATGTCTTTTCAATAGGTAGTTTTACTATAAGTTAAATAAGTACAAGAAAAGGTGCTGCAGAGGGGCACATTTCACTAGTACTGTCAGTTGCAACCATTAAGCACACATGATTTGGATTCCCTGAAAACCTGGACTTGGCTTTGTATTTTATTTACCTTACACCAAGCATAAAACTCTGGGGTAAGAAAGCCTAATTACTTTTGCATATTAGTCCCATTAAGTTGACAACTGGAAGCTTTTACATAAATATGACCGGTAATGACCTTCCCTACAAATAAGCAGAGACCGTTTAAAACAAAAAATAACAACAAAAAAACCAAACCCACAAAAAATAATAAAAAAAACCAAACAAACAAAAAACGCCACAAAAAAAACCCCAACCAAACAAATAAACCCCAAACCAACAAAACATCAAAACTTGATTTTTGAAGCTAGTCTTAAACACAAAACAGTGAGATAAACAAGAAAGCAGTGAATCAGGAACACCAAATATACATACATTTTTTTACGGTTTTCCTGTTTTAAAATTGCTCATGGGTTTGAGGTTTTTTTAATTATATCCTGCTTTGTATTACAGAAATGCCTGTTTGTACATTCTCGGAGCAAATATTCCAAAGCAATTTCTCTCCATCTGAAGTCATGCTCCTCACTATATTGACAAGGTCAGCGAGGTCCACAGGAAGTCATTTGCTGAGTAAGTGCTAATCGTGCAATTTACAGCTGCTTGGATGAGTGGTTTTAATTTACGGCACATTTTTTCAAGTTGCCCACCTGCTTTAAGGAAAAACACCTGAATTAACCCCATCAATTTTGTTGTGTCCTCTCCATAAGTGAGAATGTTCCCCAGATTTTTTTAATGCCAGGTTTTTTATATCCTGTGAGCTAAAATGGGAGGTAGTGCCCACTTTATATAATTACAGCTACTTTTCATTCCTGTCACACATAATATGAGATGAAGAAATAAGATATCAGAGCTCTGAAAGCAGTTCAGGAACATAATTGAAGGAATGATTAATACTGTTGCACAGAAACTATCTCCTTAATCATTTTGATACAGACTAGATCATGGCTCTTTAAAATTACTTATAGTAAACATTAGAACACTGTTCTCTGCCAGTTACCCTGCCCTGTTTCACAGAAGTTTTATATCAACAACTTGAAAAGTTGAAAAGGGGGGAAAAAAAGAAGGTCAAAGGATATCAAAAAAGTGATTTGTTCTCTTCAGCAAATAAAACATTGTGTGCACAAGAACATTCCTGTACAGTGACTGGAAGCACATCACAGAAGGGCTCTCTAATAAAGTGATCATATTATTCATTAACATTTAAAAAACTATTCCAGCATACTGCTCTGTGGTATGTTCTCAGCCTGCTTTGCTGCAGTTAAGAAAAAGGTCCAAGGTTCATAGGGGAGGGCTTGTAAGCAGCTCACAAACAATGTGCTTGAAATTCCTTCCTTTTGTAGCAGGAGTGCAAAACTACAGTTGAATAATTAAGCTATTGAACTAGGATTTATGCCGAAAAGACTAATTTGTAAGCTGTGCCCAAAGTGTCTGGGTTTGAAGTGATTTGCATATTTCTTCCTCTGTTATTCTAGGAATGCTATGGGAAACTTGCTACCCCAGGTCTCAGGAGTAGGTTTCTCACGCATACCTTTCCAAACTTGTCTTTGAGAACATGAAAGCAACAAGTGCGACAAGCATCAATGTGATATTCCTGTAGCTTATGAATACAGGTATTCATGAAAGAGGGACGTAACCTGAAAATTCTTACAATGTACAATGAGATTCTGTTTATCTAGGTTACATTAAAAATTAATCTTAATGGTTTATGCAAAAGCATAAGGGCTGTGGTAAGCATAAGTAATGAAAGCCAGCCAACTGTTCATCTGCCAAGATGAAAGGCAGACTTCATAGCTGTGAAATAGGAAATAGTGATGACACTGCACAGAATGCAGGGCAGCCCTGGGCATTCCCCTGCACACATCTGTTACTCAGTACTCTAGTACAAAGTCTGTTCCTGCAGCTGGAACTGAGCAAAAATAGAATTTGACAGTGAGACTTCAGTGTTCACATTATATTCCTTATTTCATTGCATAATAAATTAAAGATTAGGAAATCATTAAGCCATCAACTTAAATCACTCATCCATATAAAATTAGTTTCAAATTCTAGTTTAAAGAATGCACATAAATTATGGCAGAAGTGGTCACTTAGATCAAGTCAAATGACATTGAATGGGAAAGCTAATGCAATGCAGTGGCTATTCAGGGTCAGTGAAAAAGAGACAAGCAAACAAGCGAGGCACTAACAACACTGTTGGATATAATTCTCTACTGCAGCATACACATCCAGAGGCATGCTCTTCCAGAGTTTGACATTTTATGGTTGGTTTATGTTTTGCTTTCTTCCCCCTCCACTTTTGACAGATTATTTTTTTTTACTTCTTTTACATGCCATTATGTTTGTATCCCTTACACATACAAAAGAAGAGAAGCTCCTTTGCCAAGAGGCAACTGAGCATGCCTAATGGGAAGAAGGTTCAGGACATCTGCATCTGAACCACCACCTGAACACTTCCCTTTTCTTGGTACTATTGGTATTTTTAACTTTAGAATGTCTAGAAAAGATGCTTTCACAGAGGTCATGAGACCACGTTTGCTTGCAGACGACAGAGCCACATAACAGTCAAATTCTCAGCAGCTTGTGCAGTGTTTTACAGATTTCTGATGGACTGCACTTTTTTTTATTGATTAGCAAGTGTTTCCACAGGAACCACTACTTAACCAAACTTTTCATTCTTTTGTCAATGTATTACCCATTGAAAAGAATTTAGTGCCCTAGATAAGAACAGCCATCCCATTTCTTAACAGCAATGCAGACATATGAAGTTTTCTCCACCTACTCAAGACTCCTGTGCGAATCTGCCAGTGTAACAACTACATATGTTGTGGCAAATGCAAGCAGCTTAACTAGCTGGCTAAAAAAACATTATTATACAAAAGTCTGAGGAATTTTTTGGTAAAGTTATATAATTTCGTGTACTATATCACACAAAAAACTAACCTCTGCAATCAGTCATAACACGAAAGAGTACTTAGGCATACCCAACCAGTGTATTTCTAGTTGTTCAAAACTTCATTTGGAAGTAGACAAGCTTTATGAGAAACCAATTTTAGATATCTTAGAGGACATTTGGGGTTTTTGGGGGAGGGAATTTTAAGGGTGGCGTTTGGATAAATACAATCTTCGCAGAAGCCAAGAGCCCATCATGTGGGTTGGAAAGAAGTAATCAAAGATCATAGCTTGAATGGATTTTGTCAGGGTCAAGGCCAGGATCCCACAGTACATTCCACCAACACCACCCACTTACAGCAATTCACAAAAAGTTTCAGAAAATGAAATCTGGAAGAGACACAGCCCTCACATGAAACCTGTATTTTCTAGGAAGTAATAGGCAAGCACATGGCAAAATTAGGAAAAAGTGACTGCTTATAAGACTGTATAAACTCATTTACATCCGTACTTACCAACAAGTTTTAAGTCTGCAGCATTTAAAGGTAGCAAGGCCATGATCTGTTTTTTCTATTCTCATAGTCTTACACAAATCCAAGCCATTTAGAATTTATATTAGGCTTCAGCAGCAAAGAAAACCAGAGGTTTTCAGTAGAAAGGACTTTTTAAGATTAACCCTGACAAACCAATATATTCCAAGGGAAGTGCAAAAATCCTGCACCTGAGGAGGAATAATCCCATGTACCCAAATACACAGGAGTCCGTTTGGATGGAAAATAGCATGGCAGGGAAAAACCTGGAGGTCCTTATGGAAAACAAGTTGAACACTAGCCAGAAAATGCACCTACGCAGCAAAAAAAGCAAATATCTTGGGTTGCATTAGCCAGCAGGCTGATGGGGGTGGCTCTTTCCCTACACTCAGCCCTGCTGAGACCACATCTGGACCACTGTGTGCAATTCTGGGCTCCCTGGGTACAAGATAGATAGAATTATGTTAAGAGTTAGGGCTGAACCGGCTACTAGACAAATGACAGATGCTCTCTATTAACCCCTCTCCTTTCCCAGAGGTGAAAGGGAATAAGGGACAGAGACTTATAGATTGGAAAAGAAAACTAAACCAGCTGTAATGAAAATAACAACAACAAAATTAATATATACAACCCCAATATTGAACCCAGCCCCCCCCCGTGGCAATTACATCACCATCTGGACTGTGAGGCAGTTTGGAACTGGTTTCAGAGGCAAACAGGATCAAAGGCAGAACAGAGCCCTCCTCAGACATTGGCCATTGAAGAAGAGAACTTGACCCTTGTAATCCCTAAGGATTATACTGAATATGACATATACAGACTGGAATACCTCATTGGTCAGTTTAAGGTCACCTGCCCTGTCCCCTCCTCCCTGCAGGTGTGGCCTTTTCTTACTGCACCCCCAATATGGCACACAAGATTTAACAGTGACCTTGGTCTCCAGAGGAGCAAGTATAAGCAAGACCTATGGTAGCTATAAATATCAAGCATTTACCACTGCTAGAAGCAGGCACTGTCTGCAAAAACATGTTGTTAACTTCAGAAAGTGCAGTTACTTAGAAGAGATTAAGATGAAAAGTAAAAAAAAAATAAATCACTGAATAGAATTAGTTCTGTTCTAGTTCAAACCAAAAGATACACCAGAGCAACACCAGTGAAAACAATTGAGGTATCAAAGTGTTTTTCATGAGAGGCTGCAAGCACTGCAATTGTTCAGCCTGGAGAGAACAATCAGGGAGAATGTCTGTGTAGGTATCTGATGGGAGGGTGCAAAGTGTCTGAGACAGTCTACCACACAGGACTAAGCAGCCTAAGAGCCATGAGCATAAGAAATCTAATATTTTGTTTAATTTTCAGTCCTAGAGCTGGGACACCTCTTCCAATTGATATTAACTACTGACTTTATGCTGGACCTGGGAATAAAATACAGGAAATAGAGCTTTACTTGGGGCTCTGGTGATCTAGAACATCATGGATGCTCCAGCAAATGTAGCATCTTGATTCAAGTAAGTGGTATCATTGAGCAGGCTGAAAAGATTACTGAGCAGAGGAAAATTAAAACAACTCAATTTATTCAACATCTACAGCCTGTTGCAAGCAATGACATGATAGAACTCAAGAGAAGATATTGCAAGACTCCTTAGAGCAAAACCTGAAAATAAGATGGTAGCAGCTCCATACCCAGTATCTTCTTGTATTCTAAAGGTTCAACACAGCCCTGTTGGAATCAGTGGAGGTTACGCCTATTTGCATCAGCAAAGGATCTGGCTGTAACTATTTAGTGATCAACAGCAGTTCAAGTATATTCTAAAGAACCTGTTTGTTTTACATTCTCCTGACTTTGAAAACTGTTCAGCTCATGTATAAAAACTTGCATTGTTCTGGAACATGGATCTACTTGCAAGAGGTGACTCATTCTTTTGCTGGGGACAGCATTAAAAGTAAAGCAAACTGAACTTAAGTTAGAAAGGAAATAAATACACTGGCAGACAGGACTAAAAGGCTCACTGGTGTCACACTATTAAGTCCTAGAAAATTACTCTATCACTCTGCTGCCTGAGCCTAAGATTCTTTCCTTTCTTTTTAATCTCACTTTCTGGACATTATCCAGCTTACTTGATTCACCTCTCAACTTGTAGCCTCTGTCGATCTTTAGAAAAATAAGCCCTTTGGATTTTTTTTTTCCCCCCCCTCTTTCTTCTCGTTGCCAAGGATTCTGTTTAAAAAGTATGCTTGCTTGACTTTCAGGAATTTGCACCAATATAGAATAGCAATGAGTTACAGCACGTTCAAGAAATGCACACACGTCCAAGCACAGAAAGAACTGATGACCAACAATGCAGCTATGGTATTATGGTGCACATACTGCACCATTTACTTTTTATCTGCAAGTAAGTTTATAAACATTTAGTTGTGTTAGCTTGAAACCAACCAAGACCCTAATAACCCTGACAAATGTTTTGGTATGTGTTATCAAGTACAATATTACAAAATATGAAAAGTATGTCTGGAAAATTGACAAATTGTTACTTAACAACAATGCTGCAGAGGATTTCAGTAAAAGTAATTTTTCATGGTAATCCTCACAATAACTAGGGATGCTGTCAAACATTAACTCTCAAGGTCATGTCTATGCATTTCATATTCCAAAACTTCTCATTAAGCACAAGCATCAGACTTTCAGTCTTTTGGGGAAAGGAGGTTTAAACCAGAAGAAATGGAGAGAGAAACAGCCTTCCTTCAATTTTTGCACCACCTAGGACAGCAATCTGTGCCTTCCACAAAGGAGGATCATCCTCTGTGCACCACACTTGGCTAGGGTTTCTCCCCATGTCTTCTCCTGGAACTATTCTTCCCTGTACAAATTACCAAATGTTTCCATCAGGAATGACTTGACCCTGGACATCCCATAACCCTCAACACAGCTTGAAATTAGATTAATATTCTTGTCAGACATTCTTTTATTTTTGACTTCAGTGCTACCTTGCCTCTCAAACTTTCTTCTTTGTCATTCAAACACTTCCTGAAATGAAAAAAATTGTTCCAAAAACCCTTTCAATTTTTCAAAGTTAGCATTTTGTGCTGAAAACTCTCCCAAAACACCTCACCTGATCTATATGTTAAACAGAGGCTTCCATGCCACAAGGAAAAATGCTCCTACAAGGTACCAGATGAGTTTTGTTTTTCAGTGCACCGTTTCTCCAGTCACTCCCATATGTGACTAGTGTCACCCAGGTTAAATTTCATACCACCCCTGTGGTTTAGTCCTCCCTGCCATCTGTCTTGCAGCCTCTAGAGATGTTCAAATAGAACATGCTTGGCTCATGGATTTAGGTGAGCAGCAGCGACAGCTTCCTTGGCCTTACAGTTTCTTCTCATCTTCATTAGTGCAAGAGTACTTGCCCTAGCATCTATCTTTTTGTAATCTTGATTGAGAACAATGGTTCTAACTTATGGTGCAACTCAGCCATTGATACTCAAATGGATTTCTGTTGGATTAGAAGCAGAATAAAAATCTGGTTCAGAATAACACTCTGGTCTGAATGGGAAGTTTTTAACGTTAATTATTTCACTGCTGGCTGTGTGATTCCCTCTCCCCGGAGTACTGTGTAGGTACATTCCCTCATTGTGAACACAGTTTTAATGTGGTAAGAGCACTCACCTTCCTGCTAAATTTGCCATTTGTAGATATCAGAGTAACATACCTCAGTTTGTCTCACACCATGACACAAACCACCAGGTAGGCACAATACTTTCCATAAGCAACGCACTTTTCAGAAGTGATGCACTTATTACACAGATCACCAAACTCTTCCCAACTTCCTGTTAGCCTTTGGCAGGGAGAGAAGACCAACACTCTCAAAATGGCAGTTGAAAATAAGCAGCTACCATCAGAATGTTAATTTGGCCTGTGGCTCATTCATTTGACAGGCCAACAAATTCTTGGATGGTCAAAAGCAGGGTACAGGTGAATTGCCTTGGCAGCCTGAGATATGACCCATAGACTATTACATCACTATACGTGAGTGTAATGTTATGCAGGGAGTGCAATCTTTACCTGTCTGTGCATAGATAAAGCTTGGTAAAATCTAACAAGATCTTTCACTTTCGCTGTACTAAGAGCTTTTGTATTTTTCCATTACCCAAACTATTTACAACGCTCCAGATTTTAGTACTAAAGCTCACAAAAAAGCTTTTGCCTTCCATTACTATAAAGGCACTGCTTTTTTCCTTCTAAAATAGCATCTAGTAGACTAAAAGCATTGTGGAAAAAAAATCCTATACAAAACATATGAACATAAATTTACTGAATCATCATATTGTGTCTGCTACTGCTATCTTTGTTTACATTTCTTTCAGAATTTCATTCAGAGTGCCTGACATCAGATCAAATCTTGCCAAAGAGTTTCATGGTGCTCATGCATGAAGATACACATTATAAGAAAGCTTACCCCACCAAAACTTCACCTACTTACTCTAAGTCTCAAGGTGTTCAACTACATCAAGAAGCAAGTCTAAAGATCTGTTTTATGTAGTGAAATTCATCAGGTCTCATTGGGTAGGTGGCTTTATTTCAAAAATAAGACAAAACACTTTGAAAAAGTCAAATAAGCTTTGAAACAACCCATTGTGAACAACATTTAATCCAGTTTTGTTCTGTGCCAACAATCACTCTGGAAAATATTTTGAGGATAATGTGTCCAGCTGTGTATTAGATAATAATTTATTGTTCTCAAGTGATATCGTGAATCATGCCGAAGGGCACGCTTCATAGAATTGAAAGAATTAAATACAGAAGTCCCAGTAGGTTTTCTGAAGAAGGCTAATGAAGCTGAGAAATTTGGTCAAGATGGATAGGAGGTAAAATTATCACATAAAAACCCCAAAATAAACAAACAAAAAAATCCACACAAAAAACCCCACAAACAAAGAAAAACCCAAAAAAACTAAGTGTCCTATTAATGCTCTAGTGGGACATTTGCAAGCCGCCATTCAAGATTAATCCATCATTAATAGAAAGGCTTAATTGAGACAAGCACTTACAGCAATGTCACCTTTATCTTTCACAGTGAGATATATATACACTCAGTATATTTCAAATACTTCACCACCAGTCACTCATATTATTAGTCTAAACATCCCTGCACCTTGTTGCCAAATACTCCATTTTTAGATATACCTCAGCAAAACACAGCACTCCAACTGTTAAGCAAACATTATGCCTGTTTTAGAGTTTACCCTCTTTCAAAGGCAATGTACAACTAAGAGTCCCGGTAGAGAAAAGATATGAAGGTAAAATTAGTGTGTGCTTTACTTGTATTTCCCTCCTTCTGCACTTTCGGTATCTCTCCTATTACTGCACACACTAGGTGGCAGTTGCTAGCAAAGGCAAGAAAAATAATCTGGAATTCTAGGAAAAGGGTCCATCACTTTCTACAAACATAGCTAAATACAGTCTACAGATTTTATCTGTAATTGTAACATATCACTGCATCCTTCCTTTCTGTTATAAAACTTTTACAAAAAACATTAATGATCTTTACATTGCAATTAAATAATCACAAACACTTAACTATGAACACCAAGCTTCGTCTCTCACTTAGATTCTATGGGCTCCTGAAATCCCGAGCATGTAAGGCACTGTACCCACTGAAAGGCCAGGCTAGCAAAAACTTTGTCACAGTGCAATACAATCAGCCATTGCTTTTTAGGCGAGTAACTGTGGCATGGAAAGGTCAGGCTCAAAACAGCACATGATACATTTGAGGGCAATCATCCTTTTCATCCAAATGCTGCTAAAAGATTAAGCAGGACAGAACAGAGGAGATTTTCCAGTTAAAATAGAAGATGCCTAAAAGCAGCTTTCTAAGAAACTATATTACTGCATATGTAAAGAATCTCAAAGTCTACATTATACAACTTAGAAAGGATTAAAATAATCTTATTTGGTATCAACAAAGCCAAAACAGCTTCAAAGACAAAACAGAGCCTACTTTCACACAAAGCAAATGGTAGCACAAGAAAAAGAAGAAAATGTGCTGCTTTGAAAAGAAAAGATGCCTTTAAAAGATGGCATTTCTAAATTTCCTCAAACTAGTCTAGAAGGTGCCCTCTACATTTTATGCTTCATCCTAGACACTGTAAAAAGGTAAAAGCTCCTACATTTTTATGCTGGGACAGGAAGATGGGGTATTTGTTGCAAATCTTTAGTTACTATTTAGGAAAAGATTAAAATTAAAAAAAAAGCATTGGGCCATCTCCAGCACTACAGATTTACCTTTCCTGAACTGTTCAGAGGCAGATCTGCTGATGGCAGCAATATATCCTTTTCATAAGCTCCTCTTTGCTGTGGTTCCAATTGAGACATTCACAGACTGCTATCTTCCCAGCAGACAAGAGTAGACCCTCAACATCTGGCTCACAGCTTTCTACCTGAGCTAGTGAAACTCTTCGGAGTATATAATGAAGGCAACATATTGTTCACTCTGCTCTTTTTCAGATAAAAAACTCTGGATGAGGAAAGCAATCTGTTTACATAAAATATTTCTCAGTTAAACAAAGTCATTGCATATCTTCCTACCAATCACTGTATCATGAGCTATATCTGCAGCCACTAAAGTTGCCTGAGTACATGTGAGTGTAGGTGTATTCACAGGCTTACAGTAAGAGCAAGATTTCCATAGCAATTGCAGCTCCCAAAAGTACTACCTTAAGGCATTTAAAGATAAACCTGGCTTTGGTGGAACAGAAACTTTAGCAGTGCATACAAATGTCACAGTAGTCCAGAGTGCACAGTAGGAGCTTCGCATCTCACAGGACATTTCTCT
Source organism: Actenoides hombroni (assembly GCA_024336885.1). Taxonomy (NCBI): domain Eukaryota; kingdom Metazoa; phylum Chordata; class Aves; order Coraciiformes; family Alcedinidae; genus Actenoides; species Actenoides hombroni. The sequence continues at coordinate 6,702,843 of WUAM01000260.1, forward strand.
CTTTCAATAAACTGGGTCAGAATCTACAATTCAAAATCTAGATCTACAAACCCATCAGAGCTGAGAGAAGTCTCCAAAATAGTACTGTTAAGAACACTGAAACTCATTTCTTAAAAATCAGTGATTGTAAACAGTAGACAGATTACATCCTAACCTGTTGTTGCAGCATATTTTTGTAGCTACATCTAAGAGAATTCTAAACAGCCATGAAAAATAACATAACCTAAGACAATATTATCTTTTAAGGCAACTGTTAAGGTAACAGCATACACAGTATCTTTCTAAACCAATAATCCATGCAGTTATGAATTACAGCTTTCAGCATACAGGTACTTCGTAACAGTTCCTCCAGCACTATCATTGTTAGTGTGTTTTCAGATGGATGAATCTATAACCTACATATTGAGCAAAGAGGATTTATGTGTTAGAATACCACACTTGTCAGATTTTTCTCCTTTGCATAATTTCAACTTTTGCCCACCACCTCTTTCCTCTACAGTAAACAGAGATTAGGACATTAATCAGTCACCTTTGCCCTGACTGTGAATATCCCAAGTATAACAGTGTTCTTGGCACAGTGGACAGTATTTGGAATGAAAGTAGTTTCATACCAATGGAGTTAAATTATAACCCAGAGTAACTTCAGTCCAAATTCTAAAAAGACCACCAGCATTAACCAGAACAAAGTCAGGGATTCCTAAACTGGGAATTACAGCCAGCCATAGTACACCAGTAGAGCCTTCCAGACACCACAAGGACTTTCAGCTTCAGAGGATCAGCTTGCAAAAGCCTATCTGCTCAAGTTCATTCTCCTGGTTCCATCTGGATGTGGCATAAAGGCAACAGTGAAACAAAAACCCCTGCGTTGAAGAGACTTGAAACAGGTAGGTGCTGAGTGGGGATGTGAGGTGGCTGGGCAACATGGAGCTTATGCCTCTGCTAGGCAGTAATAAAGTAGAGAAGGATGGGAAAGAGAAATTGCAAATCCAAGTATAGTAGTCCTAAAAGCAGGTGTTCTAAAGCAAGGAGTCTGAAGAGACTAAGTCAGACTAGGAGCTAAAGACTGAGGTGGGCTACAGTAGTTTGCTGTGCACTTGTTTTAAGGAGGTGCTTCAGTGGGTGGAAGACTCCAGAGAAAGCTGCACTAAGGCAGCTAAGAAAAGCAGCACTGAAAATCTCATAATGGGTGAGGTATCAGGTGATGTTAATTGTTGCTAAGGTTGTTGCTTCCTTCTCCCTGCAAATAAACCTAAAATGGGGGAAAGACAGATGGGAAATTAACTACTCCTTAGTAAAAAGTTCAAGCACAGAAGTTCAAGACATCCCTCTGCAGCTTATGCCATCATTGCAGGCATCTGCCAGTCACAGGCAAGGGTCCATTCACCACTCAACCCCACTTGCTAGTACAACCTTTTTTCAAAATGAACCGCCCCACTCTCAAACACAAATCACAGCACTCATTACACTCCTGCTGCCTACAAAACACAGACAGCAAATGGAAGTTAGCCTTGTCCTGGAGTGACCACTGCCTTTGGACTTCTCCTTGCCCCATAGAATATGTCTTTTTGCATAGCTACAAGCCTGTCCAAACAGGCTTCACTTTGCTCATGATGCAGTCACCACAGCAAGCTCTTGCCCTTCATCTCGCCTCACAATCCTTTGCTGCCCTTAGACAAATCTCCTCCCAGGACATCCCCAGCCCTTCCTTGAGTAGGCTATCCCCACCTGAGGACCCCTTTCCACAGGACTACAAGCCCCCTCAAACAGAAAGCATTCAAGTTCATGAACACTGTTTCCACCGCACCACAGCCACAGCAAGGGGAAGCTGTGCACAGGCATTGACAGCTAGACAAGGCTCTTCCCCGATGGTTCCCTTCGCACAAAAAGCTTCAAACGCAATTGGACATGAAGCACGTCGCTTGTGATCACCATATCTAGTGCATGCTTTAGGTTTCCTCCTAAAGAAAGATTTGGTCCTTGACAGAGGGTTAAGTAAGAGCATGAGCTCCCTTAAATACAATTCCCTCCACTCCCTCCTCAGTGCCAGTGCTGCCACACATTTCTGCCACCAACAACATTTTCACAGAAATCAGAAGCTATATAAAGGCTTTCCCCACCTTGGGGTGGCTACCCCCTTCTGCAGGGCCACGTTTCACAAGATTACAAGCCTGTTCAAACATGAGGCACTTAGCTCATGGGTAAGGTCCCCCACATAACAGGTCCTCTCTTGGAAGACAAGCCCACCCAAACGTGAGGCACTCAGCTCATGAATATCATCGCTGCACTCTCCTGCCACCCCCACCACCCTCACACCATATGGAAGCTGCATACATACATGTGCAAGTCTTGCAGAAGGCCACCCTCCCCCAACAACTCTCTTCTCACTAGACTGCAAGCCTGCCTTAATACTTCAGCCCATGAACCTGTGCTACCACAGAACACTTCACCTTGCCACCCTCAAAGGCATCTGCTCCTTCTCAGCAAATCTCTCCTGCTGCCCTATCCCTTTTCCAGGCTGCAAGCCCACCCAAATACCTCTCATAGAAGATACTTTGCTAGTAAATACCATCACCACTGCACATTCCTGACAGCTCTGCTGCCCTCACAGATAATGTAAACCTCACACAGACATCTGCCCCTCCTTACAGAGATTAATCTTTTCTGCAGTGGACACTTTCACAAGACCATACAAACATTCTTTAGGTCACAAACGTCATTGCAGTCAAACTCCTGCCACTTCCACAAATGACAGCAGCACATAGGATTCAATCCTCTAACTCAGCTAAGGCTCCAACCCCTGCAGCAGATCCCTCCTGCTGACATGAGACCACTCAAACATGAGATATTCAACCTGCAAATGTCATTGCTTGCATGACCTCTGCTGACCTCATCACCCTCACAGCACATGAAAGCCACACAGGCATCTGCCATTCCCAGGCAAGGTTTTCCCTATTCCCCAGGCAGTTCCTTGCTTTGGAAACCAAGCCTAACCAACTACCTCTCAAACTCGAGGAACCTGATTTGGAAACACCATCATATGCTCTGCCTCACAACCTTCCCTCTGCACAATGGTAAGCATATACTAGGGTACACCTTTCCTGTGCAAATCTTCCCACCATCTTCCAGTGTGTACTTTCTCCACAAATCTGCTTCAAACAGTAGACACTCAGCCTCTGAACACTACTGCAACCATACTGATATTGATCCCACAGCAACTAGAAAGTGCTCACAACCATTTGCTTCTTTTAGGCAAGGCTACATTCTTCATTAGCGAGTCACCATTCACAAGAGTTCAAGATAGACCAAAAAAACACAAAAAAAACCCCCAAAACAAAAACCTCACCCCTTACCTTATGAATACCACCACACACACTTTCTATCTATGCCACCCACACAAGCACCTGCCAGTCCTTAAGAAGGCTTGTCCCCTGCTCACAGACACACCCCCCCACAGCTGCCACCCTCCCAGGAGCAGGTGGGCAAACCATTGCCTTACATAGCAGGCTCCTGCTTCCCCCACCCTGTCAGTCCCTTGTGAGATTAAGTATAAGCAGCCATTATGAAGCCTGTGTTAGCTGTTAAAATCCTGTGTGTGTCGTATGATACTAAAAGGTACGGGAGTTGATGGTGGTTTTACTTAATTATTTTTTTTTCCTGGAAGCATTTCTTTGCATATGAAAAGGCAGACCAGCTATTTCTGATTAAAAAAAAAGTTCATGGTTGTTGGAGAAAAGCTTCTTACAGCTACCTTAAACTTATGGCCCTATGATTGTGGCTCTCATCTAATTTAAAAATCATAATTATAAAAACTGAAACTGTTGGCTTAAATGGGTAACTCTTTTTCATGGAGTTTTTCATGTTTGGTTCCTCTTTTTAATGCCCAAGTTGTCAAAGATACTGAGGAATAATTTCTATGTAGTAGGGTTTTTAGTTGTTTCTTTCTATGTATGTAGTTGCAAAGTTACAAGAAAACAAGCAGTGATGAAACTGTTTTTTCTCAGCTCTTCTTAGAATGCTAATGATTACTTCTTAATGTTTCACACCTCCCCCTTATAAGCTTTTAATATTGGCCTGAGGACTTCAAAGTGGAATGAGGAGCTCTTTCTGACTGTTACTAAGCTGTTTTACTAGGTATGATAATAGCTATAAGGAAGTAGTCAGGAGAGACAGCAAAGGCTTGTTTTGGAGAGTGATTTCTCTTAATTCATAAAAAGGTTTCAACACTGCTTTGCTTTAAAGAATTTAGAGTTTCCTCGCCAACTTTTTGACCATTTCTTTAGCAGTCAGGTGCCAAGGCTAAAATATTTGCTTCTATTAGAAGGCATTAATTTTCTAACCTTTTATCCTTTTCTTAAAAGTTTGAATCTAGTATTGATATGAAGCAGGTAGGATTATGAGAAACTTAAGTATGGAGAAAGATAGCATGCAGCTATAGCTTGAGGTAAAGAGCCACACCAATTTCTACAATATGACTGTATCCTTTTCTCCCTGCAAAATGAGGGAAGTTAGCTTTTGTTATCTTAAGAAAAGGTGAAATATTTTAACCCCTAGAGAAACTGAATTTCTCAGTGAGAGCTTTGTGGGCATTGCTGCAGTATTAAAATAGAGCACCTGTTCTAGTTTTCCATAAAGCAGAGCGTTTAACTTGGCAACATTTGTTCCTTGTGGGAAGGAGTTCAACTGTTCGCTGCAATATCTGCCCAAAGTTCCAGAGCCCTAATGGCTATGAAAGCTTGTTTTCAAATCATAAAAACTCTGGACTTTGTGATTGAATGGTGGGTGTGATTAAAAATGTAACTTCTGCTGTTGCTAAAAGTGAATTCTGTGGTGTGAATGAGGCAAGTTTGTTTCTGCCCAGTTTCCTCCTGCTTCCTGAGTTTTTTCAAGTTGCGCAGCTGTGTGATTTTTACTCTGTTTTTTTGCCACTCTTTCCTAATTTTGCTGCTGATGAGCTTGAATAGAGTCTTATTTTCCCTTAGAAGGAGAAAAGTCTTATGAATGAAAAGTTAAATGCATAGCATATTAAATTTTTAATTTGCTTGCCCTGGTAATTTGTCACCTACTTAACTTTCAAACACTTTATTGAAGTCAGTCATCGAGAAATTATTTCTGTGAGTTTTTATTTCAGTGCTGAATTGAATTAGTGATAGAAGCTTTGAGTTGGGTTGAGAACATAGTCAAGATGTCTGGCTTTTATGCTTACTACTGAGGACAAGAACTATTTCTGTATCTTTTCCAGAGTTTTTCCAAGCCTTTTATTGCTGTCATAATATTGGATTAAAGACAGCAGACTCAAATAAAATACCACTAATTGTATGCTTACCAAAATATAGTAACCCAAATACTGAAGGAAAAAAAATTTTGCACAGAAGACTAAGCTTCACACTAATAAGAACTTAGTACAGATAAAATCACTGTAATATGTCAAGGAACAGTCAAAGCTGCAGTAAGAACAACAGTTAAATTGACCCTGGATAAAGCATCTGTCAAGAGAGTTTAGTTTTGCCACCATGAGCTAACTGTATATTATGTGACTAACATGTTTTAAAACTCAGCTGATTATTGCCAGTGAAGTGCTCTTGGTGTCTGTGCCTATTGAGTAGTTGAGAGAATGGTTCATGCATTTGTGGAACTTGTAACAAAAGTGAAGGGCAGACTAGCAGAGCACTAACTCTTTTACCATAGCAAGTTAGTGAAAGTGCAAGCTATGCCTGGCTCATCAGTTAAGGCAGGAGTTAGCCATTCAGACCTATCTCAGCATAACTCCTCTGCTTCATGCTGCTGGGCAAGGCACAAGAGTTAGAGTATAACCCATTCACTGCGAAGTAGCTAAATCCTAGTGGAGTGGTGAATGAGCTGGAGTTATTCGCACAGTCTTACTGGCGCAAGGCTGGAGGGGAGTTTGCTTTTCATGGAAACTGTATCAAATTTGGCAGAGGTACAGAACTTAAATTTCAGGAAAAGGTCTTACATCATTAACAGTTTCATTTTTAAGGAAACAATGAATGGTTTCAGTGCAGATTTTGAAGTGTAGTGTATATGTTAAAATATCAAGCCAACCACATACCAAGTAGATGCCAAGCTAAACTATAGTTGCAACCGCATCTACTGCGAGAAATGTAAAAGTGGCCTTTCAGAAACCAACTGATAAGTGAAAAGCCTCTGTAGTAGCAGTTAGAGTAGGTATTTTTAGATTTTTCTTGGTGCATGTGGCTTAACTGAAGATTCTCTAACTCTCCACTGGCAATACTGATTCAGTCATACTGCTGTAACAAAGTTAATTAGCTGCCTGCTTTGCATTTCTTGGGGCTGCAGTGTTGGAGTTACAACTGGCTTGGTACAATCCACAGTGAGGATTGAAGACAGTAAAGATTAAAGCTACAATGGTAAAGTAATTCCAAATCAGATGTGATAGGATCAGAAGTTACTGTTAAGTCTTGAAATCTGCCATAGTAACTGCTGACAGGTGAAGATAGACACAAAAGCAGACTTTGCAGTCCTGGTAGCCTCAGGTAGCCCTCTTCTGTTACTCTTCTTCTTTCTAATATACTGCTTTCATTCCCTTCTTTTGAACATCACCTGTCTCCTAGGGACTTCCCATTTAAGACATTGTTGGGGACAGAAGAGATGGAACAATGTTCCCACTCTTAACTTAGGAAATACAATTCTGGGTGGAAGAAATAAGTGTCTTTTGTAGTATAAATGGTATTTCAACACAACTGGCCACAAGCCTCAGCTGACTTACTGCCAAGGTGCTCTTAACCGGAATGAAATCCTACAAGTAGTCTGCTGCTCCTGTAGTTAGCCACTCTGCAGTTCCATTCCTTATTAACTCCAGAGCATTTATATCTAGAGTGACCCCAAAGCTGCTTAGTGATAAAGGAAAACTGATGTAGCAGAAGCAAAGCTGGGAGGAAGGCAAGTGTCAGGCCTGATGCTTTTCCATGAGAATCGAGTGGTAAAGATGCTTCTGAGGCAGGACACAGTTTTACTATTGTCTAACTTTATGTTCCAGATTTTTTTTCTCCTTTTCCTTTGAGACAGCAACAGGTTGCAAGTCCTTCCAAGACTGTCAAGTTTGAAGTAGGCAGTGAAGATATTGGTGCTTTTTCTGCCCTAGACAGCTGCTTATCTTGCGCCTTACAGTACTCAGCTATGATTAATAGTAAGTGGTGGGGTATCATGAACAACTGGAAGCTTGGACAATAATGTTATTCAAACCAGTGTGCTATGGCTGATATAACCTCTAATATATTTAAGAATATCATAATTCCCTAGCAGCCATCCAAATTGGCTGGTAGATTCTGAAAACCCTCTTTATTGTGACTTTGTAAACCCCTGTCGTCTTAGATTATATAAATGGATGTTGTGCTCTTAAGCTTTTTTAAAATTTGGACTGTCAACTTTGCTTTCTACATTGTAGCCTTGCATAGGCCCACATGTTGTACTTGAATGTGCTAATGAGAATTGCTCAGGCTGTAGGAAGTGGCAGTGCCCTGAGGAGGTGAGCACCTCTGAGGTTTATTTTTCTTTAATCTAACACTTATACTATTGATTCATTCATTGTTGTCTAACACTTTTCATTTTAACATGTAGGATACTAACACAGATCTCTGCTCAAGGCTTTGCATTTCAGCAGTGTTGAAATCTGGCTGCTATGTATATTGTGTACTTTGAGACTGGGTCTTATGCATAACGTACAGAAACACTGTACTTGGTAGTAAGGTACTAGTTCCATTAGTTATTTAATATTTTGAATGGTAGGTGCTATGAAAATAAGTGAGAATTGTTTAGAAAAGGTTGCCATTCCACAACTATTTAGTAGCCTTTGGGTACAGGAGAACAAGCCTGTGTGGGACTGAGCTTGCAAAAGAAGGCTACAGAAGAGAAAGGAGGCAACTAATCCTCTGGTACCAATGCCATGCAGATAAATCTGTCTATGCTTTCTTGAAGCCCAGCAGCCTTTTTCCTTCCTGTCTCTGGTAATGCTTCAGGTCTGCAAACAGGGCTGGCTCCTATGCAGAATGGAGTCTGCTGTAGCACTGATGCTTCAGAGAGCAGCAGAATGTTGGTGCCACTGGCTTTTAGCCTGTTAACACAGAGTCTGGTATTTTTCAAGTGCCCTTCAAGTAGCATGTAACATTTTTAAATTGCTTTAACTGGAAGCAATTTTTTTTTTTTTTTTTAGCAGCCAAAGCTGCTAGAACCACATGATGCTTGACACCCTTGGTTTCTAACTCAAAAATTAGCTTCTAGTTGTACACTGAAAACATGAACCAAAGTGCACTGTAAAGGTAGTGCAAGGACTTTCTGCTTTATTGCACCTCAGTTATTAAGGTGACCTATTTGGCAAAGGGAAGTAGTTGATCTTTGTTTTTAATGTTGAGATTTTTATTTAATAATAATGCAAGAAAATTTAGTTGTGGCACACGCTCTTCCTTGTTTCTGCTATGCATTTGTTGTGACTTGGGATATGTTTCCTGTGTGCTTCCAGAACCTGTTGTTATTACAAGTGCCTCTTCTTCATGCTATCGTGAAAGCTAATCCTCTGAGACAAAAATAGTTTTCTGTGGAACCTTTTAGATACCTTTTTTACAAGGCAGGTTTCAGAAAAAATACTGTTCTTGTTTAAGAGAACTTCATAAGGAAGACTTGCATAGGTTGTCAGAAGTCACTTATCAGTCAGCTTAGGCTATTTGCAGATTCATGTATATCTGTTATGCCTAGCTAATACCTGTGCCATAACTTCTAACATATGTGAAACTGCTTGAAAAACATCTTTAACTAGAATAATGGAAAGTAGCAGTGTACTGAGATGAATATACTATCTCTTTCTATTTTAAAACTTATGGAAGGGCTATTATAGATAAAGGTCATCTTTTGTCTCGATGTTTGATTTCTCTAACGAAGCTGTGAGTCTAAATTTTTCTTCTGGTTCTATAAATATTGATGTTATCTGAGCCATGCATTTAAATTTCACTTAATGTACTTGCTTTGGCATTATGTTTTTTTTTATCACCTGGGAAGATTCCACTTTGTATTCTGCACTGCAACTTTCTCTACTGAAGAGAAAATGGTGGATATGTAATTTACCAAATACAGATTTAGAATGCTAATTCTAATCCCCCCTTCCCTCTGAGTGCTGATTGAATCTAGTCTCAGTGAATTGTACTGCTGTTACATTTCCGTTCAGTTACTTTTTGAATCTACTGGGTGGTTGGAATGCTCCCAGTTCGGCAAATGTAGCCAAGGTTTTAAATAGGTGATGGTTGTGTGACCTAACACAACTTTACTATACATAAATGCACAAGGGAAACCTCAATTGTTTAGATTTCTTTAAATAGTTGAATGTAACTCATAGTTGAATAAAATATTTTGTTTAATCTTGAAAAGGCAAGGAAGTAAGCAAATTGATCCCTGATCACTTTACTACATTAGCTGTACTGGAAAATACAAAGATGTTGGCGTTATTTGTAAATCATGTTAAAAATAAGTGTTGGGGCATTTACTTTCAAAAAACTGAGATGTTGCAAAATTTCAAAAAGCCTCAGTCTCACTTGCAAAACTGATGTTTGCAAGCACAGAACTTTAGATATTGGATGCTCCCACTGAATTAAATTGTCCATGTACTTTTTGCCTTGAAGTTGGGAATCCTTGAAAGTAATTTCCAGGCTGGTTGCAAAACAGGATTTGAGTAAGGGCATCTAAATTCAGTAAAGTGATTCTGGGAGCCAGAGTTCAGCTGTTACTTGATCTTCAGTTAACGTTGAGAACTGGGATTTGTTAGTCTGTGTATATAAAGCGGAGAGGGGAAGAGTTAAAAAATTATATCATATGGATTTTTTACATACTGAGAAAGCATTGTAGCTTTGAAGAGGCTCAGAATGTTACCATCAATTCACACCAAAACCCAAACAAGGTTCATAAATCATTTTTCTATCTGGAAGCTGGTTCTAGCATCTCTGCTCTGAAGGGATGTTTAACACTACTATCTAGTTGAGTTTCTAAATATCCAGTTGTCTTCCATAGGGAAAAGTGCATAAAGGTGCTTCTGCATGATAGCTCAGTGTCAAGAATTTACCTAGTGCATGTGGGTTGAGGTCTTTCTCCCTCTGAAATGAGAAGGCTCTTAACGATATTTCCCACTTCACTTGTGATTCCATGCTCTAGTAGGCTATAAGCTGGTTTGGCTGCTTGTTGACAACTACTGATCTGAAAAATGTTTCACAGGTAGGAAACAGGGTATCAGTGCAAGAGTGGAAGCTTGGGTCCTGGTTCCTACTCCACTTGTTGTGAACCTCAACCAACGGCTATTATAGATGGTTCTATCATAGCTACTGTGGCAAGAATGAGTCCTTAAAAGGTGTTGTGTGTAGGAAGAGGAAATTAAGTTAATACTTAAGTTTGGATTATGCTTTTCAATTTGGATTTTAGTGATTTGTTGCAAGCTTTGATTGGTTTGGGTTTGATGGGTTTGGGGTCTTTGGGTTTGGTTTAGAGGAAACTTTGAGAAGTCTATATCAGAACACTTAAGGCTTAGTGGCAGAATTGTCATTCTCTGTAAACAGATACAATATGGTGATTTATAGTATGCTGATAAGCAGTACTCATTGGTGATCAATTCACTAGGTACTGCAAAATCAAGAGAATGATCACCTTTATTGTTAAAAGATCTGTATGAATGCCTGTTAACATCAGGAAACACATTCTGTTTGTTTCTCTTAACATGTATCTACTAGTCTCAATTTATGTGCAAGCCATTAGTTACATTGGGTTGGTAATTTTATTTAGTCTTGTAAAATCTAAAATAGATGCAAGAATGCTATTCTTGTTTAAGTGATGCAATTCATAATACCCTTCTAAGATGGATTAGGTAACCTTATTTAACTCTATCCTCTAGAGGTCTTTAATAACCTTAACATATCTGTCATTCCCATCTGTTTTAATTTAAGGCTGATTATGCTAACATGCCTTAAAACTGGAAACCACCTGACCATTCAATATTGTTTTAAGCAGATACAGCTTATAGTATTTTCAGAATATAAACACAAAGCTTGCTATTGTGAAGCAATTAATTTTATTAGGCTTGTCCTTGTTTAGTCTTCATGTAAGCTTGGAAAGCTATTAACCTTTTTTGAGAAGCTTTTCTTGGTTTGGAATTTCCCCTCCCCCAAACCAGCTCTTGCTAACCAGCTACTGTTCTTGTAACTGTCAGTTTTCTGAATGTGTCCCCTGGGAAATAACCGAGCCCAGCCGAAGGGTAAGGTGGGAGCAGTGAGCTCAGCAGCTATAGCATCAGACTTTGATGCTTCTGAACAAGTATTAGATTTGATTATGCTGCTTCGTTGTGCATGAAACCAGCACACATGTTCTAAATGCCTTATGTGGTAGTAAAGGCTGCCATGCAGATCAGAGAAAGGGCAACACTGGATTGGTGTAGGGTTATAATATAGCATATACTTGTACAGTATCTGGCACCAATTCTGTGCCGGAATGTTCTCATTTCAAGGCTTTGATATTTTCATTACAATTGAATACTTCATTGAAAATAGAAGAATTACAGGGATTGTCATAGTATCGATGCATTAGGTTAAGTGATCTATTTCAAGGAAGCACTTCTGTAAACTATGAGGTTTTCTTAAATGGCTACATTACATGTGTTGCTAACTGTTCTCTATTGACTATTTTATCTCTTGAGATTTAAAATAAAGCTGGACGAGCTGGCTAATCACAGAAGTCTCTTTCACATGCTTCTATAACTTGTCTTGCAGCAATGCACAAAACCAAGGGGCAGTTAAGTGAATGTGTAAACAGAATTATCAAAAAGAAACTGCTGCTGGAGCAAAAAAGGCATATCTTACTGCTGAGCTACATGAGCGTATTTAAAGGAATGGTTGAAAGGGGGACTGTAAACTGCAGATTATTGGCTGAGTTGAATCACCATGATTATGCAGTGGATTACAGTAATGTAAATGGAAATTCTGGGAAAGTGGACTGCTTTAAATATGCACAATGGTAACGCTGAGCAGGGGCATGAGGACTCTCATAGTATTGTTGTTAGAGTTATAATGAGGAAGCAGGTATTAGTGTATTGAATACTTCTGTTCATTCCAAGACAACTTAGGACAATTCAACAAGCTGAAGCTAAAGATCCACAGAAATGTGTTTGACCAGGAGCTCTATAGGTTGTTTTTTCTCTCAGTGAATGTCATCTTTTATCTTCAGGCCGCAGCATACATCTATCAGTGCAGATAAGTGTAGTGCATTTGAATAAATACAGCGCTTTTAACCTAAGGCACTGAGTCTGGCATTTCTTGTTCTGATACTTTTGTTGTGGCAATACTGGAAGGCAACAACAATTGTATTTAAGGTAATGTTCATAAATAAAATTTGATATATGGTAAATTATGTCAGTCCACGTGTGCCACAGCACAGGGCTGTGAGTAGTGTACACCGGTATAATACAGAAACTGATGGCATATTCTGAAATGATAGGGGCAAATCAGAGTTCTGATCTTTGCTGACTTGCTATGATTGCATCTTCTAAGCTCATCTAAGTTTATACCCTGATATGATGTGAAGGAATAAATTGGTTAAGTGCTTGCATCCATAATTCTGTAAACTTTAATCTGCATTCTCACCACAGCACTGGTATCTCTGAAATTCAATGGATGCAGCTTATACTTTGTGTTATTAGTCAAAACACCCTTTATGTCAGAAGCTCACCAATCACTATGATAGATTTCCAGTTCCAGATGCCATCATTTCTTTTGAAGGCTTCTAAACAAATTATTCTCTCTAAAATATAGCCATGCAGTCTACAAATAATGTGCTCTCAGCTGAACAGCAAAACACAGACAATTCCAGTTATTTTCCAACCAATGCTCTGATCACACGTTTGTGTCACCTTGCTTTACTTCTGCTACCTGTCCATTTCTTCATGTTTGAATACTTTGTTTTGTAATTACTTTGATTTGTGGATTCCCCACAGGAAAAAAAAGTGAACTTCACATTCTGATAGTAAAGGTATGAAGAGAGGATATAAAATAACTAGTATCTAAGAATTCGATTATCAAACTGACTTAGATACTGAAACCTGTATGTTCAATTCCCTGCCTTCATACAATTTTAACTGAACAAAAAATAAATTTAAAAAAAAAAGTATCTGTACATCTGTTCTGTAATACTTTTGACTATTTCAGTTTCCTCAATATATGAAAATAATCTATTGAAGGCATTCAGATAGCAAAAGGGCTGGGCAAGTACCTTAGCTTTTCTACTTTATTTGGTAAAAGAAAAAAAAAGTTATCAATGATTTACAGTTTAGAAAAACAGTGCTTGGAGAGGATTTCTTGAAGTTAAGTAACTTTGAACTGCATATGGATGTGAAAGAAAAGCATTTTCTTTAAATAAATCCTTGATATTTTTCTTCTTAGAGGAATGTTCAGTTTTTTTCTAAGGAGCAAGTGCAAAATGTGCGCTGTGCAAAATGGAGAACCTGATCTTAACCACTAAGCAAAGCCAGGCCTGAGCTTGTAAACTGATTCCCCAGGGTGGACACAGTAAGGGTGAAGATGAGTTCTTTAAAACAACAAGTGGGAGAAAATACACAAAAATACCAGTACTACTTAGAACAGTTAATGCACTTAATTTTGTGATTGTATTTATCTTCAAAGGTTTTTCTTGGCAAGGGAACAAGGTTCATGGGAAGTTAGTTCCGGGAAAGTTCAAAAGACTGATAGATTGTATGTGAGCTTTGTCAAAGAGCTTGACATAGCTCTCTCCATACAGCTCCATAAAACTAGGCAGTGATTGTGTCATAGGCCTCTTATGGATGTGTCTTTCTAGATACAGCTTCACAGTTCATAGGCTGTTCCCTTTTGGTTGGGATTCCACAAAGTGCTTTTGTGGGTGTTTGTTTTGACTAAATTTTTTTTAATCTGCCGCTCAGAGTGAGAACACAACTTCATCAGTCAACCATCTCCTTTCATTTTAGTGACCTTTAAGTTACTTTTCCTGTCTATACTCCTTCAGGCACTTGTTTCTGGGCCTGTAAAGAAATAATGGTATGGATTTTTTTTTTTAATTATTATTATTTTTACTTTCTTCTCCCTGACTCCATAAGGATTGCTTCCTTGGGATAGCTTTGTGTATTTAGCCTTCATTCATTTCCTATTGCACATGCTGTAAAGTGACTACAGCCTTGCAAATTTTCTGAAGTAAGTCTCCCACATATATGCAAGCAGCTGATCAGATAGTAATTGTACTACAATGGGTTTTCTTTAGATGTCTGGCATAGCAAAGCTTTATCTTTCTTTGGATTTAAAATGCCAGCTTTCCTTTAAATGTGCTGCCATGGGCATTCTCATTATGCTATGTACTTATGCTGACTATGCATATACATTACAAAAGATTCTGCAGAAATAACTTAGACTGAGGCATATCACTCATTTTGGAGGGGGGGAAGTAAATTTCCTAAAATTCTCATTCTGTTCAAAGATGGCTAAAATTCACCTTCTTCTGGGCATAAAGTGCAACTCTTCTAACAGCTGGCTGCTTCTGGCCAGCTTTTTTCTCAGCATGCTGGTTGCTTTACGCTAACTTTTTTGGGTTTTTTAACACCATATTTGTGTCACTTAAGGGATTATAAATGCCTTAAATGGGTTCCTAGTTTTCACTGCTGAAGCTGAACCCCCAGACATCGTTGTGGACATGCAAGTTCTGTATTGAGGTGCTACCTCCTATGAGAGAATTCACCCAAAGTTTCTATCCACAGAAGTATGAGTTGAGGCAGCTGTTCTTATTTTGTCTGTAAAGTAAATGCTAAGACTGACAATATTTCTTTATAGCTCTAGTGAATACCCATATGAGTTTAAGATCCCACTATCAATGGTACATAAAAGTTAATTTATAGGGAGGCTTTGGCCATGTTTCGATTAACCAGTAATGCAGCTAGACAAGATGAATCTCTAGAATAAAATGCATGACGCTGTGGACCTGTTATCCACGCTGCATTTAGAATGAAATACTTCCAGGTTCATGCTAGACCCAGCCTGAACCGAGTGCTGATGAAGATTGTACAGTACTTTAGGGACCCTGTGTCTAGTCCAGTGTGGTATGCCATAGGATCAATGGGATCAAAACCACATGGATATGTTTACAAATCAGATTCCTTGGCAATTGTTACATTCTGTATTGCCCTGTTCACAAGTTTATGAAACTTGGATTCACTTAGACTTAGATTTGCATTCCGTAGTACACTTGTATCTTTCTCTCCAAAACTGTTCCTTGCTATTGTGGTAAGTTAATAATTTATCTTTGCATAATAAACTGGAGAAACTGTCTTTTCAGGAAAAAAAAATAAACCAAGATGGTATATTTAACAGGCAAATTATGTAATTGGTGTTCTTGAGAGATACTTATCAATATTAGCTAGTAAATGGATAAAATTCAGACTTCAGAGCATATCATACACTATGAAATTATAATTCTGGTATGAAGTTAGGCTTTTTAGATTTCTGTATGTTTTCTTGCTTGTGTAGACCCTCAAATTTATTATTACCCATATGAGATGATGTATCTGAAATATAAAGTCAGTTTATAATTTTAATTAAAATTAATAAACTAGAATACCAGCTAAAAGAAGCTACTGGCAAGTCTTTGTGTAATCAGATTAAAAATAGCTAACTGGTGATCTCAGTTTAGTTGTGGTAGCTATATTGTTTGAGAGGAGATACTAATAGATGGTGTATAGAAATGAGTAGAAAAAATAACTACTTTATCTGATAATTCTTCATAGTTACTGGATTTTAGCTGTTTGCGTAGCTAGCTATCATACATAGTGTTTCTGTTAAATGCCTTGATCAAAAAAACCACAGCCTTTATGTAATTTGTGCTCTTACTAGTTAGGATAATGTCAGCAGGGGAAGATTAATCTTTGGATAAAGCAGTGAAGGATCAATTGATGTAATCACAAATGACTCAAGACTATCACATGAAGCCAAATTTTTCTAAAATTTTGATTTTAACTTATTGTGCTTGTTAGACTCAAAATCAGAAAGTGTTTTTTATAGACATGTACACATTTTGAGTATACTTATTTGGATATTGAACACATGTTCTCTTTCTATAGAAACATGATTTCTTGCAAGTCCGACTGGTATGGCACACAAAATGCTGTTTTTCTATGAAGGTACTGCTTATAACTGTGCTATAAAAGCTTGAAAACTGGGCCCTGTGTTTCATGGCAACAGACACGGGGGAGCAGAGGTTTGTATTTCTTGCCAGAAAGTCTGTGAAACACACCAAATACTTCACAAAAGTATGTGAATAGTATTTATATAGTCCTAAAGTTCTAGTGCTTCAAGGAGTTCTTTCATAAAACCCTGTTTGCATTTGGCACTAGTGAGTCTGTAGTGCTCTAAGTGTCGAAACAACATTTAGATATCAAGGAATGAATCCTCAAAAATTAGCTTATGGAATAACTATTAGGAATAATGTACAACTATTAATATCACTATCCACTGTACAGATGAAAACTTGGATGCATCATGATGATTTAGACATAATAATCTAGAAGAACAAATCTGCTTTAGTAGTCCATTCAAGTTCTGTGCACTACTAAAAATAAAACAGTGAGGAAGCTTGACAGCGTTGCTCAGAAAATGATCTGTGTCTAGATTCTCAAAATATTTCTCAATTGTTGGATCACTTCTTCTGTTGGAGCGGTTAGGTAAAAATATATTTGAGAGGAGCAGTGAATGAGTGGTGTTCTTGATGAATGGTGTAGCAGTTCTTTCAATTTTCCCTTATGAAAGCTGCTGAGTTTATCCTGAGCCATAAGTGATATGGAATATGATTCATATGTGACATAAGGTGTTGCCATAACTCAGTGAAAAAGAAAGCTACTGATTATACAAGATCTCAAGGATTAGTGGCGAGAGGAGGTGTATATTCCTTCAATATACACCTCATTTCCTTGCAAGGAGAAAATTCTCACCAATCTCCTCTACCATGAGGCCGTATCATTTGGGTTAGCTTACTTTACCTCACACTCTTGAAATAACTGAAATGAGTGTTTTGCTGAAATAGCCACAATCTTCGCAGTGTTGCTGAGAAAAGCTGAAACAGTCTGAACCTGTACCATATAATTTTAACACAATCTATAGTTCATTTGCTGTACACTGAATATAATCACATCTTGTCATATTAATAGTAAATGTTTTTCTGCAGTATCTTAATAATCAGGTTTATTGTTTACTTTTTATTTCCCCAGAAGATACTTTTTCTTACACTGTTTAAAAATATACAAATCCTGCTCTGTCAGGGGCCTATTACCAGTTGCTGTGAAGTATAGAGAAACTAAGCAGTCATGTCTTGTCCTCTCAGCCACATTGTTAGATACATCAACGTTCAAGTGGTTCAGTATGGTGTTCATACATATGCTGACTTACACACTTAATGTAGTGTGCATTGGCCATATGCAGGCTGTACTTAGGCATAGAAGTTTTAAGTTCTTGCTTTTCTCTAATGTCACAATGCCTTTTAATATAGGGGCTTTTGCACTATAGATCGTGCTTTATATATTTCAGGGTAATGCTTGTATGCCTTCAGTGAAGAATTTGCCCAAGATGCTAAATCAGAACACAAGGGAAAGCTAATACATTACAGATAAATCGGTGTACATGTACATAATTTGTTAGGGTTGTTTATAAAAACTTTATAAATAATTAATAAATATATAATAAATAAATAATTAACAAATGTGTATGAATGTAACACTCAGGTTTTTTGACAGAGTAAGGAATGCATGTTAACAAACTACCCTAAACTTCCTGTTCAAGAATCCTGTAAGATCAAGGCAGATGATAGTTTGGATTAGAATAATGCTGTAGAAGAATACAGAGCTCAGTTCCACCTCCACCCCTGAATTTTTGACCTAAAGCCATTTAGGATTAAAATCCCAGAAAGGACTTTGTTACTTCAAACACTATAGTACTTACTCTAATGCCATTACATTTAGTGCTCTATGCTTAATCTTACTTCACAGTGTATAAGGGAAACTTTGAGGCCTTAGAAGTAGATCTAATTTTAGACAATACATTGAGATGCTGCCTGGAACTATTAGCTAAATATTTCCTAGGATTCTAAGAAGATATTTTGATCCATAAACTAAAGCATGCCCCAAAAAATCTGGTTTACTATTGTGAGAGCTATGGCAAGGAGGAACCTTTTCTGAAGATCTAATAGAAATGGGTTTTGTCTAAAATAAATAACCTTGACATCCTGCCAATGTGTTAAAGTGGTGTAAACACATCCTAAACTTCATGTAAATTTGATTAGGGTTTTTTGTCCAGAAATGCAGGAATATATAAATGGCTGAAGCTTAAGGGTATCAGTGACTAGGGGCACCAATAATATTCATTAATGTATGTACTGAATTATAATGCTTAGTATTTAAAACAGTTCTCAGTATGTCTTTTTTGTTTTGTTTTAAAAAACCAAACAAACATTACTTGTAGAACTTAGGCCTTAATATAACTGCTGCTCTCAGATTTTTGATCTCTCCTAAAATTTCACACTTGCTGTTTTAAATTAGGGTACTTGAAACTGCGGTAATTTCCTATGGTTATTTCACTTTAAAAGACCAGACAGAAATAATATTTTGCAGGCTCCTGTTAAATGAGAGAGAGTGTCGCAGAAAGCTGAGGCTGAAAAGAATTTGCCGCTTTCAATGCATTGTGAATTGTTGGATTCAGATTACTTTAAATAGATACGTAATATGTTGCAAAGGTGGAGCACTAATGAATACACAGATTCCAGGACAGAAGATACTGTGTGCTGAAGTAAAGTGATATTCTCCAGCTTCCATTAAACTATTCCCCTGAAAAGACCTGAGCTAACATCAGAAATGGTGGGAACTGGCTTGCAGTCACAGTTTTGTTCTGGTCTATTCATATTTTATGAAAGGGATGGATTGAGAGAAACTCTTTTATATGCAGTGTAATGGCTTACCCAGAAGGTATGAAAACACGAATAAAGATTTATTGAATTGAGATGATTGAATGAAAATACACATACTTTTGAGACCGATGGTAATAAGCATCTTCTAGCCTTATGTTAGTGTTCAGATACGCTCAGAGAACTGTCCTACTTTCATACAAGCTAAGACAGGACTAGAAGCCCTTAAACAGAATTTATGCTGTACTGATAGACCAGTTAGTTTTACTGACGCAATCAGATGGCATCCAGTCCCTGAATGTGTGACCCCTGACAAACAATTTATTTTCCTTTGGATATTTCTAAAGATATTTTTCTGCACAGCCCTTTTCAATGCAGCATTCTTAAGATAAACCATTAAATTATTTTAATAGTGAGAAAAACTAACTTACAGTAATAGAACTATTGTTGCGGTTCTTTTAAACAGAATTAACAATTGACTTTTTATAGTCAAAACCTGAATGTGCAGACAGTCATATGAGTTTCCATTTGGTGCTGAGACTTATGATCAGCTAGTTTTGATCTGCTACTGAAACCTGTAGCAAATTAGACCCCTGTCCCTTAACCATGTTGTGTCTCTGAATTAACCTCAAACAAGTGCTTAGCTTGTACCTGGAAGACAAGCTAAAACCATTTTCATGCTGCTGCACCAGTTCCTTCTATTAATTAGCAGGTTTGGGGTTTTGCCTATTGACTTGTCAAAGCCAAAACTGTTTGTGAGAGGGAATAGTTTCTGAGTTCCCCCAATACGAGGGGTGAAGAAGGAAAAAGAAGCATTAGAAACCTGCTACTTTCTAAAGAGAAAAAACACCATAAATTGAATATTGGGCTTGTTTTCTAAAACAGTATTAAGTGATTGTAGAATCACAGAATCATTTAGGTTGTAAAAGTCCTTTAAGATCAAGTCCAACCCAGCACACCGAAGTCCACCACTAAGCAGTGTCCCAAAGTGCCACATTCACGTCTTAACTTCAGGGATGGTGACTCAACCACTTCTCTGGGAAGCCTCTTCCAGTGCTTAACAACTCTTTCAGTGAAGAGATTTTTCCTAATGTCCAGTCTAAATCTCCCCTGGTGCAACACGAGGCCCTTTTCTCTTGTCCTACTGCTTGTTACTTGGGAGAAGAGACTGACACAAACTCTGTCAACCAATACCATAAACAGACTAAAGTCTGCCCTCTGGTAATCCAAGGTGGCAGTTCTACTGACCCCCTTCCTTCTCTGAGAATCATGGACCTGGATGAGCAAGATATTTTTAGCTCATGGAAATAACTGATTTTCAGGCTTCAGATTATAATATTAGATGGTGTGTAATGGCTCTGAGAATTGTAAAGATGTATAAATACCTAGTGTCTAATCCCAGTCCATTGAAGTTGTGTGTAGAAAGCTTAATTATATATAATAACCTCAGTATTCAGTACAGGCATCCAGACAAGTAAGCCAGGAGTTCTGTTTGTCACTCCATGACTAAATTAAGTCAGACATACTGCAGAAACATTCATATCAATATCACTTCAGTCTGAGTATCATATTCCTAAACATGTAGAAAATAGATGCATGTGCATATTTTTTAATCAGCCTATGTAATGTGAAATCCTGCATGTGGTGTTTGGAACCCAAATAAGGAGTTGCTTTAGAAGTCTTCCTGGAAATCAGGAAGGAGTTAAAGATTTGCTTCATACTGAACAGCTTGCTGAAATGTAGTTTACGCAGAGCATAGCACATGACATCAGAGCAACTGAACTCACTCTGTAATATGACAGGAACTGGTGATGCCACCATTATTATATGAATAGCATGAAGTGGATGAGAAAAGACTTCACATGTGGGTGTGAGCCTATGAAGGAGTCTCTGCACCTACTGCTCTTGCCACTATTCAAGTCTGCTGAACTTAGCTGTCTTCCTGGAACTTAAATGTCTACATTGTTGAGACAGTACACTTAAAAGAGGGGAAGTGCAGAGGCTTGAAGATAGCCTTGACTTGAAGATAGGTGGACACCCATGGTACTTGTCCTTGCTATTGACTTTGCTATTGTTTGGAAAAACTTAAGCAGACTGATTCACTTTAAAGACTAATAAGTTTGGCATTTATATCTTCGATAAAACACAGGGAAAAAGCAGAAGATCATAGGTATGGCCATCTGTTCCAGAAGCATGGCAGACTTCAAGCCAGTTTTAGCTTAATATGCTGCTTAGGATGTGTATCAGGGATATCAAGTATTGCTTCCTCAAACTGGAGTATCCGTTAGGAGATAAGTGATTATTTGAAAGGAGTAATGGAGACATACACATTTTCAGTTATTTGCTCTTTGCCTTTAAGATCCAACATTAATTAGATCAAGCCCAACTATTTTCCTCCTACTTACAGTGGGAAAGAATTTGAGGTTTTCTTGCTGACAGCTACTAAAAGTAGTCGTTGTAGCTGACTAATAGTCTTTAAGTTTAGAGTAAGAACAACTTCCAGATACTTAGGAAGTGCACCATATTGTCATGCAAAGAAAGCAATATAAATGATGTTTCATAATATACTTGTATGAATTAATTGCAATTATTTAAACCAACAAGTGACTTTACAGGTATGTAAAATCAGAGGTAGGTATAATGGTAGAATCATAGAATTGTTCAGGTTGAAAAAAGACCTTTAAGATTATTGTGTCAGTGCTAACCTAAGATTGCTGTCTTAAGCGGACTTCTGTATTTACATGCAATGGATTTGTATTAATGAGTAGGACTCCTCTGCAAGGAAGAAATCTTCAGAATTGTCTCTAGCTGGAAACGTTAAGGCATTCCATTTTGCTCTAACTGTATCAACATGACTATTTAGAATTTTCACTCTAGCAATAGTAGTGCTTATGTCAGGAAATTAAGATAGTATTCTAGGAAACCTAGATTTACCATGAGACTTACTGGTGACTCGTGCTAGGAGTGTTGATTATTTTGTAATCTGATATACAATACACCTGGCATGACTGTTCTGTAGCTTTTTCTTAGCTTAATTCCAGCAATATTAATTAGCTGCACATTGTAGCAGCCCATGTGCTTCCTAGTTTCTGAATGTCACTGTGCTGTTAAGTACAGTAGCAGACCTCCATGTCAAGATACAGTACACCTCAATTTCTTCTTTAATAAAGTCATATACAAGCTTTAATGTTCAAAAAGGAAGCAGTATCTCTAAAGTTGTTTATCTTTACAAAGGAACAGAGCAAGTATTGTTATAATTTACAATACTGCAAATCTTTACAGAATTTCCACATCAAAGATGTGACCAAGAAAGCTGCAACATTAAGTTAGATCTGTTTTTCAAAATAGTTTGTGCTGAAATCTAACATACCATTTGGATTTTCTTCATAAATGCTAACTTCTTAAAGGAGTTGATTTTAAAAAACCAAAACAACCCTGAAAGTGCGTATCGTTCACACTGAGGTTTCTTTTCTCCACAAAGGGTGTAAAACCTACATACAAATACTTTCTACTTTTTCTGCTTTTCACTTCTACTTCAGGGTTGTGTACCTTTGTAATTACATGCAAAAGATGAATGTAACAGAATCAGATTCAAAATTCTGCAGCACTAATTAGAGAGAAAGGGCTTTAAAGGAAGCTGAGATCAGTGGTGTCATGAGAATTATTTCCCCTGAGTGTTCTCTCCAGAAGGATTATCATTATGATGATGATCTTTAAAATATACTAATTGGAAAATGCATCTGTGCAAGATACAGTGACTTTCAGTGTCATTAGTAACTTCATTCACAATTAGGATTATTTTGGTTTCTGCTATTGATGGTAATGAAAATACACTAGTATCTGTGAAAACAAATAGAGGCAGTGGCAGCCACCTATATGACCTTTACCCCCCTCAGTTACTTTTCATGCAACAATTTCAATATAAGGTTTATTCCTAGTGGAAATTTGAGAACTTGTCATTTTAACATAAACTGGAAGAAAGATGGTTGAAAAGTCAGTTCCACAGTTTTGACATTTCCTAATTAGTTGGAATCTACCACTTTTTCCTAGTGTGAACAAGTCCCAGAAGATAAAACTGGGAGAGTTGTAATCATTGTAGACTGACCTGGAAATGCTGGGGAAAGGAAAAGGGGTTTATTTTCTTGTATAACTTGCACTGTTTCAACAAATCCATGATTCCCTGTCTGTCTTACATAGCAGTAAACAAAATGGATCCATAAATAGTCATAAAAGAAAATGTATCATCAATACCACATTGCTTCAGGTACTAGCTAGTGGATAGGTAGAGCTAAACAGGTATCCTTGAAACTTCAAATTGCTCATCGACCTCAATCACAATTGATATTAAAGCTTTCATTACTCTTTTCCATCTTTGCTCTCTATCCTTTGTGACCTTGGTTATCCTTGTATGAGCTTAATGTTTATGACCTGATATTACATAACAATGAACATGTCCTTCATGTCTGCCAGTTTTCTTTAACCTCATCTTATTATTGTCTGAAAGATTTTTCTGCTGTATCTTTGCACGACTCTTACAAAGCAACCTCAATTGGTTTTGTTATCGCTAACTCATCTGTAACTTTTCCTGCCAGCATCAGTGTATGTTTAGGAGAAAAGTCTGTCCTGCCTTTAATGGGACTTACCTTTCCTGAAATATAGCCCTAAGCTTGACTGAGACTCAGTTTCCTTTTGACTAAAGTATTTTAAGTATTTCCAGTTCAAAACAAAGGACTAAATTCATGCTGTCATGGAAAAGGATATACTGTTAGTGCTTTGTGTGAAGGTAAAGCCAGGAGAGCAAGAAGAATCAAAATAATTCTTTCCCAGATCTAGACCAAATCTACCCAGGGCCAACTCTTCATGGGTCAGCAGATTCCACCAGACCTTCCCACTACCCTGTGAGCCTTGCAAAGCTCTTGACCATCAGTGGGGGCTCTACATGGTGCTGAGTGAGCTCTCACAGGAGGCAGAGGGAGGACCTCCTGCAAACTCATTCCTGCCGTGCCTGTGGTATATATTACATTGGGTACGTTAGGGGGGAGAAGGAGGAGGCAGAGGTGAGTGGGATGCAGTGGAGGGAACAGCTCTGGGCACAGCCCCAGGCATGGGTGAGGCAGGGAAACTGTGTATATATAAAGAAGTTAAAGTGTAAGAAATAATGAATCACACACATGTGCTAGGCGATTAATCACATGCCTTCATTCTGCTCAGCCATCATTGCTCTGCAACTGGTTTTGGTGACTAATTATTAAAGTAATATTTAAATTAACGATGAGATAAAAGCAACTAAATCAAACGTGAAATACAAAAATTAAAATATTGGCCAGCATAAGCATGACCAGTTAATGTACAGGTGGACTGCAAGGTGGGTAGGGAGAATTACAGGAGGGTTTTGCTGGGGAAGCAGGCAGCTGCCTCCTATGTGACCCACAGAGCCCCTGGGGCTGCTCTGGTGCTGGTAGTGCCATGTTCGTTGTGCAGATGGAGAAGCAGCAGTGTGGTGGGGGGGACTGCTGTCTCCCTGCATTCCTGATTGCCCCAGGGTTGAGGAGGATGCTGGGGTAGTAGGATGCCAGGCCTGTAAGTCCCTTAATTTCAAAAAGCACCACCACCAAAACAAAAGGAGGAAAAAAATAAAATAAACAAAAACAACTAACAAGAAGACATGGCAGGAATGAGCTCACAGCTGGTCCCTCCTCTGCCTCATCTGTGAGACCCATGGAGAATTGGCCAGTAGAGAATTAGCTGTGGAGTGTTGGCTACAGAGAGTTGTTTCATTCTGTTACAGCTGCTGTCAGGGAACGAGGCAGATGTCTACTGCGAGAAACTCATCAAAATCAAGATATTATTGTCAAATACTGAGGCATCTACTTTTTTGAGCAAGAAACTAATTATGTTGGAAAACTTTCAGCCACTCTAGCTTCATACAGCCTGTTTATAAACAGGTATTTGAGGAGAATCTTGAGTGCTAGTGTGTTGTAGTTACTAGCTGATGTTTTCGTTTCTGTGAGGTTGCAGGTTGCTCTATGTAGTACTTCTCATTCTGTAAAACTATTTCTGAGTTGGATAACTGTTGGATGACTGGCAGTTGCTCATCTTCATGAATTAAGTTTATCTCTGGCATAACAGTGGATTCGAAACAAGTATTTTCATCATGTTCTGTTTATTGTACAGCTCCTGCAATGACTCTTAACACTTCAGAAATTGCTAAGTTTTAACTACTTATACAAATGAGCTTAATTTCAGTACAGCAGGAAGCATCTGAAATTAAAACTTAGTTGCATTTTTGACAAAAGCCTAAATATTTTCCCTGTGTTGCTCTAAGAAATGAGGCACGTTAATCATAAGGGCTTGATGGCTTTATAAGTGAAATGAGTCTTGCAATAAGAAGGTATTACTGCCTGCATTATCCCTTGAGTTCATACAATCAAATATTACCCATGAATGGAAATGTAATATATGCCTTCATTCTAAATTATGAAAGCTACCTAACAATTCAGAGTTCATACTGTGTAAAAGGCAAGTTTGACACTTGAAACAGTCTAAAACAGCAATTGCTGGAGTAGATAGTCCACTTGATTATTTTTTGTTTGTTTTGGTTTTTTAATCTCCACCTCTCCACCCCCAAGTGGTCATTATAATTATAGGTGTAGGTGAACTTCTATAACATTTACCTGTAACTCTTGCATTGATGTAAAAGTTCAGAGCTTTTTATAGAGGTTTTGAAAATGCTTTTATTAAACCATGGATTTTAATTTTTTTTCCATTATTGAGAACTTAATATTTTCAGTTAGAAACATTTTGAGACAGATCTGTAAATGTGCTACTGCAGAGCTGCAATCCAGCATAGAAACAACAGGAGCTTTCAGTAGTCTGGCTTGTAGGGCACAGTTACATTAACCTAAAGTATGGAGCTGAAAGAACAGTTTGCCAGCTTCAGTTAAATTATTTGTTATATACATAGGCACTGAACTTGGCAGCTGCTCTTATAATCAATGGGTCAAAGTATGTTCTCGGCTATGTTGACCCAGCTGTGTACTCTTACAGCTTGTGTGCAAATTTGAAGGAAGAAAATAATCCTATTACACACAGCTTACAGAAACAGTTCACTTCCAGCAAGATGACTAAATTGCCAGTGCACGCTTCTTTACAGGGTAGACCACAGCTCTCGGTGTGGGTAGAAGGAACAGACCTTAGGAAAGGAAATCTGCTGCTGAGGGGCATAGATGTCCGCTATGACTACCATTGCTAATTGCCTGGATTCTTCTTCTGAGCAGTTAGCTGGTTCTGAAGCATATGGTAAGTGGTTTTATTTTCAGTATACTTGAGGAATTGTTTTGCTTAATGAATGAAAAAGCAGTTTTGCTCACTTAAGAGCAGTGATTTTGTTAATGAAAGTAACTCCCAAACAAAAATATGTCAAGGAAGCAGTTGCTCCAGTCTAGGCCTGTTCACCAAGTGTTGCTGCAGAAATTTGGTACAAAGAGCCTTTTGGAGTCTGGGAGGAAGAAAAGATCACTAAGGCTAATAAAAAAATTTACAGCGTAGGAACAACTTTCATGTGGAAGAGTGGCTGGTTAACCAGATTGTCAGTTTGATGCATTTGCCCTTCCTGTACTTGAATACTGAATCAAGTGAGGACAGATATATAAAAATAGGTCTGTGACATGCTAATAGGGTACCTCATTGTCTAGTTCAATAGTGATACAACTTTTCTGTAGTATATCTAAGTAACTTTACAGTGTTATCACGTGCTAATTTGTATTCTTGTGCAGCAAAGTCTGAAGTTCATAGATCTGAATTATGAACCCGTGAAACAGAGTCCTGAAAAGAATCTGAATCATAATGGTTTTGTCACAGTGGACCTAATGTATTACGAGTTCATCGGTCTGGATTTTCTACAGCTAGAAGAAAACAATGGATTGCAATAGTAGCTGGTCCCCAAAGATACTTTACAGCAAAACAACTACAAAATGCCACATAATGTTATATGCATTATTGTCTCTAGCCTGTTGAGATCCCTTTGAATGGCAGCACAACCAGTTAGTAATATCAACCACTTTCCCAGATTTGTATGGCCTGCAAAGTAGCTGAAGTTGCACTCTGTTGCATTGTCCAGACCACTAGTGAAGAATGACCATAAGACTACACCACTGAAACCTGGTGTGATCGTGCTGCTGGTCATAACCCTTTGAGCCTGGCAGTTCAGATGGTTTTTTAGTCCATCTCACTGCCTACTTGCCTAGTCTGCATTTCATCAGTATGAGTATTTCACAGGAGACTGAAAGACTTGATACATTCAAGAGAGCCACTACTGTTCTACCCTCAACCACTGAGCCTGTCATTTCATTGCAGATGGCTATCAGTTTGTTAAGCATGATTTCCCTTTCATAAATCAATGCTGACTATTCCAAATCACATTATCCTTAATATGTTTGGAAAGCAAGGAAGCGAAGATACTTTGAATAAAGTTTGAAGACAGGAATCCTTTAAGGAATCTGATCCTTGCCATTTTTAAAAGTATCTTGTCAACCTTATTGGTATTGGAACTATACTAGTCTGGGTTATGTACACAGTGTGACTATATTTAGCCTGCAGGAAATCCAGGAAGAAAAAATGTTAATGTTATTGTTCATATTGGATTGATATTTGCTGGATTTTACAGGTAGATGAGGAGGAATCTACCTTTTCTACAGAATGATGAGCAAACTTTACATTCCTGTCAAGGATAGCTGGAGTTCTGTTTCTAGTGGACACATTTGTAACTTAAGTGACATTAATCTCATGAAGGAACTGTATGTTGGTGTCTAGCACTCAAAATTCAAGCCTCCTATGTTTTCCCTTTCTGTAAACTGGAGATTTCTTTAGGTTGGCTTTAATCCAGAAACCAGCCAGTTACTTTCACTACATACTTTGAAATATAATTTCCCTTTAACTGACTCAGTTTTGTCACAGATACTAATCCTGTGAAAGGATTATTTGCTATAGAAGCTTTTCACTTTTGCTGTAGAAAATAAAGGAAGGCAGAAAAGAATCTTTTTCCTTTCAATGTCATACCTTATCTTTCAGTGTGATTTGTACTGGTATAGGGTAGTTTTATAATGACATAGATTGTACTGTGTTAGCTGTGTTGTTCTTCAAAGGAAGGTATGAAGCAAAGTTAAGTAAGCTTTTGTTTAAACAGATATTTTTATGCTTACCAGTAGGAAAGAACATGAGAAATGGTTGGCAAATGACAGAGGACATAAAAAGCAGAATGACAAGCCAGGAATTTGCAAAATTTGTTTACCTTAAAACATTTAAAAAGCAGTGGCATTGGGATATGAGCAAAGAGAAATTCTCTGAATAAACTATATTTTTTTTTTGGCTTGTTCCACAATCAGACTTATGATTCTTTTTTTTTAATTTTCATTTTTATACTGCATATTGTTACATTTCCCCCTTCATGGACAAACATTTTGGTGATCTCGTGCTTCCTTCTGCTTTCCCAGTTTTGATTACAGTTCAACTGTTTTATTCTATAGAGCCTGTAAATTTGCATGTTGCCTGACTGTCCTGGACCTATCAGAGCTTTTGCTAAGGTCTATATGAAGTATCAAGAAAAGTTAGTGTTTACATATGTCCTCTGTGTATCATCTCTCCTTCTGTAAGAAAGATTAAATATAAACATACCCACAATTAGATTTCACACAAGTGAAGCTAATATGAGTACAGTGCTCCACACACAGTGGGAATTTCTTTATATAATCTACTTGTTTTACCATCTTCTTACCTGCTAGTGTACCTCCTTGAAGACCCAGTCGAAGCTGTGTGCTGAAGAAGTTTGTCAAATGTTCTTACTACTGGTATTTTACAGCCCTTTGGTCACCCATATACATCTTTCTTTTCTAAAAAAGTCTGCTAATATTTCTGTTGCATCGAAAACTTAGCAAGGCATGCAAATAACCAGAAGACCCAAGCAGTACTTTCAGTTGGTTATTGCTGAGTAATCTAGGAATGCTGTAAGAACCACCAGGGAGTTAAAATAGATAATGAGGTACATGTTGAATTTAACCGGCAGATAAGGACCTACGTCCAGTGTGCAAAATGTTCAGGACTGTATCCTATGGCACATTTCTATGCAGTTTTATATAAGATTCTCTCAGAGTACATTGCTTAAATGCTGTAACACTTCGAGCAAAACCTATATGCTGAGCTTGCAGTGCTGCTGCAGGCAAAAATTCGTAACGCTTCAGCCTTGGATACTAAAGACTTTTGCTGTACTTGAGTTAGTTGATTGTACTGAAACTTTTATGCATAAGATGGAAGGCTGTGCAATACTTCAGGCACCAAAAATACCATCTTGTTCTAAAGACTTAAGGGGTTCCGCTCTCTGTCCATACTCAGTTCTGTGTACTTGCATTTATGTTGGTGCCTGGTACTTGAAAGCTGGAAGGCATGGAGTATTTGTATCAAAGATACAGACTGGGAAATCTTTGCTTTATCAATTTAAAAAACTTCAGGAAAATTCCCAGCATCAACTTAAGTTTTTTAATTTTAAATGCACTCTAATTTTAGTTCTTTCCATTTTTGTCTGTTGAGCATTGACTTTTTCAATGATAATTAATGAATTGTATAACTGTTACATACAAGGAAAAGTCTAATGGTATGTATCTAGACACCACTCATATTTGTATTTGTCCATCAGCCTTTTTTGTTTGTTTGTTGTTTAAACAAGAAAATATAGCAAACTACTGAGCATTCTAATTTACATATAGGATTTTATTAAGGGGAAGTGACTATTCTTGCAAATGAAACAACTGAGGAAATACACATTGTGCTTGTCTCCAGATAAAGCTCTCGTATGGAGATTTTTTTATCCAAGTAGGTACTCAAAATTCTTTAGATGTAAATATTTAGTCAAGTGTGTGATTTATACAGATGTGTCCTGAACAGCTTTACACAGTTACTATTGTCATTTATTGCATGCCCACCATTCAGATCTAGTTTTAAGGTTGCTGTTCTGTATTTTAATTGGAAAAAGACGGTTTTCCTGAGCCCAAGTGTCTGTGAGAGATATGGATGCACAAGATGCAATGAAATTACTTTTGTCCCTTGAATGTTTTGTTTGATGATAGGGCAAGATGAGTTTACCAAGAAGGTGACACCACTGTGCATGTAGGACAGTGTTGTAGAAGCTCTGTTTAAGCATTTGGTCCATTCTCCCATTCCCAGATGGGAATACATAGGTGTAGGCTCTTTGATAAAAGATGTGTGTTTGGGGAGAGTTCCAAAAGTCACTCTGTAGAAACAGTACTTGGTCTTATAAGATGCACTGAGAAGGAAATTAAAATGACTCCTGTAAAACTTACAGCAGCTGAGTTTTCCTGAAATGTGTTCTCAAGGCTTATTATTAAAAAACAAAAAAAAAAAAGAAAAAAAAAAAAGGTTGCTTAGTTATTAACTTTGTATTTTATGCAGAGTGCACACATTTCAAAGCAGACTGTGTTGATATATTAAAAGCAATATTAGCAAATTCTGACAATGGATATTTAACAGTATAAATGTGTTTTCATTTGCACTGTAAAGCTATGGTCCCTTTAATTGCAGGATAAAGTTCTAGGAGTCGAACTCATGCCAGTTCAGCTCTCTGAACATGCAGTAAGTTACTTAAAATGCACTATGAGTAGCATTATAAAGAAATGTATTTTTGCAGATAGAATGATTTCATATAATTGTCTGAAATTGCTATTCTACAGCTACAAACTGTGATGCAGGACTTTGCTCTTTTTCTGCAGTATTTATTAACTGCTGCAGGAAAATATTTTAGCTACTACTGACTTGGAACACTTCAGCTAATTTTGTGCTGTAATGACATAATTATCCAGGTCAGACTAACATGATACATTTGCCCCACTAGGAGGTAGTACTGAAGACTTCAATAACCTACTCTAGCTGATGAAAAGAATAAATATAGGAAATGTGAAGCTGTACGTGCTGTCCTGGAAGGGCTACAGCTTTCATGGACCAGGAAGTAGTTGAGAAGGTTCTCTATATAACATGTGCAAACACATATACCCTTCTATCTGCTTTGGCAACTGGAAGAAAGGGATTTTGGGGAATGGGCAAATATTTCCTAGATGTTCTTAGCTAAACTCAGTACAAACAACAACAACCAAACAAAAAAAACCCAAACCAAAACAAAACAAAACCAAAACCAACACCAACCAAATAAACAACAAAACACTGCAACACAAAGCTTCTCATGTTTTCTTACTGCCCTTCACATGGGCTTTTCAGCTGTTTGCCATTAACTAAAGCAAGGAAGTTAAAGGTGGAGACTTGCTTTGCAAATGTTCATTGTCCTGGAAGGTACACTTGCAAGGATTTGATTATATATGCTTGTATTTTTATCCTGTGAGCTTTCCCTATGTGCTGTGTGCTTTTATATTCCTGTGCGTTAACACGTGGATGAGTTACAGTGATTTATGTAGCACACTTGATCAAACAAAAAACGTACCTTGTCTAGTATCCAGCTTCTTAGTGTGGCAGGCAATCCTGGCTGTACTTTCCATCTGCCTTTCCATCTGAGGTCTGTCCGCAGTCACAAGGTGTCCTCACCAACCTACATTCACACGATGAACAGGAATAAACTTAGTGTGGAGTGCAGCACCTATTTCCATCCCTCATTGTCGTGTCTCAGGGTGCAGCAACTGTGGGTAACTTGGATGTCTTCTGAAGGTACTGAGCTCCCCTTCAAGCCTCTAACCCTCCATACCCTACTGCCATGTGCATTCCCTTTTCCTCGAATTTGTATGTCCTCTTTTTCTTTCTATTCCCTTAATCTTGACAGGTGCAAGATTGAGCAGAGGGCTTGCTTATTAGAGAAATCAGACTTAGTGTGCAATTGTACTTAAAAAAATAAATGGAGTGAGTACAAGTACTCTTTCCACTGTGCCCTCAACCTCTATTGTATTGCTAAGTTTGCTTACTGATTAACTATTTCAATTTCGTACCTGACTTATTGACTATATAAGAGGGTTTACCGGCTGAAGATTTAACTAATAGTGGAGTGGATTAAGGAAAGTGGCTGGAAGATGAAATAGGGAAATACTTTCGTATTTTAATTCATTCTTCAAGCTGTGGATCTCTGGGTGATTAATAAACACTGAGCTGATTCTAACCTGGTAAAGTTCTTTTAAAAGCATGTTTTACAAAGAGCATCTTTCGATGCTGTTGTTTCATGATCCAAAATATCTCACACATGTTGACATTAAGAATACACTACAAAATACCTTCACTGAGTTTTGTGATTAATAGAAAATTTTGCTTTGAGGGATGGAACAGTGCTGATAGAGTTACGTTAACCAATCATCATAAATAGAACAAACACAGAAGGAGACTGTTCAGTGCATCAGTAACTGGAAAATGTACGGGAAGGTAGAACAATTGATTAAAGTAATCATATATGAATTCTTCAGAAAGTATTACATTAAGCATGACTCTTGTTCTTTTTATCATGCCTTATGCTTGACTACCCTGAATTTCAATTAATTGCTTTCAAGCTATTTGCATTAAAAGCTTTGACTTCGTAGTTCATCCCAATTTTCCTTCTAAAGAGCTGCTACTTTGTATTTACTAAATTTTGCAAAGTGACACTTTGTTCTTTATCATTGTCATGGTTTAGGGTCAGGGCGTCTGCTCAGACCTCTAACAGATGCTCTCTGTTAACCCCCTTCCCTCCCCAAAGGGGAAGAGAAAGGGAATGAGGGAGAGAGACTTAGCCATAGAAAAGGAAACTAGAACAGCTTTAATGAAAAGGAAATTAATAATAATAAAAATGGTATACAAATCTATATAAAACCAGTATGGAACCCAACCCCCCTGACGGTAATGACATCACCGTCACCACTGATGCTGTGGAGCAGGCACCAGGGGAGTCCCAGCCTGGGCCCTGCAGCAGACGGGAGCTGTGTTCAGGAGCTGGATTCTGGTACCAGGTTCAGGAACACACAGACCGGATCAAAGGCAGAAGAAACATAGTCCTCCTTGAATGCTCTGAGGAAGGAACCAAAAGAAGACCCAAGCCAAGCCAAGCAAAGCTGGCAAAGCAGTCCACGAGGGGAGAAGACCTCAGACCCTCAGCCTTATACTGAATATGACGTATCCCTCAGCCTTATACTGAATGTGACGTATCTGGGATGGCATACCTCGTTGGTCAGTTTAGGGTCACCTGTCCTGTCTGCTCCTCCCTGCAAGTGCAGCCTTTCACTTTTCTGCACCCCACAGTGTGGTACACAAGATCCAGCAGTGGCCTCGGTCTGCACACCAGTCCTTGGCAGTAACTCTAAACATGGGGTGTTATCACTGCTAGAAGCAGACACTGCCTGTGAGAACAGGCTGCTACCTTCAGACAGTGCAGTTAATTAGAAGAACTGAGCTGAAAAGTAAAATCACTGAACAGAATTAGTTCTGTTCTCACTCAAACCAGGACAGTAGCCAGCCCGTCCTAACCAGTACAGAATCGGGCTCGCTATTTGCAGGCTTCCCGCCCGCTGTAAGATGGCTGTGGTTTTGCCTGTTTTCACGCGTAGGTGCCACCGAGCTGCTGCTTCTAGCCCGCCGTACGGACCTGAGGCGCATTTCCTTGGACACCCCGGATTTCACAGACATTGTGTTGCCCCTGGAGGACATCCGGCACGCCATCGCCATCGACTTCGATCCCCGGGAAGGCTACATCTACTGGACCGACGACGAAGTTCGGGCCATCCGCCGCTCGTTCGTCGACGGGTCAGGTAGTCAGTTTGTTGTCACGGCACAGATTGCACATCCCGATGGCATTGCTGTGGACTGGGTTGCCCGAAATCTGTACTGGACTGACACTGGCACTGACCGTATTGAGGTTACGAGGCTTAATGGGACCATGAGAAAAATCTTGATATCGGAAGACCTGGAAGAACCCAGAGCTATTGTGCTGGATCCCATGGTTGGGTGAGGAGCTGTTCATGAGCGTTTTTTTAAATATTAGTTTGTAAAGGAGATACCTCTGTTTACCTGTGTGCAGGTAATGGGATGCAGTGATAAGTTTCTGAGCCTTCAAAATGAAAATACTGGAATTCTGTGAAAGTTAAGGCTCTGAGGCACGGAGACTAATGCTCTGCTTTGACCACCTGGGTAGTTAGCTTATCTGTCTTTATGTTTTATTCTCCTATTTAAAAATATTTTGGGGGATCGTGTGGATCTGTTTGTTTATTCCAGCTAATAGCACCGGTTATGTTGTCTTGCTGAGCAGACTGGTACAGGAGTTCTGTGTAAAGGGACAGCATGTTTGCATGTCAATGCTTTCTGAATGCTTTGCTCGTCTTTACTTAGGTAAGGAAACATATTTGGCTTAGCAGTTTGCTTTCCTGTGTGCAGTGTACTTATGGGGAACAGTAGTCCAGAAGAAGCTATGAAATTCAATATTGAAAGTTTAGATTAATAAGAGTTCTTAAGGTTTTGTTTCCTTTGCAGGTACATGTACTGGACTGACTGGGGAGAAATCCCAAAGATTGAGCGGGCAGCGTTAGATGGCTCAGACAGAATTGTGCTGGTGAACACCTCGCTGGGCTGGCCAAATGGACTGGCACTGGACTATGCAGAAAGCAAAATATACTGGGGAGATGCCAAAACGGACAAAATAGAGGTTTGTAATTGCACCTGCTTTCTAAATGCCATGGAGGTGTAGAATGTAGTCACTCTGCTTTTCTAGGGGTTCACATTCTGACACAGCCCAAAAGGGCAATGGGATAGTGGTTGATTTGTGCTGAGAAACAATTCCGTTTCTTCTTTGTCTTTGGGCAAGTTACTTCCTATTCTTCCCTCATTTTTCTTTGTGTGAAATGGAAAAGATATACTTGTAGTAGGTTCCTCTTTTTAAGAAGGTACAATAACGATTTTCTTAGGTCATCAAAGGCAAAAGCATTTTACTGGGAGTAATAGTTATAGGTTAAAGAACTTACCTAATACTCTTCGCACTGCTCAGCTTAGATGCTAGTAGAACATATTTTAAAGAAATAAGTCTCCTTTCACATATTATTACTCGTACTGGCACAAATCCCCTATGCTTTGCATCTCCCTTGTTTTATTAGGGTTCCAGTGAGAGGACAGATTTTTGCCTTTCTTTCTGTATGTTCTGTTGAAACTTTGAACTGGGGGGAAAAAAACCCTCTTTTTTTTTTTTTTTTTTTTTAATTCTCCCCCACATTGAAAATCTTGTGTTTATTTTGTTATGTAACATTTATGAAACAAATGTGATGCTTATTACCACTTTGCCAGTCTTTGAGAAAATATTATTGTTTAATATTTGTTCTGTTTACTATCAAAAAGCAAAAGTTTATCTGGAAGCAGGAGACTTGGCTATTACCTGGTGCCTAGTAGCACCATCTACCTTTGCTGTATCTTGGCAGATTTACCTTTCTTTTGATGAATTATAGCTTTCCTTAGTGATGCCTTACCATTGCAAATAATTTCCAGCACGTATCATATTAGGCACAGTATCTTTTATTTATAACTTCAAATAGGTCAATGTGAAGTCATAGTCTTGCACTGGAAGGTCACGTAACTGTTTGTTCTCCTTCAGAGTCAAAGTAACTCTAGTCCTGCAAGGTGAGTAGCTTTAAAGCACTCCTTAGGAGAGCCTCAGGGAGCACAGTTTTCCTCGTCCTGAAAACGAGATTTATAGTCTGCCATTCACCTAACATTATGGCAGCCCTGAGAAAAGAAGGGAAAAAGAGTCTTAGGTATGCTTAAAGATTTATTTATAACAGAGCATTTCAGCCCTAGTGCTGCCTTGGACTTGAATGTATTTTGCAAAAGGAAGGTTGAGAGTTCTCCACTCTCATGCTTGCGAAAACATTGGTATGTTTTGATGCTCTTGAGTCTTACTCAGACCACAGTTCCATATTCATTAATAATGATTCTCTTCAGTGCTGCATCAGTTTGTGGTTAGAAATTTTCATCTAGATCAGGCGTGAGCTCACTGCTGCGATTCTGTCAAACTGGCTAAAACACACTGTATGGTGTTTATGCCAACATCACAATGTCTGTGGCAGAACAGAAGATATCTGATCTGGCACGAAGTCTGCTGGGACAATTTCCATGTCATTGTTTTTAAAGCAATGTGAGCCAGCAGGATGAGGTTGTTCCAGGTTGTCATGTAACCATCTATGCCGGGCATCGGAAGAGACTGATCATCTCAAGGCTTCAGTATCAGTAGGTATTTTTTCCCGATGATGCTCCGAGTGTTAAGAGTTATGATTTTACTGCTGTTGCTTTCTATAAGAAGTTAACATTTGTTAATTCTTCTCAATGTGCAAAAAAATCTTGAAAAAAGCCTGGCTTTAAAGCAACAGAGAAGAAATTCTCCCATTTTGCTTTTGGTGGTTTTGGATTTTAGTTTGTTTTGAGGATTTAGGTTGTGGGGTTTTTTGGTGGTGTGTTTTTGGGGGTTTTTTTTTTCTCTTATTGTTGCAGAAGGTGTTCATTTCTGGGTGTGAGACAGATCTATAAAATCAAGAAAATTATTTATTAATGTGATTAGGATGTCCCCATACACACCTTTTTTGATAGAATAAATTGGTATTTGTAAATTATGCTGGCAGGTGATGGGAGCAGAACAAACAAAAGCAGATGGCTCTGCAAGCAGCGTGTGGTTAAGCTGTGGATGTTAAAAGCTTACATGTGTTACTGGGAGTACTGGGTAGTAAGTCTGTGGAAGGGAACTCCAGTTTAGTTAAAAATGTAATTGCCATCTGAACCACAAATCACTGCACTGCCAATTGCTGTAAGATGGAAGACTCTTCTTGAAAAGTTTCAGTCTGTATTTGCTTTAATATGCTGTTCTGGAAGGGTAAGTTTTGCTTGTTCTCTGAGACAGGACACTGGGATGGGAGGACCTTTGGATTGAACCTTTACAGCCTGTCTCTTTTCCTCTGTTGAGGCCATCCTATTTCTTGAAGGTGTGGGGAGTCTTTATTCTATTAGCTTGTTGCATTAGCTGTAGGAAAACCTGCGTGCTTTTACTTGGATGTAATATTGCTGCTTGCAAGCTGCACTTCAGAGGGGCAGAAATCAGTTGAAAACTGATGGCCTCTGGTAGTGATAGATCAGACTGCAAGTTTAGTGCAACTTCTGTGATTAATAAAATGTGGAAAGGCTTCAGGAGGAAGAGGGGGTGTTTATCCAAGAGAATGGTCCAGTCTAAAGCAGATTTTTATTCTTTTTTTAACACACACACACCCCAAATGTGTAAGTAATGCAAATGTCGTGGTTTTTTCACTGATGAATCTCAGTGAATTTTCACGAGGGTCTTGTGTGGCGTGTCTTTAATCTTTCATGAGAGATTGACTTTGTTATGGTAGGCTACAGAAATCTCAGGCCACAATGACACTATCTAAAACTATGACAGCAAAAACATTACCAGCATTTCAAGTCCTCCCTTTTCCTCCCGCTGCCTTTCTCTCCTATGGCAACCAGGATTCCTGAGGAGACTTGTAACGCTTTCCCTGCACTTCCCATCCATTTTTTTACATCAGTTTAGTAGAAGATACTGTGACCTTCAGCAGATGTTTTAAACTTACATTTAGAGAATTGACACTGGAGGAGGTGCAACAGAGAGGATATTTGTGATCGGCCCAAAAGGTGGAACTTGGAATTGGACATAAAGACATCAGAATATTTGCCTGGTCCCTGCTTTGCTTGTATGTGCTTGTATATATTTGGGAGTGGGGAGTAAAGACAGGAGAAATGTCTTTGTGTACTTGCACTCTATTGTCTTTAAGTAGTTTTTCATACAAGATTTTACATACGTTGTGCCTTTTTTTTTTCCTTCCCCCTAGTATGTAGAATTCCTTGGAACCATTCTTTAATTGCAGTGCCACCAAAATGAATGTTTCTCGCAAGCTGTGGCTCTGGTTTGTTTGTGCTACATGGGAGCTTTTATTATTTATTTTTTACCCACTGATTCGTGCTATGCTGTTCTGGAGCCCCCAGAAGATAATAAAGCATCAGCAGGGGTTAATGGAGACTGGTAGGGGGTACAGCAGGGAGCTTTTGTTCCCATTTTATCTGGCAGCCTGCAGCAGGCAGAAGCAGGCTGTGGCTCAACAGCTTCGTCATTTATCTCGGTCAGGTTTCACTGCTGATAAACTTCTATTGAAATGGATGGCTGCTATTGTGCTTACCAGTAGGGAAGATTTCTCATTGACTTGCTACAGGTTTAAAGCATTTTCCTGCCGTGCTATGAGGTTAAAAATGTATGATCTGCTCTGTTGAACTGGTCTTATGTTTTCCTGCTCAAGTGAGTATTTTGTCTTCCGAGCACGTACGCTACCTGTTTTAAGGCATAGGTTGGATTTAAAATGGTCAGCCAAGCTCATAGTGATAGAGCAACTGTAAATGGCTGCGTGCCTGTCTGGCTGTGTGCGTTAAGAGGAAATAACGATGATATGGCTGATTTCTCACAATTTTTCAGTATTCATTTTTCTTTATTCATCTTCTTTCTTATTCTCCGTTCTCAGAGCCAGAGAAGATGACACCTACTAGTGGTGAGTTTAACGAAAGGACTCTCTGCCTCCTATACAGTTCCAACCATTATCTAGTGATTTTTGAGTGCAGCTCTTAACTTGAAGTGTTTCTGCATTCCCAAATCTGTTAGCTGTGCCTGGCATTACTGTCTCTAATCCTAATGAGTAGTATGAAAAGTCTTATATCCTGCTGTTTTCCAGCATAAGTACACACAAGTCTTCTGAACCCAGCCTTGTCGGACAGCAGAAAGCAGATGCTGCTAAGGCTTTTTTGAGCATAAATATCTTGAACAGAGAGGACTTTTTTTTTGTCTTTGACCTAGGAACTAATAGCTTGGCATCTAGAGAATGCTCTAATTCATACTCTAATCCTGAAATTGCAGGGCTACATTTTCCTCCGATGACAACTCTCTCAATTTTACTGCCTCCCTAATAAAGAAATGTTGTTTTCTAAGCATTCACTGTTTATTTTCTGACTGAGAAATTTTGTCTCGTAGCATTAGTCTCCATATTGTGAAATGCTGATGGCTTTTAAGTCTGATTACTGATCCTACCCCATCCACCCTACTTCGAAGCAGAGGTTTGAAAACTGAGAAGCAGAAACCATTGAATTCCTAGCTGTTGAACACAGCTGCTTTTGTGTACTTGCACAAAGCTTTTTGCAGGTATGAGAAGTAAGGTAGTTTAAACAAATACTTGAAGTTGGTTTACTGTTTAATTTTGGCCATGACTCTCTGTCACCTGGTTCGGATGGTTGTGGCACTTGGGAACGTCATTCCGCAAAGAACCACAAGTATATGCTGCAGGTAGGGGCAGGTCCCTCTACTCTGTCCCAGTTTCAGAAATTTAAAGCTTACTTTGTCAGGGAATTTCCAGCTATTTTTTTAAACGCCTGCTAGGCCTGCATTAAGAAAAATTATAGATCTTTGGAATTAGTAACAGAGTAAGGGCTTATTTAAAAGGAAAAAACAAACCAATTAGTTTATACTTTGTGCAATTTCCATTTGGGAGGTTTCTTTTGAACTTCTGAATGAACTTGGGGAAGAATTAAATTTCATGATGCAGACCAAGATAGGAAAACTATGTTACAAGGAAAACAAATGACAGCCACAGACCACATATTAGTAAGGTCTTCTGGCTGTCGAAGAGCTGGATACAAGACTTTAAGCGGCCTCTTATCTGTGGATTCCAAATACTGAGTCCAGGGCCTCCTGGCATTTTAAGTTTGCTGTTACTAAAAAAACCAAACCAAATCGAAACAAAAAAAACCCCAACATATTTAAAATGTCCCTGCCTGTTTCAATTCAGGAACATGACAAAGTAAACTTTTTATCGCTTTTGATAAATGGGAATATCTCACTAAAACTGAAATGTGAAAAGTTTGATTACTGAGACACCCAGTACAAACCACTTGTGCTGACAAGTTCTTAGAGAAGTCCTGAGGGATCTGCTGTCAACAGAGTGTCATACTTAGTGGAAGAGGGAGAGGTTCCCAGCACCTCGCAACAGAAGGAGGATGCTGAGGGAAGGTTTTTGGTAGATAGAGCCAGAACTCTTGTCCAAGAGTAGCCTACTCTGAGATCTGCACACTAAGCATGGTATTTTTCCAAGAAGTGAAACTAGTGCCATAAAAATTACGTGATATTACAGAAGACTTTGACATTTGGTTTTAAAATGATTGCTGTGTTATAGATCTCCATTTGTCCCTGAAATCTGTGGGTGGTTTTCATCTGGTAAGATGTAGATACCTTCAGCTCAGTAAGTTGCCTTATGTTGCCTTTATAGAAAGCATTAGAAATCAGCACTTGCTATATGCTTAAGTAAATGTTTAGAGTACATTGGATGAGTCCTACACTCAAAGCACCTGCTCGTCTCTGTTAACTCTTAAGGAGAGCCTGCAGTGGCCGTGTCAGAAGCAGATGCTCACACTTGTAACATATTTGAGCAGAAAGTTGTGCTGGCCCCTATCACCCTTCTGTATATTATCATTCACCTTTCTCAGGCTTGGTTTGTTGCTTATGTCTGTGCAGTTTGAGTCTTTCCATGTTAGAAATTCAGAGATATTTCTTACAAGCTTTGCTAACAGATGAGCAGCTCCATTTTGCTAACGATAGCTCTGTAAGCCCCACAGCTCCCAATAGCCCATTGAAGTGCTACATGTGGATCCCACTAATGTGTCATATGTGCTTCCTAGATTTTCTTCTGTTGGAGTTAGGAAATTGAGTTTTAGGTTACACTGTTGTCTCATCTAGAAAGTAACAAGCTTCTACTTGCTGTCAGTATTGGTTACCTAAGGGAAGACACAAAAATTCCTCAAACTAAACTAGTAGAGCCATCATCTGACCTCACTAAGTCTAACATACTTAAAATCATATTTGAAGGCAAGCTGTGGAGTGATGTGGAGAGATATTGAGCTATTTTCTGTGTCTGTCATCCAGCTGAGTGCAGTTTGGCAGTCTGCTGTTATCCCTTACTTTCTAATATTCTGGATTTTTTCTTTCTCCTCCCAAGCTTAGTTGCATTACCATCAAATTGTATGGTAATTGTATGGACAGTACAGATTGTACTGTTCTTGGACCTGGGTTTCTTCAGAAGCATTCATGTGACCTTGTGGTTCCTCTCAATAATTATTCAGCTGTCTTCACACAGGCTTTTTATTTCGCTCTGAGATTTTTGTAGTCCTAAGCTAAACTGGTTTGGTTTGGGTTTTTTTTCCAGTATCATTCATAATGTAACTTTGCAAAGGTCTGTGAGAAAAGGATTATAAGGAAGTTAATACATTTTATTAGACAGGTAAATACTTACTGTGAAAAGCCAAGCTTTTGGACATGTAGAGACCCTTGGAATTGAAGATACTGAGCAAAGGGAGCAGTTGAATCAACTTAGTAGCTTGCTGACACCAAAAGTGGCAAGTATTCCAGAGCCCTCCCTCTGGTTTGCCCTGGCTAAGTCACTCACTGAACTGTTCCCTGAACCACTTAGACTTCTCAAAAACAGCAGAAAAATTTGCACATTTTTCCCTCTGCAAAAAAAAATCCATTATAGTTGCTTATGAAGGAGTCCAGAAAGCATCGTTAGGTAGAGAATTATAAATAAGTTGTCCCTGGGGCAAGGTAGTGGATAAAGGTACCTTGGGAAGAAAGAGGAGAAAAGCATATTGGCAAAAGCCTCTGGAGAGCATTGAAAGTTGTGTTGCTGAATTTATTCTTGTAAAACTGAGCCCCAAACCACTCTGAGGGTTGGTCTTGGCTATTCTCCTTTGTTTCCTGTGAAGTGCATGTACAGTTGCTCCTAAGGACTTAGTTCAAAAATACTAAGTTGCAAAATCACAGTAATTACCTTCTTTTGTGCCTCTATAGCCTTTGTGCACGACAGAACACCCTCTGACTGGTGCCACTTCACTCTGTATTAATGTACCAAAATTAATTTCAGTGACCTTTCAATAATCTTTATTCACCTGTTTTACCTCTGAGTATTCTCAGAGGAGTCTCTTTTTTCTTCTGTGAAAACCTCTCTTCCCATCCTCTTCATTGTTTCAGATCAAGTTTTTTTTTGTCTTAGCCTGTTCTTTACAAATACAGGGTTTTGGGTTTTTTTGTGTTGCATGAGATTGCCTAGGAGATGTCATATTTGATTGTCACAATGGTTATAAACTCCTTTCCTTGCCTGCTTGTCATTTCACTTGACTTGAGCCGTTCCATTGAAAACACAGCCAATTGTTTCTAAAATTAAATTTCATTGCTGAGAAAACAATTCTGCTGTTGGCATTGATTGATCAGCAAGCTAGGAAAGTTGTCCTATTGTGAAAGAAATGAGCTTATAACAGTGGCTATAGCGTGATAGAAAGGGCTATTTATGAAGTTAATCTCTATTCTGGTTTTACATATTTATCTTCATTGCAGTCCTATTAGGAATATTATCCATGCTCAGGAAAAACATATTTTGAATTATTTGGAAAAATCATTAGAGCTCGGAAGGAAATTGAGGATGCTGGGGAACTGTTAAATTAGGAATTGGTAATGGCTATTATGAAACAATTAACAGTAAGAAATGCTGGAGTTGGCTGGAGGCATTTGGTTCCTGATGTAAAGGGTTCCAGGTATCCCTTCTGCTGATTTCTCAAGATTTCACTGCAGTGAAGAGATGGCTTCCCATTTCATATCTGAAACATTCCTTAACATTTTGGAATTGAAGGAAAATGCTGTTAACAGGAAGTTAATGACACCGACAGAATAATTTCCTCAAGCTGAGTTTAAATTTTCACTTACTCAAAGAGAGTATAGTCGATTAGGACTTTTTAGAGGGGAAGACCAATAAGACTGGAAATTTAGACAAGATGTCCCTTTTCTCCTCTGTTAGAGCTGCTGTTTTATAGTAGACACTTGTGCCAATTGTATGACAATACTGCAGCCATAGCAGTAAAATCATTCTGGTCTGGCCTGTTTATGTTGCTTAAAGCAGCAATTTTGCAAATACATAGTTCTCAAATGCAGTCTACAAAAACACCAATGCAATGTTAGAAGGCATTCTAGCTATCTTTCAGAGTTATTTTTAAGAGAGATGCTGCCCTAGGTTTATTTTTTTCCTTAACCAAAGAAATGTAATGACTTAGTGTTCTTCACTTACCTGGTCGAGTAAGATTCATGTACATTTAGGTGGAAGATGATCAGTTGTATCCTTGGTTAGCAGTGTCATGAGCTGAGTCAGTATGTGTTGCATCAAACAAACAGCACATGTAAGTATTCATCATGGGATACTTGGGGCCAAAGTAACTAAACCTAAACCTGGGATATTCCTAAACTATTTCAGGTATAATGCAGGCCTTGTTCGAGATCTTTTTCCATGGTTATGTTGAAATACCTGGGATATATGTTTTGAATTTGGTATTTCACAGCTGTCTTACAGCACTACTTCTTTGCAGTCGTCTTAGGTAGTCATCTTTCTTTGCAATCATCTTATGTGTTAATGATCAAGCTCATGAGAAATTAATCTTCTCACCTCATTGATTTTTAGTTGTATCTATTCCCAGAGTGTGTTAGGGTGACCCATGTAGAAATTGTGAAGGTGGTAATGCTTGCTGATGTTTTTCTGCTGTCTTTCAAACTATTGCAAGTAACCCAGTTTGTTGTTAGAATGACTCAAGAGTTTAAGGTCTGCTCAGGAAGAGTTTACCCTTTTTCCTTTTACATCTCCTTCACATAAGTCTGTTCCAAGTTACTGTTTTGATTTTTTTCCCACACTGTAAGGTAAACCATAACTATATATCTGACGGTATATTTCAACATGTACCAAGGAAACAACAAGCTAATGTGTTCTGGATTTGTGGGACACATGACATGCAAAGCATTGCCACTGAGTCAGAGCGCTCTCTTACTCGTTATCCTTTCAGAAGGAAGAGAAATGCTACAGTTGCATCCTTCCTGTGAGTCAGTTGGGAGGGATGGTTTCCAGCTGTGGTCCCTGCTAGAAATTTTCTACAGCTGGTGCAGTGATGGCAGTAGTACTTGAGCAGGGCAATTTTGATCCTGTGCATTAAGTGGGGTCTTCTGGCCTCTCTGAGGATCAGTAAGATGGTACTGGTAAAGGAGCTGAAGCTCAGGAACTAGTAGATGGCTGAGGTCTCTGCCATTTCTCAAAAAATTTGCTGTCAGTTTTAACAATCAGGGCTTAGATTCAAGTTATTCTTATTTTGTTACAAGATATTTGTATCTGAAATTAGAGCAATTTATGGATTTTACTGGAGGAAGTTGTTTCTTCTGGGGCTTGGGGTTTTGTTTTACTG
The DNA here is from genome assembly GCA_024336885.1 of Actenoides hombroni. Lineage (NCBI taxonomy): Eukaryota > Metazoa > Chordata > Aves > Coraciiformes > Alcedinidae > Actenoides > Actenoides hombroni. The sequence continues at coordinate 6,747,129 of WUAM01000260.1, forward strand.
ATGTGTGTCTGAGAAATAAATAAAATTCTGGCAACATCTCGTAGTGTAGCTGGGAGCTTTCAGTCCATCACAGAGGCCTGTTTCATTCTTGTAAGTAATCTTTAGTTTTCTGAAGATACAGAGTTACCAGTCACTGTTTATAAGTTTTCATTGTTGACTCCCTCTGTTCCAGTCATCCTGAGAGAGCCCTTAACATGCATGGTACCTACCTGCTCCCCAATTATTTGTATTCAAAAGAGGAGGCCCAAAAGAGGACTCAGGAAACTACAGCCTGATTGGTCTTACTTCAATCCCTGGAAAGAGTTCTTCTAGAGACTTGCAAGCCTAATGAAGCGGGTGATTGAGGAAAGGCAACATGGATTCACTGTGGGCAAATCACACCAGTCTAACCTGATTGTTTCCTACAACAAAATAACATTTTCTGTTGACACGGAGAGAGCAGTGGATGTTGTTTGCCTGGACTTCAGCAAAGCATTTTGGTACTTGTTTCCCACAGCCACCTCCTAGACAAACTGTCAAGATACAGACTGGATGGGTGGTCTGTGAGATGGGTCACACAAGCTAGACTTGCAGGGTGGTGACCAGTGCTTTTTCCTCAAGCTGGCAGCCTGTCACAAGTGGGGTCGACACTGGGCTGCAAACTGTTCAATGTCTTTGTAAATGAACTGGATGATGGGACGGAAAGCACCCTCACCAAGTTTGCTGATGACACTAATCTGGGTAGAGAGCTGAACATCTCAGAAGGGAGAGCCATCTTCCAGAGAGACAGTCTGGAAGAGTGGGCTAGCAAGAACCATATGAAGTTTAACAAAGACAAGTGCAAGGTCCTGCACATGGGACAACACAACCCGAGAGTCCGGCGCAGGGCAAGATCTGTGTGGCTGGGGAGCAGCCTTGCTGAAAAGGACCTGGGAGTCCTGGTGGAAAACAAGCAGAACATGAATCCAGGGTGCTGCTGCAGCAACAAAGGCAAATTGGATCCTGGGCTGCATACCCAGGGGCATTGCTTTATCATCCCGCTCTACTCAGCACTTGTCAGGCTGCACCCAGATTCCTGTGTCCAGCTCTGGGCCCCACGGATCAAAAAAGATGCAGACAGACTGGAGAAGACCCAAGAAAGGACCACAAAAAGGATCTAAGGTCTAGAGAACCTCCCCTGTGAGGAAAGACTGAAAAATTTAGTTCTTTTCCCCCTGGAGAAGAGAAGGCTCAGAGGTCTCCTCATGATGGTTTTCCAGTATTTAAAGAGCAGCTACAAGGAGAATGGAGGCTTTCCCTTCACAAGGAGCCAAGTGTCACTGGAGGAGATTTCATTTCGATATAAGAAGGAAATACTTCACAATGAGAGCAATCATTCACTGGAATAACCTCCTGAGGGATGTGGTGGGGTCACTGGAAGTTTTCCAGATGTGACTGGACAGGATGCTGGATGATCTAATCTAGGGTCCCTTTTCCACACAAGGTTGGACCAGATAATTTTTCACGGTCCCTTCCAACCTGAGCTCCTCTGTGATTCTGTGGTTAGACATCAAAAATTAAATTGTGCTCCTGAGTTAAGATGAAGGGTGATGGTTTGCACGCTGTCATCCTGCTTATGCCAGTAGGTTAAATACAAGGAAATTGTATTAGGTTTATCTGCCAGTCTTCTAGATTTACACTGGAAAGCGTGTTCTTCCCAGACCCTGCGTGCTGTCCTCTCGTCAGTGCTGAGGCTGTCTGACACCTCGGATAGCTGGGCTCTTAAGTTTGATATTGTTCTAAGTCTGGCCCAGTAGGGACTTACAGTTTATGTTACTAGCATCTCCTCAGTGCTGTGGATATGAGGTAGTGAACATCTGCTGCTGCCACTGGCCTTGGTCCCTTGGGCCTGAGCGGGCTGTACAGCTTTGCCAGGCTTCCAGCATGAGCTCTAAGCAGAGCTGAATGTTGTTTTCACAAATGGGATAGGTGTAATGATTGAGATCTAGACTTGAACAAATTGAATGACAAGTGTAAACTACCATATATTCAAATCTGGGATCATCAATTTGCTGCGTTAGCCTGTTTATTACAGTTATTACTGGTATTGAAGAGTGAATTGAATCCACAGTGTTTGACAGCAAGAGAGACCCTTTGAATACACCACTGTGCAATCCAGTCTGTAACTTGAAAATAGAAGTAATGCTTGAAAGTTGTTATTTTATTGTTCCTGATGAAGTTGATGAAAAAAAGCCTATTGATGAAATTCTATTCAAATCTTCTAAAATGCAGCTGAAGTGAGTGCAGACAATGTGGTGCCACGGAACTGTTCATCTGGGGGTACCTGGCTAGGTACAGGCTTGGTATAGCAACTTAATGTGACCACGTTTTCAGCATTAATTCATTTATTTTGAATCAGATGTATTTTCAGGAGGCCATAGGTTTGTGTTCATTATTGTTCTAGGCTAAGCAAAGCCCTTATCCTGCAGGCAGGATATCTGATGGGTTTTCTGAGGCCGTTTAGTTTTTGTACTTAATTTTTGGTTTTTTTTTCATGGAACTGCTCACTTTTTCAGTCAAGGTAGTGTTTGTGGTTGCACTCCATCTGTTTCCTGTGGTAGGCTATATTCTCACTGTGGTTTGCAGTATTCAGAGTGTGAAACTCGCACTGCACTGTGGTTAAAAGCAGCATAAATCGCTGGAGACGCTGCCTCATAGCAGCAGAAAGTGGGTTTCTCATGTGGGGGCTTCTGGGGGAGGAGGGGGAGGGGTAAGCTTCACTGTGCTGAGATGATCCATCTGGGGCTGGAGAAGGGGGATGATCACATAAAGCACTACCAGCTGGGACTTGGTTGTCACCTGCATTTCAGTCTGTGAAAAGATGATGCTGGAATCCTTTGAAATTGGTTGATGAGTGATTGCTTCTTTTTCCTTGTGCTTATTGTATCTATCATCCCTGTATCCCTTGCCACTTTCCTTATGCCTGACACCAGATTGTTTGGTTCTGTAGTCTACTGATGAAATTCTATTCAAATCTTCTAAAGTGTGGCTGAAGTGAGTGCAGACAATGTGGTCATCTGGGGGTACCTGGCTGCCAGTGGACAGATGTTTCTATCAGGTAGTATGGCACAGATGTGCTCAGGTAAGATTGCAGTGGTGGCAGGTATGTGTAAGTTCTCTCAGATAAGGTGCCTGTATTGTCTGGGTGACATAAAGCTGTCTTTTGAAATAACCTATATATGGAAAAAACAAAAATTAATTAAAAGCAGATATTTAATCCTTAGGTTTCTGCTTTTCTTCTCTTCCCAACTTCCTTTCAGTATAAGAGGAACCTTATTTGAACAGCTCCCCTTTTAAAGTTTACCGAAGAAAGTTCATCTCAAATCATATACCTCCAACTAATTCTCTTTGTCACTTGATTAAGGGGATACTTGATTAAGTATCCCCTTAAATAGAGAAATTTCTTCGCTAATTGCCAATATATTAATTAGTTGCAAATGGCTTATCTCTGTAGTTGAAGGAGGAGGAGGAAAAAATCATCATAGCAAAGTAAGCTGACTGTGTTACGATTAGAAAAGGGGTGGTAGACAAGAGGGGATGACCAGTTTTGTTTGGTGGTGCCAACGATTCCTTGAAGGGGTGGCGGGCTGAAGGACTGTAGCTCACAGGTTACATTACAGATGTGAAATCTGTGTCCCTGGTTCTAAAGTTAGCCATTAGTCTGTTGTTTAGCAACTTCATTTATCAAAACAGAGCGTAGGAGGCATGCTGCTAGGAACTGAGAAGGGCCAGCAGATGCTGACATTTTCTGAAGGAGAATAAATGGAATAGCAGGGCTTGTTTTCTAAAGGAAGTCCCGAAATTAGGCAATTATGCTGGGCTCTGAGCCCAGCTGAAAAATCTGTGCTAGGAAAAGCTGTGTTCGGATTCAGTTATCAGTGTAAAGGACACAAGTTACAGCTTTGGGATCCTAAAAGCACCATAGTCCAAAGTGATGCTGCCGAGTACTGTGCTTGACTTTCTGCGGGGTCTTAGTGAGAATACAGGGGGCAGGGGAGATTTAATCTGCTAATGCTAAATGCTCATCTCATTTTTTCGAGGCACGTGCACTAGTGTGTTTGTGGAAGTGTGCCCTATATGCTGCTAGATGGAAGATTTTTTGGTAAACCAATTCCACAAAGTAATTATGAGCTTTTTTAAAAGGTAAATGTGGAGTTTATTCCTCCAAACCAACAAGCATGCAGAGCCCCTTTCAGTTTTATTGTGGAGCTTATTCCTCCAAACCAACAAGCGTGCAGAGTCTCTTTCAGTTTTCTGTAGGAAAAGTGCACATGAGAGATTCAATTCCTGTTCTGACATACTGAGAGTAAGTGCAGTAATCTTGGGAAGTTCATGACAGGGAATAGTCTTGAAGGAGAAATGGAATTATTGTAAAGATTATAGCATTTTCTTCCCCTCTTTTAGTAAACTTTCCAATATTTTATTACCATGCACGTTATACTGTATGCTGAGGAAGGTATGGGTTTCAGTTCTGTTTGTCTATCCCTTTCCTCCCTCACCATCACCTTGGTTGCTCCAAACTTGCCTTCTCATTTCTTGTGAGCTAGGAAATTCTTCTGACCACAAAACATTATCTCTGTAGCCAGAGTTACTAAACCAGTTGATGCTGAAGGTTGTCATTGCACAAGTCTTCGGATCTGAGCCAAGGGAAGAGTGGGAAATCATGCAGACTTGTCTATGGCTATCTTAATTCCACAAGGCAAGTGAGAGAGATTTGAAAGCAATGATTTAATAAGTCACTCTTTTTCTAGTCCTTGTCTTGGAACACGTTTGGGTAGTGGGAAGGATGGTTTAATGGTGGGATTAGTATGCTACCTTGAATTTTGTGAAACACATTGTTTTGGGAAGTTTTTACATTATGGTTTTTTGTGGTTTGTGGGGTTGTTTTGGGTTTTTTTGTTTGTTTGGGTTGTTTTGTTTTGGTGGGGGAGAGTTTTGTTGGTTTGTTGTTTGGTTGTTTTTTTTTTTTTGGAAGGCTGTAAAAAACTGTAAACTTGAAACAAGCACAAGTATTTCAGAAGGAACTTTTCTGTAAAATTGCAGTGCTGAATCATTTTTAATCTTCTTTTAAAACACAGGACTCTCTTCACTCCTGTCAGTATGGTCCTTTTTATAATAATACTTGGCATTCATAAGGTACTTGATCACTTGAACATGCATACATATGTTTAATTAATCCTTTCAGTGCTTCTTTGAGGAAGTTAGGTATTACTTCTTTTTAGCAGCAGAGAAGAATGACGCCGTAAATTCAAGAGTCTCGATCAAAAGCGTGCAGTTATTTACAGACTGGTACTGTTTCTTCTAGCACAAAAAATACTGAACTTCATTTTGAAGAATGTAAAACTGGTTCTTTATTCAGACTTTGGAATATAAACACATTTTGTAGATCTTCTTGACTGTTTGCCTCCCAGAATTTGTGCGGGACCTCCTCTTGTTGATGTCTGTAAACCTGGGCAAAACTCACTTGGGAGGGATTGTGAGCTATAGGATGCTGAGCCAGGACGCGATGTTGTAAGCTTGTCTTCATTCATGTACAACACAGGGTCTCCCATTTAAAACTAAACAAAGAGACCTAAATCTGAAATAAGAGAGAAAAGTAACACCTAACAGACACACACAATATTAGTTCCTAAAGCAAATGTAAGGAATGTTGTGTCATAATTTCATGCTGTGATCTGCTTATGAGCCTAGCCTTGTACATAGGCGATCCTCCATGGCTTTTAGAATAAGTACCTGTTGAATTAGTCTTTTTTTTAATTAGACTCCTGTATAACATTGATAGCATTTCAATGGCTAGGAGATTTATTTTTTTTTAATTTGAAGTCTAAGTGTGGAGCATGTGGTTAATTAATCTCTGATAGCGACAGAATTATTCTGTATCCGTAATCAGTTTGTGGTTTTGTCTGTCCACAGGTCATGAATGCTGATGGAACTGGGAGAAGAGTTCTGGTGGAGGACAAGCTGCCTCATATCTTTGGATTCACCTTGTTGGGGGACTACGTTTATTGGACAGACTGGCAGAGGCGCAGCATCGAACGCGTGCATAAGCGCACAGCGGAGAGAGAGATCATCATAGATCAACTGCCTGACCTAATGGGCCTGAAAGCTACCAACGTCCACCAGATAATTGGTGAGGGAGGCTGTTACCCAGGAAAGGAGAATGGAACAGAAAAATTCAGCCGAGCTCTTCTGCAGATACCACTTCATACCAGCTCAGATTTTTAGACATGGGCAGAATCCAGTTCTATTGCCTAACAACTGCAGACCTGCAGTTTGATGGGATGGCTAGATATCTCGTGAGGTGCTTCAGTTCTCTAACTTCAAAAAATATTGAGCTGGAAAACAACCAGGCACGCCCCCCAAAATGGGTAATTTTCTGCTTCTTAAGAGAATTGGAGCAGCTCATAGATCTGAACAACCCTGGATCCAGTAAGGGGAGAAGGAGGATCATAGAAAATGAGAACTTCTCTTTGTAATGGCCAGCTATTGGATAAGCCCAGCTGTTTATGAAACTGCAGCTGTAGCAGCTTTACATCTTGCTATCTGAACATGTGCTCCTGGTCTGTGAAAGCTGCGAATAAGCCAGTTTTGTCCGTTCAGTGATTTTCCCATTAATACTGCAACATCATCTTTTAAAAATAACTAAAATAACTTCTGCCCTGGAGTGTCCGTGGTGTAAAAAAGCAGGTTCTAGCTTTCAATTGGCTATCCAAACACTGGTGGCAGTGTAGATACAGCATTGCAGAACTTGTCACATTCCCTGAATATCCTGCTATGTGGATAGGGCTTGCAGCTTCTTGCTGCCATGTCTGGATTGTACCCTGGGAAATGAGTCACATGTAGTTGAGGTGTACCTTTGCTGCTGTCACCTTAACAAGATGCCCTAAGCTACCTGTGTTTTAAATGCATCTCTCTTTCCAATTGTTTGACTAACTGAGCTTGGTAATGCTGGGCCTCTCTTAGTAGGTGGATTTCCAGCACTCAGAGGTTACTATTGCAAAGAGCTGCTTTACTGGCATCCTGGAGAGGAGACACCGTTGAATAGATGTAGAAATAGATCTGCACATTTTTCATCTCTAGGAACACAGGGTTCAGTAATGGGACCAGTGTACTGTAAAAGGCAGCAGAACATACGCTTGCTTGCTTACTGTCCATTCAGTGCTTGTGCTGTGAATTGGGAATGTCAGTAGCTGCTGGAGTCCAGACTCCTTTCCCTATTGCTGGGTTTGTTTCATTGGGTCAGAAAAACAAGCACTGGCTTTCCAGCCAAGTAGAGTAACATTTATCTAAAGGGTTTACAGGACATGATCAAAAATTAATTCATTCAAAGAATACAAGATGAAAAACTATATGTATTTCTTAAAGGACTTACAGTGTAATGACATGATGCAATGTAATGATGCATGTGAGGACTGAAGTCCTCTTCCAACTGTCATCAGTTTGCAATGATGGCTTTGCTTTTTGTTACATGCTTAGGTACAAACCCTTGTGCAGAGGATAACGGCGGCTGCAGCCATCTCTGTCTCTACAGACCCCAAGGCCTTCGCTGCGCTTGCCCGATAGGCTTAGAGCTCATCAGTGACATGAAGACCTGCATTGTCCCTGAAGCTTTCCTGCTCTTTTCTCGGAGAGCAGATATCAGACGAATCTCTTTAGAAACAAACAACAACAACGTTGCTATTCCACTCACTGGAGTCAAGGAAGCTTCTGCTCTGGATTTTGATGTGACAGACAATCGGATTTACTGGACTGACATTTCACTAAAGGTAGAGGTTTATTCCATGGTAGCTATTAAGTTGTTACAAGGTTTTTGAGATTTTTAGGAATGGGTTGACAAATGCTATTTACAAGATTTGGGGGATAGGTAAAATAGCTTGTTATGATTAAGAATGACACACATTTTTGTTACACTAGCAGCATTCTTTTTTGTAAATCATTTGTATTGTGTTTGCATGACAAGGGTTTGGTAACAGGGGGTTACAGTGATGGTTTCTGTGAGAAGCTGCTAGGAGCTTCCCCTGTGTCCCATGGAGCCAATGCCAGCTGGCTCCAAGGCTGAGCCCATCAGCGACAGTGGTAGCACCTCTGTCAGAACATATTTACAAAGAGGAAGAATTACTGCACAAAAGCAATTGCATCCAGAGAGGAGTGAGAATATGTGAGAGAAACAGCTTTGCAGACACCAAGGTCAGTGAGGAGGGAGGGGGAGGAGGAGGTGCCAGGTCACAGGTTCTGTAATGAAGCAGCCCATAACAAAGGCCATGAGGAGGCAGGCTGTCCTTCAGCAGCCCGTGGACGTTAATGGTGGAGCAGATATCCACCTACAGCCCATGGAGGACCCCACACTGGAGCAGAGAGATGCCCGAAGGAGACGGTGACCCTGTGGGAAGCCCATGCTGGAACAGGCTCCTGGTAGGATCTGTGGAGAGAGGAGCACACAGTAGAGCATGTTTGCTGGCATGAATTCTGATCCTGCAGGGGACCCAGGCTAGAGAAGTCTGCTCTTGAGAGACTGCACCCCATGGAAGGGACCCACACTTGAGCAGTCTGTGAAGAACTGTAGCCTGTGGGAAGGACTCGTGTTGGAGAAGCTCATGGAGATCTGTCTCCTGTGGGAGGAACCCCACGCTGGGGCAGGGAAAGGGTGTGAGGAGTCCTCCCCCTGAGGAGGAAGGAGCAGCAGATACAACGTGCAATGAACTGACCACAGCCCCCATTCCCTGTCCCCTTGCACCGCTATGGGGGAGGAGGTACAGAAAATAGGGAGTGAAGTTGAGCCTGGAAAGAAGGGAGCAGTGGAAGGAAGGTGTTTTAAGATTTGGTTTTGTTTTACATTATACCACTCTGATTTGATTGGTAATAAGTGAAATAAATTTTCCAGAAGTCGAATTTGTTTTCCCCATGACAGTAATTGCTGAGTGATCTCTCCCTGCCCTTATCTCAACCTAGGAGCCTTTCATTAGATTTTCTCTCCCCTGTCTGGCTGAGGAGGTGAGTGATAGATGACTTTTGTGGGCACTTGGCATCCAGCCAGGGTCAACCCACCACATCATTTAACTCTAATGTATAATTTTTCACATACAGGATAAGTTCGCATAGAAGAAGTTTTTTGGCAGAAAGTTGAGAAGAATGCCCTATGGCAGGAGATTTCAGGGATCACTGGTGTTTTGCCAGATATGTTCAATGGGAAGGAAGCCTTGTCTTGGGTCAGGAAGTGAAAGTGGGTCTTACCTATTCAATAACTTGTACAGCTACTGCATGTGAGACATTACGGATCGCAGGCTTTGTAAAACAGATCTCAGGTTTAGGCTGACGAATCAGGAAAGGTAGGTGCTTAAATGTGGGGGTTAATGGAGTGAGAGAAACCTGTGTGTTGTCTGTCTCTGTGATCAGTGAGTCTAGTTATTCCCTTTGCTTTTCATGGGTTGTAGATGTAGTCAGAATTGGGAGCATCAAAAATTAGCTTTTAATAAAAGAAAGTTTTTGCAATTCAGTTTAGATCTGTGCCAATAATAACTCACGGACCTTTGCAACTGGAGAATCATAAAAGTTAAAAACACAGAGTTTGAGTTTGAGAGAGGTGGCTTGGCTGAACTCTTTAAATATGGTATTCATTTGAGCTGTGTTTGAAATGAAAGTAAGGCAATGATCTGAGCAATTTTGAAGGGTGATAGAGAGGAAGACTGAGATACAAGCTTCCCTGCTGTGTACTGTCACAAACTGGTCTAATTAGCAGGTAGCATCCAAACTGGGAGGTAAACAAATAAATCATTCTTTGTGTTAACTTCTGATGGGTTATGAGTATGAGGAGCGTGTGTGGAGGGCAATGTCAAGGAGACAGAAAGGAAGCCTATGTTCACCAAAATGACTTTGGTACCATCCTAATGTTATTCCTTTACTTTCAGGCTTGTGAGTGGTCACAGTAAATCAGGGAATGCCTAAACTCTGATATATAACTAAAATACAGTTCTGGCTGTATCTGCTGTCACAAGCTGATCCATGATGGCAAGAGTTAAAAGCAGTCTTTTGAATAAAAGACCAAGAAGAAAATACGCTTAGTGAGAATTTAAATTAAACCATGAGTACTGAAGCATTTGCAATATCGAGCTAATCAGTCATTAGGTTGTTTTCTTCTGGTTGCCATTCTGTCCTGAACTTTTTCATTAGGCTGCTTTAAATAGCGTTCCATGCTATAACATCGGTGCTTTTGTATAGTCCTGGGAGAGCCAAAATATTTCCCCCTCGAAGTTGGCACCGAGTTATTAAGGTCACTTTGGCATGTAGACTGCTTAATTGAACCAGACTAGTTATCCCATCTATTTCCCCAGGGAAAGGCTATTGTAATTGACACAGAATACATTCATGGAGTACAGTAAATCATTACTTCTGAATAGCGGCATTGTTCGCCTTGCAAATAAGTAGCATATTGTAAGAGCCTCTTTCCTATGAGATGCCTAAAATCTGAAAGTGTTTAAAATGCAACAAAGAAAACAACCAGCCCAATGACAGACTGGTAAAATGTCTAATTTGCCTGTGTATCTTTGTATCCCTGCAGACCATCAGCAGAGCGTTTATGAATGGCAGCGCACTGGAACACGTGGTGGAGTTTGGCTTGGATTACCCAGAAGGCATGGCTGTAGATTGGCTGGGGAAGAACTTGTACTGGGCTGATACTGGAACAAATCGTATAGAAGTGTCAAAGCTGGATGGACAGCATCGCCAAGTGCTGGTGTGGAAAGACCTCGACAGTCCCCGGGCGTTGGCGTTGGACCCTGCGGAGGGGTAACTTGCCAATTGAATTTTATGTTTATGAACAGTGAAAAACAACATCGTAATGCTTCCCCTAGGGCGTGTTAGTTAGGCACTGGATGTAAATCCTGAGAGAACTGAGCTGGGGAATAAAACCTGGTAATTTAGAGTATGAGGGCTGGAGGAACACACTCTTAATGTCCTGAATAATCATTAAGAATGCTACCCAAAAAAAAAAAAAATCAGAGCAGCTCATTAAAATGGGATTTATATTTAGTTTTTTAATTAGCCACAGAATCAAAGTAGTTTTAGGCTTATGGAATTCATTAATTAGAAAAGGACTATAGCATTGAAAATAAAATAGATGTCCTTTCAAAAATAAGGATCCTTTTTATCACAAGTTAGGTTCCAATAAAGGTATTAAATGCTTTAACTTGAGAGTTGGGGAGTGAAGCTTTATTGTCTGAGAATAAGGAAGGTGTTTGTTTCTTCTGATAATGGAGCCTTTTTACTTGGTATGGACAAGTGAAGCAAGGGCAGAGAACGAGTGGAAACAATTATACCCAGCTATCCCAAAAATGAAAGATTTCTTGAGAAGAAACTTCTGAGTTGGATTTAAGTGTAATAACAAAAGTAGGGCAATAAGCAGGGGGAGGGAGGAAGGAGTGGGGCAAGGCAAAATTATTTGGCTTCAGAACCAGCTCCCCTACCATGAAATTCTCATTTGACATTAACTAATTACTGCAAAACCTGTTTGAGGCTATACCAACATTGTATTATTCTTATTTTACATGAAGGAACTTTATTTTCAAGCGTTATGAAATTATCACAGTTTCCAGTGACTCTGCAAGAGTTAGAACAACGCAGGGAACTTGGAACACGTTCCTCCTCCTTCATTTCAATAAGGTGGTGGCAACTGTCACAGTGCTTAGTCGAGCAGAGTCCTGCACTGGTCACAGTGGGACATGTAGATGAGGTTTAGCCTTGACATTCCAAGGGTCACCTGGGCAAGTACGTCAGAGGGCATCCAAGACTAGATTGTTAGATCCAGTTACTCAGCTGTAGCAAAAAGTTGCTACAGATGATTCTAGTTTTACACTGGGAATAATTTTTCCCCAAGGATTATTATAATTCAGTGCTTTGTCTTTTCAACACAGACCAGGAAAAACCATTATTTTAGTTTAGACTCCAAATGCCTTTTTTTTTTACCTTTTGTCTTATAGCTGAGCTATGTTGTTGTACTTTATATGGAAGCTTTCATGGCGTTGCTGCCATGGGGGCAATTCTAACACTTGGGTCTGTGCCGTGTACAACGTGCAAAATTATACACAAAATACTTGAAAAAATTTGAAGAAAAATTTCCTGGTGCCTAAAGAATAGCACCCCCCTTGATCATCAGTTTCTGAGGCAACCTTTTGCATTGTGTGGGTTTTTTGGAAATTAAGAGCATTTCACAAGTGTTTGTTACTCGAGGTGTTAATGCAGAAAGGTGTAATCATTGGCTAGTTATGTCTCACTTGTTTTGAAAGTGGTATTGGCTTTACATTTTGAAAGAAGTGACTAACTAGCCACCAAATGTCAAGTATACAGCCCTCTCTACTGTACAAGAAAAGGTGAACGTATACAAATCTGTGCTTCTGCCAATGAGGCATAAAGTGACACGTGAGTATGTCGTAGTTTGTACTTTTGCTGCAGTGGAATTCAATGTTTTGTGTTATTCTGCCTTTGGCTGAAATCTAACACGCCGTTAACGTGGCTGGTTGCCTTAGTTGTGTGGAGCTGAGCAGTGGCACCTATTAAAAAAACATGCTCTGCATACCTACCTTTTTGTATTCCTTCATTAGATGGAGAACTGAATAGAAACAGAAGCACAGTGCCATTGAAATTAGCTTGCTAAAGAACGAGGTATAAATGCAGATGCCCACCTGCCATCCTCTCGATTCTTACCTGACATGCGTGGATTAGTTAAGGTTGAAGTGCTTTCATATGCAACTGGCTGGTGAAACTCCAGTTCCAATGGGAAAAGTAACATTGGAGCATTTGGGGGAAACCTGACTCACTGCCTTGCTTGTATTTTGAAAAAAAAATATATTTAGTGTAATGGGGCTTAATAAATGCCTTAATTTACAGCTCTTGTTTTTCTCTTATCATTTCTTAAGGATTTTTGGGTTGTTTTGCTTTTCCCCTTGAGTTCTCTTATGGATTGAATGTAAGTTTTATTTTTTTTTTTATTTTATTTTTTGTCCTTTTAATCAGGTTTATGTACTGGACCGAATGGGGTGGTAAACCAAAGATTGACAGAGCTGCTATGGATGGCAGTGAGCGGACTACGTTGGTACCAAACGTGGGACGTGCCAATGGCCTAACTATTGATTACTCTAAGAGACGCCTGTACTGGACTGACCTCGATACCAACCTGATAGAATCCTCCAACATGCTTGGTGAGCCCCACAGCCCTGGGCAGAGGTCGTTGGGAATGCTGCTGCTTTTTCACAGTTCCCTGCAGCAAATTATTGCTTAATTAATGCAAACAAACACGTCTTAAGACACAAATAGGTTGTTACAGACTCGCACACCTCTACCGTTTGCTTCTGTAATTGATGTTTATGCAACGCAGCATTTAGTGAGGTCTCAGTTTTCCTGTAGGTGATACAGTTGCTTACAAAGTTAAAATTGTACAGGTAGTGAGTGTTTTCAGTTATATGTAGGACAAAGCTGGCAGCTCTCAGCGTTTTGGAGAGTCTTGTTTTGCTGCTCTGAAGAGCACTAGCAAACACATGACAGACACTTTGTCATCTGTAGAAAGGTAGAGAGAAAGCCGAGATGATAACAGCTTGTTGGACATTTTTCCACAATGTCATTTAATAGAATTTGTTTTTTAATCTTTGATATCTTCAATTTTCAGACATTATTTTTTCCAGCATCCTGCACGCTAAGGAGCTTTTCCTGGCTAGTGCTAGTCACCAGGGGGGCTCTCTCTCATGCTGTGGTCTGTGTGATTGTTTGAGAAACTGGTCATTGCAGCTAAATGGAGGTGCAGTATTTTATTCTTTCACTGTCCCGGAGTAGTGTAAGCCCTGTAAGACCTAAGCCCTCTCAGATTTACACAGTATCTTTTTTTAATATCTCAGCACCTACAAGAGTAGACCACCTTGTTGTGTGCCAGATGAGTCAGATAAGCATTAACACTAGCCCATATTTAGGGCTGAAGGAGCCGATCACCTTTAAACGGGAAGCTTACAATAGCAGAACAAAGCTAGAAGATCCAAACAGGAAAGTGCATTATAGGAGTTATATGTAATATAAGAGCTTTTTCTTCAGCTTCTCGTGGACTTGGGTGTGCTGTTGAGGCTGGCTCAGCATTCCCCTGTCTACTGTGAAACTGGACACACCATTGGAATTTCATCTTCCTGTGGCTAGTGACGGCAGAACGCAGGGCTGTGCATCCTCGTCTTCTCTGTGCAAAGATGGAAGGACTTCTTGTGTCATAATCTCTCATTCATTTTCTGTGACTAGACAGCAGGCTGTCCTGTGGTAACGAAGTGGTTGAAACCATTTACACCCCCATGTCCTGCTCCTCAAGGTCTCTTAAAATTTCCACGGTGTACACAATTAACTGTTTCCTATCTTGAGTTACTGACTGCTGTAATGACATTCCAGAGGCGGGTTAGTTTAACCTTGTGCATTTAATTTTTCTCATAATACGATGTGGAATTTTATTAAGATCATAACAACTCTGTGTAAGCAGCAGGCAGAGGCTGAACTGTGGTGCAAGAGAGGATGAGCTGGGAATACAGTGCTTGCCCTTCAGAGGGATCCTGTTTGCTTTGGGGGGGAGGGAATGACAGAATCTTTCTGCGAACGGTCATCGTTTTCAAAACTGAGACATTTTTCTCTAGTAAAATACAATTCTCTTCTGTGGATCACAAGCAGGAGTAGCACATTTATACGACAGGCTCTGAGACTTCGGGGCTGTCTTTTGAATGTTGTACATTACTTTATAATTTACTCTCGTAACGATAGCAACTTTTCCCTTCTGCGCAGGGGAAGCATCCGACAGGTCAGTTGTCCCCATGTAATTCACTGTTTTCTCTCCCTTCCTTTTCTGAAACAGGCCTGGACCGTGAGATTATAGCCGATGACTTGCCTCACCCATTTGGTTTGACTCAATATCAGGATTACATTTACTGGACAGACTGGAGCCGGCGTAGCATTGAACGAGCCAACAAGACCAGCGGTCAGAACCGAACCATCATCCAAGGCCATTTGGATTACGTGATGGACATCTTGGTCTTCCACTCCTCCAGGCAGGCGGGCTGGAACGAGTGTGCCTCCAGCAACAGTCACTGCTCTCACCTCTGCTTAGCAGTCCCCGTTGGTGGGTTTGTCTGTGGCTGCCCAGCTCACTACTCCTTGAACTCTGACAACAGGACTTGCAGCGGTAAGCTGTAATGAATGGAAATAAGAGAGAAGCAGATGTGTTGAGTAGAGGACTCAAGCATTGTACTTGGAGGAAAGAAGAGGTTTATTTTTAGAGGAGATGGTGAAGCTAGTTGCTATTTTTAATACTGAACGTGTAGTTGAAAAATCTGTGGTTCCTTAGCCTCCCTTCCTCCATAGCAAGCAGAATATATGACTGGATAAAGATGGCAATAAAAATATTGGTTTTAAATACAATTATCTAACACTAATATCCTACTGAAATTTAAGAGAAAATAGGATACCGAAAGCAAAAAAAGAATAGTCTTGCACCATACCAGTATCACTGTAAAATAAGAAGAGTGGCTGTTAGCGAATGTTTTCAGTGACTCAGCTACATCTGTGTGAACAGAAAAGTTCAAAATCCATTTGGTTTTATATCTGTCTGTCAAACCCTCCTCAAGTGTGTGCTTACCTGTTTATTTTGAGGTCGAGGGAGGTTCTCCTCCCCCTCTACTCTGCACTAGTGAGACCGCATCTGGAGTATTGTGTCCAGTTCTGGGCTCCCCAGTTCAAGAGAAAGAGTGAAATACTAGAGGGAGTGCAAGGGAGAGCTATGAAGATGATGTAGGGACTGGAACATCTCTCTTGTGAGGAAAGGCTGAGAGACCTGGGGCTGTTTAGGCTGGAAAAGAGAAGCCTGAGAGGGGATCTTATTAATGCTTACAAATATCTGAAGGGTGGGTGTCAAGTAGAAGGGGCCAGGCTCTTTTCAGTGGTGCCCTGTGATAGGACAAGAG
>WUAM01000260.1:6763214-6805659 GCA_024336885.1 Actenoides hombroni
AGAACCCAGAGAGTTGTGGTCAGTGGAGCAGAGTCTAGCTGGAGGCCTGTGACTAGTGGTGTCCCCCAAGGGTCAGTACTGGGTCCAACACTGTTCAATATGTTCATCAGCGATCTGGACGAAGGGATAGAGTGTACCCTCAGCAAGTTTGCTGATGATGCAAAACTGGGAGGAGTGGCTGACACTCCAGAAGGCTGTGCTGCCATCCAGCATAACCTGGACAGGCTGGAGAGCTGGGCAGGGAGAAACTGAATGCAATTTAGCAAGAGCAAGTGTAAAGTGCTGCATCTGGGGGGGGTTGATCTGCTGGAAAGCAGCTCTGGGGAAAAAGACCTAGGGGTCCTGGTGGACAAGAGGATGACCATGAGCCAACAATGAGCCCTCGCGGCCAAGAAGGCCAGTGGCATCCTGGGATGCATTAAGAAGAGTGTGGTCAGCAGGTCGAGGGAGGTTCTCCTCCCCCTCCTACTCTGCTCTGGTGAGGCCCCACCTGGAATACTGTGTCCAGTCCTGGGCACCCCAGTTCAAGAAAGACAGGGAGCTACTGGAGAGAGTCCAGCGCAGGGCCACCAAGATTATTAAGGGAGTGGAGCATCTCCCTCATGAGGAGAGGCTGAGAGAGCTGGGGCTCTTTAGCCTGGAGAAGAGAAGACTGAGGGGGGACCTCATTAATGTCTATAAATATGTTAAGGGTGAGTGTAAGGAGGATGGAGCCAGACTCTTCTTAGTGTCATTCAATGTTAGGACAAGAGGCAATGGGAATAAGTTGGAGCATGAGAGGTGTAGGGTAAACAGAAGGAAAAACTTTTTCACTGTGAGGGTAACAGAGCACTGGAACAGGCTGCCCAGGGAGGTTGTGGAGTCTCCTTCTCTGGAGGCGTTCAAAACCCACCTGGACACATTCCTATGTGACTTGGTCTAGGAGATCCTGCTCTGGCAGGGGAGTTGGACTAGATGATCTTTCGAGGTCCCTTCCAACCCCTAACATTCTATGATTCTATGTGGTGAAGGCTTTCTAAATTTATTTTATAAACTTACATTTCATGTAAAATTCTATCTGTAGCTTCTGAAAAACATGTTTTAGAAACGTAAGCTACTATCCACGAAAACCAGTGACATTCCTGATGTGTGTGCAGTTGGAATAGCCTGCAACTATAGCGTGACGATGCCTTGCATCATACGTGGGTCTACGGTTGAATGCAATCATGAGAGTTCACATAGAAGAATAGTAGAATGGTTCATAACATCAAAAATACAGACTAGTTTCTGAAAAACTAAGGAGGTGAACTTTGATCTGTAACTATTACAAGTGTACGAGGACAAGGGCTGAGTTATTCTTATCTAATCATACTTCGGGTGAATTTTTCAAGGGCAGTCACAAACTGTTTCCTATCGCTGTTAAACTAGAATGGACAGATTCCAGAAAACATAAAGTGTAGTGTGAAAAGCCTCTTTGCCTCAGCTGTGTGGCACAGCCTCATGTGGAGCTCTTAGTACTCAAGAGCGTAGGCCACATGCTGAACTGAGATTTACTGTTTCTTGATGAGGGCTTATATTTGTTAGAAGTTCAGCTTATAAATAATCCTGGAAAACAATGAGGACCAGAGCACTGTTGTAAAATTGATTTGAATGTACGTGCAAAGTATAGCAAATGTACTAGCAAAGGTAACCAAAAATCACAGCAGAAGGCTCACACTCATAAATTCAGTACTTAGTGTTGAAAACACCTTTTTCTTTTTTATAAAAAAAAACAAAACAAAAAAAAAAAAGCTAAAAGAAAAAAGACCAAGGTAAAAATATGGAAAATTATGACCTTTTTATCCCACTTACAATTATAAAATAGCAGCTTTTGCAGTATGTCCATAAGCATCAAGGGTATGGGCTTTGTAACATAGCATAGAACTTAGTTCTTTTGGCAGAGACCTAATTAAGCCAATATGGTGTATTAGACTGATTCTCAATAGTTCTGTCCTCTACTTTAAAGTAGACTTAAGTTTTGTGAAGGAGAGAGAAGCAAAGACCCTGGCCTGGAGAGAGATGTCTGCATATCTGCAGTGTTTGAGTAGCTCAGATTCCTGTGTTAATGATCCTGACAGGAAAGTACAAAGTAGTGAGAACAAAAAAGGATTTCTGGATGAGATGTAGATCAGGTTCTCTAGAATAAACTAACCTCCCTCTTTTCAGACTAACCTTTTTATGGCTACAGTTGGACACCGGAGAGAGCCTTCTTGATTTATTTAGGAAAGTGTGAAATATAGTGTTAGAACTGAAATCTGTATATAGTTACATGAATTGGGGATTGCTGTGGTAGGAGAGTTTAGAAACTGTTTAGTGAAACCAGCTTCAAACTTTAGAACAAAACTTTACTAAATTCAATTGTTAACAAAATGGCATAGGGTTAGCCTGTAATCATAATGTAATCACTACCAAACTGGTCTTTAATCATATCTTATGATAGCTGCAAGTAGACAATATCTGAGAACTGATGAGATATATAGTTAGGACTGGTGACTGTGGTCCTTGATGCTCTTAATCAGGGAGGTTAAGATCATCAGGCTTTAACCTAGAGAATTCAGAACTGAAGTGAATTTCTTTTTCTCCTTTTCATTCTTAGCTTTATACTTCTTTCCACTGTTCCAGAAAGGAGGCTCTCACCTACTTTAACACTGTTTGTCCTGTTTATGGTTTTGTCAGTTACCGTTGTTAGATACTTGGCAAGATATCCTGCTTCTCTACAGTCCTTTGTGCTTATCTTCTTCTCTGTCTTGCAATTTTTGCTCTAATGCCTCCAAAATGCAACTACATAATTTTTTTTACCCTTTTGATGGTCATGTTGCCCATAATTACATAAAATATTCTTGTTTGGCTACACCATCAATTTATGAGATACTTGCATGCTGTTTGCTATACTTACTGTACATTAATTTGCTTGAAACACAAATATTAAAATCCATGTGCAGTAACCAGAATGTAATTACAGACATCACAGCTTTTAGCTCTACAGGGAAGAATGGAAAAACTTCTGTATATCAAAGCTAAAAATTCAATTAATCTGAATCTCATCTTGATAGTACTCAAGATGAGATCACTTCTGCAAGATAATCCACATCCCTTCATATAATGAAAGTGAATTCAATGATGTTTTAATGTAGAAGATACTTTTCACTTTTTCTGTGGTTTGTATAATTATTCACTTGCCAGGTTGATTAGAAACTGGACCTGAGCTTTTGATGAATAACAACCTGAACTTGAACTCCCTGGATAATGTGGTTAAAGGCTTCATCACCTTTTAGGTTCTTATAACAACAGATGGGATTACATCTGTATATTGTAAAGACTATGCAATACTGTGCCTGGTTGTGCCTACAATTTCCAAAGGAAATATGATATATGAAAATGAAACTAAATTTGGTATAAAACCAAAAAAATGTTTCAGTACACTGCAGTGCTGGGAAATAAGATAAAGGTGTGTCTTACTTGAAGCCTATCTATATAAACTCAGAATATATGTATGTATATATTGGCCCTGAGCCTATATCACTATACCAAGTTGGACAGGAGTGTTGATCTGCTTGAGGGTAGGAAAGCTCTACGGGGGGATCTGAACAGGCTGGATTGATGGGCCAAGGCCAGTGCTATGAGGTTCAACAAGAACAAGTGCTGGGTCCTACACCTGGGCTGTGAAAAGCCCATGCAACGCTACAAGCTTGGGGAAGAGTGGCTGGAAAGGTGCCTGACAGAAAAGGACTTGGGGGATGTCGGTCAACAGCCACCTGAACAAGAGCCAGCTGTGTGCACAGGTGGCCAAGGTGCCCAGCTGCATCCTGGCCTGTATCAGAAATAGTGTGGCCAGAAGGACTAGGGAAGTGATTGTCCCCCTGTACTCAGCACTGGTGAGGCTGCACCTCAAATACTGGGTACAGTTTTGGCCCCCTCACTACAATAAAGACATTGAGGTGCTGGAGTGTGTCTAAAGAAAGGCAACATAGCTAGTGAAGGGTCTAGGGAACAAGTTTTTTGAGGAGCAACTAGGGTTGTTTAGCCTGGAGAAATGGAGGCTGAGGGAAGACCCTATTGCTCTCTACAACTACTTGAAAGGAGGTTGTAGCAAGTTGGGGGTTGGTCTGTTCTCCCAAGTAACAAGCAACAGGACAAGAGGAAATTGCCTCAAGTTGTGAGAGAGGACATTTGGGTTGGATATTAATTTCTTTACCAAAAGAGTTAAGCACTAGAACAGGCTGTCCATGGAAGTGGTCTGAGTCACCCTCCCTGGAGATAAAGATGTGTAGATGCAGTGCTTAGTGACAGGGTTTAGTGGTGGACTTGGCAGTGCTGAGTTAACAGTTGGACTTGATGATCTTAAAGTTCTTTTCTAACCTAAACAATTAAATGTTTCTACATACAAACTGAAAAAATAGGGAAATATATGATACTGATCTACTTAAAAAGGCAAATAACAAAACCCAATTACAAGGAAAGTGCTAAGTCATGTTTAAATGTCGTTATTAGCAGCTGTGCAGTTGCTTATGCAGAAGCTGCTGGTATGTAAAAAACTTGCAGTAAACTAAAGAATTGACTCAGTAATGACAGTTTTATTTAAATACACACCAATTCTGTTCACAGCAACAATTCTTATTCAAAATATTACGTGCATAATGGGATGATGCACAAATTCAGTGAATTGAAGGTTAAATTCCCCTTTTAAATTATTTCAGCAGCAAGCACTTCTGCTTCCTTTCTTTTGACATAGAATTATAAGTGAAATAGTCAGGCAAACTCTGGGGCTGTCTTGTCTTAATCTTAATCCTCCCTTTGCAGTTACTAGAAATGTAACCTTACGTGTCAAACACAATGAAGCTTGAAGGCTATAATTTGCAAAAGTATGCTTCCGTTTGCTTTTGTGTAAAATCCCTAACTGGAGGAAACCATTCTTGTAAAAGCAGCTATGGGTTGAGTTATCTAATGCATTTTATCAGACAACTACTTAACAGGCACAAATATGCATTTACCTCACTCTTCTTCTGTCCTCTTCTATTGTGTATATAATGTGCTACGTAATTGTGAGAGTTTCTGTAAAGGTGCAACAATCCTCAAGGTATCTTCCACAGGGGCAGATCAGAAGATAAAATGACTTTATTATTGTGCTTCACATTTTAAATGTTAAATGAAAAACTGTATGTAGTGCTAATTGTTCAATAAGACTTTCATAAATATCTTGATATCCTCATGCTGCTGCTTCTAGCATGTAACAGTTCAGAATTGTGGTCCTGTGATATTAAAATCCATGTCTTCAAAACTATCTTGACTGCTTGTAATTGAAAAGGTCAGCTAAATTTTGTCTATTGTAATTGTTTTAGGATATTGAGGAAGAAGCCCTTGATGGGGTTTTTTGGGGTTTTTTTTTTTTAATTGAAATTTTCTGCTAGATGTTTTTACATCAAACTTAATCTTCAGTGGTTTATTTGTTCTCCACACTATTTTGGAATGCACTAATTGATGAGCATTCAGAGATGTCCTTGACTTATCAATACTGTCACTTCAGAACTGCGACCACTGTTACAGAAAAGTTGTAATAGAATCTGAAAAAAGGCTAATTCAGTATCTGTTTGTCCAAAAATACTGAATATTTACAACTGTGTCCTGAAGGATGCAAATCAGATGTTTTCTTAAAGCCATGATTTGTCTAATCAAGCACAGCTTTTTCTACACTGCTACAAAGAATCACTTGCCAAACCTCTTGCTCCTAGACTTTTTGCAGCATTTAAACACAGCAATTCTAAATCTATGGGATAAATTGGATTATTAATTCAAGTTTTGTCTGCTGTGTACAGATCAATATGATTATATACACAAGGCAAAAGAGCCTTTCTAGTTCAGTTGTTTACTCAATAGAACTAAAAATAGAAGCATTTCCTGTGTCCTTGTTATATCTAGGTCTTTGGAAAGACGGCATTTCCTTAGCTTGGAATGGGAATGAGGGGAATCATCAGGTGAGACACATATTTAAGGCCAAACAAAGAGCAAGACTTGAAACAATCTGATTTCCAAGCATGTACAAAAGTCAATTCTATAGTACGTGCTAGAATAGATACTTAGCAGCCAAAGAATTTGGTATAGTTTCATTCAAAGAGGGAGAGCTACCCAATGAACACTGATGACAGGACTATGCTTGCTTCCCCGCAGTTCTGAGAAGGGACATATTCAAAACTTGTAACTGACGGGTTTTTCTGGTAGTGGACATTTAATTAAATGCAGTTAAATAATGCAAGCTTTCCTTCTTAAATAGCAGCATCATAAAATATCAGGAAATGAAAGAACTGGATTCCGCCTCACTTGCCATGGGTTTTGTCTTACAGAAAACTAACATTAGATTGAGTTTTGCCTGCTGCAAGATAAGTGTGCCTTTCTGTCTTTCTTAAGGTGGCCTTTCACATTTCCACAGGCCAGCAAATAAACAAGAACAAGTGCACTTACCTGGGAGGGCCAGACGCAGGTTTCAGTCTGCTTGAAGGGCTATGTAAATATTGTAGCCTTTAATACTTCAGTACATCACAGAATGTTAGGTGTTGGAAGGGACCTCGAAAGATCATCTAGTCCAACCCCCCTACCAGAGCAGGATCACCTAGATTAGGTCACACAGGAACACATCCAGGTGAGTTTTGAATGTCTCCCATAAAGGAGACTCCACAACCTCCCTGGGCATCCTGTTCCAGTGCTCTGTCACACTCACCGTGGAAAAGTTTCTCCTTATGTTTACATGGAACCTCCTATGTTCCAGCTTGCACCCATTGTCCCTTGTCCTATCATTTGACATCACTGAGAAGAGCCTGGTTACATCTTCCTGACACCTTTTACATATTTATAAGCATTAATGAGGTGACCCCTCAGTCTCCTCCAAACTAGAGACCCAGTTACCTCAGCCTCTCCTCTTAAGGGAGATGTTCCATTCATCTTTAATCCTCTTTGTGTCTCTGTGCTGGACTCTTTTGAGCAGTGCCCTGTTCTCCTTGAACTGAGGGGCCCAGTACTGAACACAATATTCCAGATGTGTCCTCACTGGGGCAGAGTAGAGAGGGAGGAGAACCTCTCTTGACCTACTAACCACACCCCTCCTAATACACCCCAGGATGCCCTTGGTCTTCTTGGCCACAAGAACACACTGCTGTCTCATGGTAATCCTGCTGTCCACCAGGACCCCTGGTCCATTTCCCCTACGCTGCTTTCCAACAGGTCAGTCCCCGACCTATACTGGTACCTGGGGTTGTTCTTTCCCAGATGCAAGACTCTACACTTGCCCTTGTTATATTTCATTAAATTTCTCCCCATCTAACTCTCCAGTGTGTCCAGGTCTCACTGGATGGCAGCACAGCCTGCTGGTGTGTCAGCCGATCCTCCCAGTTTTGTGTCATCAGCAAACTTGCTGACTGTGCCCTCTGTTCCCTCATCCAGGTCGTTGATGAATCTATTGAATAGTACTGGTCCCAGTACCAACCCTTGAGGAACTGCACTAGATACAGGCCTCCAACTAGACTCTGTCCCACTGACCACAACTCTCTGCCTTCTATCCTTCAACCAGTTCACAATCCACCTCACTACCCGATCATCCAGACCACATTTCCTCAGTTTAGCTGCAAGGATGCTGTGGGGAATGGTGTCAAAGGCTTTACTGAAATCAGGACAAACCATCATCTATCCTCCTGGTTATGTCCTCATAAAAGGCTATCAGGTTGGTCAAACATGACTTCCCCTTGGTAAAAAACATGCTGACTGCTTCTAATCACCCACAAACTCTCAACTTGCTCCTCATCCACCCCTGGACAGAATTCAGCACATTTCAGTTGCTCTCTCATGTAAAAAGCAACTCCAACACCTCACCTTGCTGGCCTGTCTTTCCTAAAAAGGACATAGTCATCCATGACCACATTCCAGTCATGTGAGCTAACCCACCATGTCTCTGTAATTGCCACCAGATCATAAACCCCTGACCGCACACAGATTTCTAACTCCTCTTGCTTATTCCTCATGCTGTGTGCATTGGTGGGCAGGCATTTCAGGGAGCAAGCTGAACATGCTGATTTCACCCTAGAGGGGCAGGAGGCCTTCTGGTCTTCATTAATACTAGAACACTGACCCACTAGTGCAAACCCAGCTACTAGCCTATACCCCTTCAAATCCAGTTTAAAGCCCTGTGAATGAGCCCTGCTAATTCTTGTCCTGGAACCCTTTTTCCCACTTTGAGACAAGCCTTTACGACATGTTACCATCAGGTCTGGTGTCTTATAAAACCAACCATGGTCAAAGAAACCAAAGCCCTGCTTGTAGCACCAGTCTCAGAGCCAGGTATTTATGGATTGGATCATTCTATTCCCTCCCATGTCAACACCCACAAATGGAAGAAAATAACTTGCATGCCAGACTCTTTCAGCAACCATCCCAAGGCCTTGAAGTTTCTCTTGCTTGCCCTCAGACTACGGGGTGCAACTGCCCCCCAACCTGTCTGGAAGGTCAGTAGTGGGTAATAGTCTGACAACTGCACCAGGTTGGGGAGTTTCCTGGTGATATCCCTGATTCGGGCTCCAGGCAGACTACAGACTTCCCTATGATAAGGGTCAACTCTGCATATTGGGCACTCTGTTCTCTTTAGGAATAAGCCTCCAACAACTAGAATGCTCCTCTTCTTCCTTGTGGAAGAGGTTGTTATACAGCTAGAAGG
Source organism: Actenoides hombroni (assembly GCA_024336885.1). Taxonomy (NCBI): domain Eukaryota; kingdom Metazoa; phylum Chordata; class Aves; order Coraciiformes; family Alcedinidae; genus Actenoides; species Actenoides hombroni. Next base: position 6,771,928 of record WUAM01000260.1, read on the forward strand.
CCTATCTGACCTTGGTAAGACCTCTGGTGTAGGTTGCCCAACAACCACATCCTCATTAGACTGACTCTTCCAGCAGGGCCTCATACTTATTTCCCAGAGGCAGCTGGGGAGGTGAGGCTGGCAAGGAGGTAGCTCACCTTCTGCCACAGCCATGAACTTGCCTCCACTCACCCCTTTCATTTAGGCTTCTGTCTACTGCCTGAGAGGGGCAGGATTCAGGGGTCCCTTGATCCTGGGCACTATCTGGCCAGCACTCCCATTTCTGTTGCAGGGAGGGCAGAGTCTGGCTCCACCAACCTATCTCTATTTCAGCCTCCCTAATGCTCCTAAACCTTTCTACTTCAGCTTGCAGCCTTTCAGCCTCACCTTGCAGCTGTACTGCTGTTGAGCAGATCATCCCCCGGCTCACACCACTGCACTCGTGGCTGCCCCATCCCCAGGACAAGGCTGTGGCATTCCCTGCAGCCTGTCACCCTGTCACCTGCACACTCACTTCCTTCTGCGGGAGCCCTGGCTGGGTTCCCACACCCATTTTGCTTGGTGACAGGAGCACGGCCTACCTTCTGCCAGGTGGAGACCCTTGTTCTTTGGTCGGGCTGGTAATATATATATATATATATACACACTTTTTCTTTGGTTTTTTTTCATCGTCCTGGAAAACCCCCCGCAGAGGACGCACGCGCGCTGCCTTCCCGCCCTAGGCGCGGTGCTCGCCCGCAGGCTCTTTATAGCGCGTGAGTGCGGTGGCTGTTAGCGCCTCATTCCGATCAGGTGCTGCCGCTGCTGCTCCGCCCACGCCACGCCTGCAGACCGCCCACCACCTGCCGGCACTTGACACGGTCGAGCCGCTTTACCAGCTTCGAAAAAGCCACAAAAAGCCCCCCCAAAATGCTCCTTGCCGATCCTTTTCATCACGGTCCGCTTTCCCGGTGAGGACTTCCCTTCACTGGAGCCGGTCTCTGCGGCGAGTGAACGTACTAAGTAGGAGTCTCCCATAGCTGGTGTCTAACCATTGAGCTGTTGGATAAAAGGCTGCTGCCTCAGGAGGCAGTCCTGCTGTGCTACCCTTTGGGCCCCGGCTGGCTGTGCTGGGAGTGGTTTTGCAGTCTGCTGACTGTCTCTAGCCTCACAGGTAAGCAGAAATATTTAGTTACTGATTCCTGGGTGAACTCTCTTGTGAAATAAATGCTATGTTGTTGAGCTGCCAAGATTTCTCATCTGTTCCAGAGGTGTATTACTTGCCTGGGAGTTTTTAAGTGGCAAAACCTAAGATTATTAGATAATTTAACTTCCTTTAGGCTTAGATGACAGAAGAGGATGACAGTTCTAGTCACAATTAAATTTAGCCCACATGTCATTTGGAGTCTAGCTATTTAAGGTGTCATATGTGTACAGTACCCACACTGGCATGTCTAACAACAAGCAAATTTACTTCAGTATTACATACCACATGAAACTGTATTGTTAAGAAACTCTACCTAGGACAAGAGCTAGCTCCCCAAAGGGAGACTTTCTTAGGAGCGGCTGGAGAATTGGGCAGACACTTGTGAAGCTCAACAAAGAGAAGCGGGAAGTCCTGCAACTGTGGAGGAATAACCTAGTGCACCAGTACACATTGGGGGCCAAACAGCAGGAATGCAGCTCTGCAGAGAAGGACCTTGGGATGCTGGTGGTCAGCAAGCTGACCATGAAACAGAAAGTACGCACTCGCAGCAAAGCCAGCCAACAGCATTCTTGGCTGCACTAGAAGGAGTTTTGTTGGCAGATTGAGGGAGGTGATCCTTGCACACAGCACTGGAGAGGCCACACCTGCAGTATTGGGTCCGGTTTTGGGCTCCTCAGGTAGATGAAAGGCATGGACTTGCTAGAGCTATTTTCATGAAGGTCAAAGGAACTGGAGCATTTTTCATGTAAGGAGAGGCTGAGAGAGCTGGGACTGTTTAGCCAGGAGAAGGTAGTGCTCATGTTGAGGGATTTTACTAATGTGTGTAAATAACTAATGGAGTAAGTAAAGATTATTCCAGGTAATGCTCATTAACAGGACAAGAGCCAGTGGGTACAAGCTGAAATTCTGTCTGAACACAAGAAAACTTATTTAATAGGAGTGATTAAGCACTGGAAAAGAGAGTCTGTAAAATCTCCACCCTTGTAGCTGTTAGACCCAACTGGACATAGTCCAGGGCAACTTGCTCTAGGTGACCCTACTTGACCAGGGTGTTGCTCTAGATAAGTTTCAGAGTCCCTTCTAACCTCATTGCTGCTGTGATTCCATGAACATATTATAGGGATCTTCAGGGTTGAAGAAGGAGCAGAAGAATATTGTGCATCTAAGAAATGCAGTTCTTTCATCTAGTTGCTCCTGTAGTTGCTTTTGCTCAACACCTAGTAGAAATAAAACAAGTACAGCTGATGTGGGAATAAAGCAAATACTGCAATATCTTCATCTGGGGATGAATTACATGGTAATGTTTGACCAAAATACAGCATATGATCTTCCACATACTGATTTTATTTTTTTTTCCTTCAGAATACAATAAAATTAAACATTAAATTAATATATAATATTTGAACTTGTAACCACAAAACAGCACTGGATTCACGGATTTTAGGAAAACTTCTATACTGATTTTGCATATTATGTTGGAATTTTACAGTTTAAAGTCATCAAAGATAATCCTTAAAAGCTTAGGGGATGCAGTATATTTTTTGAATTGTAATAGGAAAGTATGCTCCAGGATAATTTTTCTTCCATCTCAAACAAGCCGTGGACTTACTGGAGGGAATATTCGATAGTAAAACTGTTGCACAGGAAATAAAATTAAACCACTCCTCAGTTTTCTACTCCTTTGAGCTCATATTTTTAAACCATGTCATCTCACTTTTCCTAGCTATTTTGTTGCATATGAATAGGGCTTGGACTAGGGAAATCATGTGACCATAGTTATTTCTTTGGAGTGTGCGTGAAACCATATTTATGGGGGAACATTAACTTACGAAATCAAGTTATATTTGAATTTCTAGTTGTCTTAAAGTCAGTCTTTTTATGTATGCTAAATAAATAATTAATTGCAAACTTTGTTGTCTTAATTTTAATCAAGATTGATTAAAAGAGAGTCAACATGATTTTTCTTTAACCAATTGCTTTTTCAGTACCTAAATGACTGTACCGAATTTTAGATAGTTTAAGTAAGGCTTCTAGAGAAATTTTTTTCTCTACGGCTTTCAGAAGTGTATAAATTGGTTAAGGTTCCGACTTACTAATTCTGGAAACCGCTTGTCTTCTTAAGTATTAGACTTCTTTCAGTCCTACAGCCATAACTGTGTATTTGCAGGTAAAAAGAATACTTAGGACTTGATTCTTAAATAAAATGGAAAAATGTCTTTACTTAAAAGCAATAGCCTTAGTGGCTTCATCCCTTTGAGTCAGTAAAAATACTTCCAGAACTTGAACAACTCAGAGCAGTAGTACTCAGCAGACATCTACTGCTGACTACATGTCACTTTTATGTAGCTTCCATTTACCACATTTCTGGGATTGATTTGTGCATCCATTTGGACAGGTCAAAAGTCATTGTATGTTTTCATAGAACTCAATATAAATGATTCTACCGTGCCATGGCTCTGTTCCCACTTCATGATTTTGCTTTGGTATGATTTCATGAATTATTTTATAAACCTGAAAACTCACCTGACAATTGATTGTCCTTCTCTTGTCCTAGTCAATTACTAATGTGAAAACATTTGTAAACTTACCACTTAGACTAGGTTTCAAAGCTATTAGTATTCTCAAATAGACTAAAATACCAGAATCTCAATCTAAAGCAGCCATTTAATTAAAGGAAAAAACTAGTAGGGACCAGAGAATTAATTCCGTTTTTCAAAAGAGGAGTGGACTTGTGCCTGGAATCTTTCAATATCTTTACACTGCATGTATGTCTTGCCTCAATGCTTTTTTTTTATTTATTTATTTACCTTCTTGTTTGGAGATTTTTCTTTATGCGTTTTCAAATACAAATTAAATCTGTGTTTATGTTGCACATGAGAAAATGAAACAACTGGTATTAGCTGTCTTGGAACACCTTACGTCCATACAGATGTGTGACATATTGAGACATTAAGCAAAGTTTTGTGCAAAGTTTTACACTCAAATCTTTCAGGACTTTAAAAAACTGTTTGGGTTTTTTTTCCCTTCTAATAGTAAAGTGAATCAGACTGATCACCAAAGACATGTCACTTTACTCCTTCCTGCTCTTGTCAGGTATAATATATCTTATGACTTTTTTTTTCACCAAATGCTTCTGTAGACAAGATTCTGGAGATACATTGTTTCTGATGTGACCAGTCTATAGTTTCACTTAAATTACTGATTAATTTTTTTGATTACAGTGTGTCTTGACCTAATTGTTGTTGCTCCACTAAAGTTGAGCTCTTGGGGACCTGACTTCCCACTGATTTTCCAGGAAAGGTAGTCTGAATTTCTCATTTTTGTCACTGAGTAGTTATGCAAAATTACTTTTACTCTTGACTGTTGCTTTTGCCTAGGCTGTGCTTAAAAGAGTAAGCATTTCTCAGTTCCCAACAGATGAAGCTTAACTGCCTACACAAGCAGTAATTCCTGTGTGGATTCTGAGGCTTCTGTAACAGCTAGGAAGAAAATACTGGTTTATAAAATAGGTAGGGACATGTTACAGGTTTTATCTGTCATCACTTCTCTTGGGCTGGCATCTCCTATGTATGAGGTCTGATTATATTGCCTGGTTGTGACAACTTAAAAAATGTAAAAACTAAGTCTGGTATAACTGTGATAAGCCTTGCAAGACTTTTTAAGAAAATGCAAATATACCACATGTCAGTTATATTCCTGCTCCTAATGAAATAAAATCAGTTTTTCAGGAATTACTAGAAATGGAATTTTCTGCACTGGTCATCTGAAGGAATATAGAGACTGAAGAATTCACTAGTACAATGTGTGTTCCTTCCAGAAAAAGTCTACCTCCGGTTCATAAAGCTTAAGTCCTTTAGTGAGCACGTACCATGCTTTAGAAATGTAATTATCAAACGGTGTTTCTGTTTGAGTTTGGCTGAAATGGTTCTCAGGTGTATCAGCTGGTGCCTTTGTGTTTACCCATATTCCAGTACAGATTTTATATAAGATATTGCATACACATGCACATTGATACAGGAGAATACTGACTGTATGGACCCTACTCTTGACAGTCTGAGAGTAGGCAGGTGCTTACTCGGACTTGGATGGTACTTTCCCCGAGGTGCATCTTTATGGTTATTTGTCTGAAGTTGTAGCTTTATTTCCACGGTTCAGAGAATCTTTTACTTCTACTGCTCATGCTGATTAGTGTAGCTGATTAGAATTCCTATTTTTGACGAGCATATTTTTCACAAAAAAAGAGATTATTTTCTGTCCCTCAATTCATTAATCTGTTATATCAACTTAGTGATTTCGGTTATGAACTCAAAATCCCCGAGGCTTCTGTAGTAAGCAATACTTTTTGAAAATGCATCTACCTCACCAGTATGCTTGGGAACATAATTTCTTAATAAAAATAAATGCTTCTTAATTATTATAAGTCCTTATGGGTAACATAGGGTTTAATCATTAAACCCAGGAACAGGTAGTGGTCAGCTCTCTGGTCGAAGTGTGTAGTTTGTAATAATCTCCACTAGAAGTTTGTAGTATTGTAAGATTGAGGAGTTGAATACAGAAAAGGCTTAGTCCATGTTCTATGTACAAAGCAGAGGCATGTGGAAATGTGGTAAATTGTGTGTACACGCACTAATCACAGCATTCGGTTCAGTTTCTTCAGCTTAAAATGCTGCTTATGTTTATGGATATATTTTGAAATAAAATGGAAAGGATACAGATAATCCATCTCCATAGACTTGAGCAAGGTCTAAATTCAGATGTTGCCCTCTGAGTTAATCATCCTTTAGCATTTGACTTAGGGCTCAACTGCATCCAGTTATAAAAGCTAAAGAGTAACAGCAGAAAGAGGAGAGGGGGAGAAATGTTTTCAAATGAGTTGTCATGTTGATTTCCTTGTAATACAGCAACTTTTGGGCTTTTTTAACTGTAAAGATAAATATTTTCTTTTTAAACCAATTAATTTGAAAGTCAATGCTCACTATTTAATTATAAAAACCTAGACATTGCAACTCGTGTTTTTTGAGGAGGGTAACATTCAGCATATAGATGAAAAAAACAAGGTACCTGTTTATATCAAACTATATTAACAAATGTTGCTGGGTTTGTGGAGGCAATTTCAAGTACCAGAGTCTTTTACAGCTGTTTTTATAAACACAATAGAGTTATGATTTATGTATTATGCAAATAATTATAAGGACTTTTGAAGCTTTGATAATTTGAAGTATAATGAGCCTGAATTCTCCGAATGATCAACATCTAAAGACAATTCCATTGTATGATGCAGTTTTATTAATTTTGCTCGTTTTGTTCTGTGAAGAGTTCTTTGATTAATTTTTTAAGACCTTTCCTTCTACAATTCCTAGTTTAGCACTAACTTTGATTTTCTTGTTAACTTATAGATATTTTTTTTCCTTTTAAAAAAAGTTTGTGTTCTTATGTGTGATCTTTGTAAGAATACCAGAGCTTATTTAGAAAAGATTTCCTTTCTGTCATTTGTGGCAAAGCTTGAAAGAAACCTAGAAAAGCCTACAAAAGTCTAAGAAACAAAGCTACTTTGTAAAACTCAGTTTTGAGCACTGCAGCTGAAATTCTTGGTAGTGTAATTAGTTCCAAGGTTATACTTTGTTGTTGTTGTTGTTGTTGTTTTTTGCTTTGATTAAAAGGAACTGGATAGCACAAGATGCCAGATATGTACTGAAACCTTTGAACTGCTTTAAGGCTTGCTAATTCTCTGTGAAGAACGAACAGTTGTTTGGTCTTAAGTGAATCCTCTGGGTCCCTCTGATAGGTAGATCATAGGTTGGAGTGATCTTTGTGCTGCTTCTGGTAGGGATTCCTTAGAGAACACCTATTTCCAGGTTGGCTGTCACTCTGCAGTGTACTTACCACAGGAGCTGAGTTTATGTGTAATTTTAGATCTTTAAGCTGTTGAATGAAAAAAATCTAGTGTTATGTATTTCAGCTCAATATAGTACTTCTCATGAACATGTAATGAATCCCAAGTTTGCTCTTGAGGAAAGACAAATATGTAGTACAAGCTGAAGAATGTCTTATAGCATTTGTGAGATAAGCAGGTTGGTTTATCACTAGCCTAAGCAAGTAAAGCTCACCAATAACGAATCTGATTAGCTTAGGTTCAGACTACTAGCATAATCACAGAGGGTTTTTCACTTGAATTATTGGATGAGTAAATCTGTGCTGGTTTGCAGTTTGTAATCTCTCCAGACTAAGAGCCAGTGGCAATTAGTGGCAACAAAGAATATCAGAATCTCTAAAGGTAAGGGATCTCTCTGGTATTCAAGTACACTGGTTTTGTGAACCCTGTTTTAAGGTACCTTATTTTGCCCGCATATTTTATACGCTGTGTGAACAGCCAACTGATTCTAGAACATTAAGACGCTTTTGAAATTTTGAAATATTCACTTGGATCTAAGGTTTGGGTGGGGGGGAAAAAAAGCAAGAAAAAAATAATCCTGAGATTCAAAATAAAGCTTTTGCTTTTCAGTCATATTGTGAAGTTCTCTAGAGCCTCAGCATAGTAAAACAAACTATTAAAGATCCTATAGTAAAAAACCTTCTGTCTCTGTTTCCTAGAATTCAGACAATGTCTCAGTTTTCTCTCTGTTTTTTCTACCCTAAATTGGGTTAAGGTAGCCAGATCAAATCTTCGTTTGAGCTCAGCAGTTTATCTCTATTGTGACAATACAGGAAGAGAGTAAATGATGAAGATGCTTTGAGTGCCTTATTTCCAGACTCAGGAGTCACTTACCATGAGGACTATAGTATTAATATGGATTCCTGGGGAGTAGTAGTTGACATTTTACTGGATTCCAGTAGCATTTGAGAATGAAGAATCCCTCTACTGAGGAAATACCTATGTTTGCTGTAATTATACTAGACATCCATTATCCTGAAAGGTGATTTTTAACTGTGGTCGCTCAAATGCATTGAACATCTCTTCCTGTGCCTGCATCTAAAACTCAGTCCATACAACTGCATCCGTCTTCCCTGGTGACATTTAGCAGCAACTTTCTAGTATAGTTGTCTAACTTGTGTCTTGTGCATTATCAAAATGAAGAAAGTACTTTTTATTAATCCAAGTGAAGATTTCAGTAAAGGTTGAGCTAGAAATTTCTCTCTGAACATACGTCACAAATCCCACTTTCTTATTCTAAACTACTTGGAATATCTTCCATCCTACTTTGTTGCTCAGAAGAGGCTTTATTGCTTGTATTGTTTCTTGAAATATCCCACTATCTCGTGCAAAATAAGTTAATTTATCTTTCTAAAACTATGAAGGGCAAAAATTCTTGTTTGACTACCAAGTTTCATCCTGTGTATGTGTTCACTAATTTTTAACTGGTTTTTTCTATTATTTAATTAATTTTTTTGGTATTTAAGTTTTACAATTAAAAAAAAATAGTAAAGGCAGTGCTTCATCAGATAACCCCTTAAGGGCTGGGGTTTTTTTCGTTAAGCACATCCTATTTGCTATGCTAGAGACCACAATTTAATTATTTTTTTTCCCTTTTTTAAAGGATTATCACATACTAGTGCATATAACTCAAGAAGTGTTTAAAACTTGACTTTCTGATACAAAAATGTTAGTAGCACAGTTGGTTAATACTGGGGTTTCTGGTTTAGTAGAAAATGGAGAGAATCCCTGTCTGAAATTTTCCCTGAATTTGACCTATAGTCAATCTTGACAAACATTTCATTCTCTGAAAGAAGGCTTGTAATTTGCTGTCTAATGTAAATAAAAATAGAAGTGTAAGGAGTGTTAACTTCACAGAGGCAGGGTTTTACTGTTTAATACTGTGTTAACTGGTTGCACAAAAGGAAAATCTGACGGACACTGCTGTGGAATATTAAAGGCAGTCTTAGATTCCACAGAAGTAATCTAGGAAAAGTATGCTTGCTTTGGCAACTAAGATAACCACCTGAAGATCACAAGCATTTGCAACAGATGTAGTAAATTTAGTTTCTATCTTCATTTCTTATCAGTTTGGTTAAACTGCTGTCTGCTTCTTTAACTATAAGGGCATTTCTTCTCACACCTCCACATCTCAAAACAATTGTCTTAGAATGTGTAACACTACATAATGGGACAGTGGTATTCATGTTTTGGGAAGTCAGGAGTGTATCTTGAGTGTTTAGTAGGTCCTGTTTGTTTATTTCCTTTTTTTCTTCATAGGTCATGAACTTTATTCTTGATTATCTGGACTTGCTTGGTTGATTACTTCTTAAAGGAAATGAGGAATTGTTTTGCTGTCAACAACATGTAGTCACTCTGCTTTTTGTCAGGCCTTGTCTGTCTGCCCTCTTGCTAGCCCTTACAAAATGAGAGTCCATTAAGGCTGTTGTTGGGATACCAATCATTCAGGGTTTTCCAGGGCACTGAACATTCCATACAACTTGATTAGCACAGTAAATGCCAAAGTAACTTCTGTTTGTTTTCTGTCAGTGCTCCAGTAACCCAACCTGAAGAATAACAGCAATGCAACATAACTGATGTTTAAGGGACCTCTGGAGACTGTTTAGTCCAATCCACCTTGCTCAAAGCATATTGAGCTAAAACAGGTTGCTCAGAACCATGTCCAGACACATTTTGAGCATCTGCAAGGCTGGAGACTACACAGCTTCTCTGGGCATCCTCCTTCAGTGTTCAATCACAGTAAAGTTTTGTAATGTTAAAATAGAACTTCCTGTGTTTTAATTGTGTTTCAATTTATCGTTCTTTCACTGGATGCTACTGAGAACACAAGTGGAAGGGAGACTGCGATGTCTTTCAACTTCTGCTTGGACTGCAACTATATACTTAGCCAGGTTAACCTTGTTATTTTTCAAAAGCATGCTTGTTATATTTATGTATTTTAATGGTAATTTACAGAAGTGATCTTTAAAGTCTTCAGTACTTCCAGTGCAGTGCTTTCTGTCTTTTAAACTCGACTGACCATTTTACCCCACTGATGCAGGCTTCATCTTCACAACGAAACACCTGCTTAACTCAGGTACCTGCCTTCAGTTTTTATGAAGAGCAATGCCTGTGCTGTAATGCAGATGAATTCTTTCATTCGACATCATAGTGTAGAAAATGACTGCACTTCCTAGTGCAGAGTCTAGGATATAGCAACTTTTGCATGTCATGAATCTCTTTTAGTAGTAGGGTCCTTAATTGTAGAATTCTTTGGAGCTAGCAAAACTGCAGTGCTCATGTCTAGCTACCTATGCACACAATATGTAAAGTAAGCTTTTATGCAGATTTTGGCTGAATCCTGTAGCCTTCAACCTTCAATCTGGAAGAGAGCATTTTCATCCAAATAAATTAAGTAAATGGTGAAAATGAAAATTTATTTCTAACCTTACAATTTTCTACAGTAATGAGTACACTGAAGCCAACAGGTACCATAGGTGACTAATTTGTATCTGTGTGCAGTATGTGTTCCTTTTAGTATGTTGCTAACATCTAAGTGGCTTTGGCATATTAGGAACCGAGAGTGGAATAAAAGTCTCAGTGGAATATAAAATGCTATTAAGAGAGTTCCTTTCAAAATTGAAAAACAGCATTTAGTTAACTGATCTCAAATTGTGTTAGCAAGAATATTAGATGTGTTTGGTTATGGTAGAGCTTGTAGGCAGTTACATTCTTTTCTAATGACTCTCAGGGTAGAGACTGTAAATTTCATGTTGTACTTTTTGAGATTACACGCTGTATAAAAAATATCAACAACCAAAACCTAAAAGCAAAGAGAAACCTTCTATCACCACAGGAAACATTAGAGATGGACCTAGCAGATAGTAAAATGGCTGTGCTGGTATATTTTGTCCCTGCAGTCTAGCTTGCTGTTTGGTGCAAGTGAATGCTGTATATCATACACAATAATTAAGTAAAGAGAATTGAAATTTAAGCTGAAAAATAAAAGGCAATTTGGCCGTCTGAAAAATGCACTCCACTTCGTCTTCTGTTGTTCAAATGAACTTTGTTGGATTTCTCACATTATTGCTAAGGCAATGGCACATAGAAATACACCCAGTTTTTTAGACGTGGGTGGTGTTTTCAGGATCAGGAGAAGTGGAGTTGCTGCCATGCCAGTGAATCAGGAGAAGTGGAGTTGCTGCCATGCCAGTGACTACCTGCTGTGAAACCTGGCATGCATTTGCTTTCATTCTTGGAACAGCTTCTGTAAAAGCTGTGCTTCTGAGAATGGCAGGAATGAGCTGCTCAGCCAGGAATGCTGATTTGCCTAGCACAGTGATATACTCCCTAGAAAAGCTCCCTTTGTGTTTAAAGGATGCAGATGAACACGGTTAAGAATTTTTAGTAAGCCATCCAATACCAGTTATCAGTTACACAAATATTTATCACATGAAAATGCAACATACTTTGCATAGTCAAAATGAAACAGTGAAAAGAAGCTGGTGTGTCAAAAGATCTGACATGATTATGGACCTTTTTGACCTACACAGTTAAACTTCAGTCCTATAAAGTTGTGGATAGTTCTCTATCCATACTGCCTTCCCTCAATTCATATTAAATTCACTAGGTATAAGGGATATTTGTCTTAACTTGAGCATCCAAATAGGCTGATGCTACAAGACTAAATAGGTACTATCTGTGTTCATAAGTGTCACCACTGAGCATAAAAACCCCACAGATTTTATTGCACTTAGTATTTGTATCTCTGTGTTCTGAAATATGTAAATTATCTTTAAAATGTTTTGAACGGTATCATGTTGTTGTGTGGTAGTGATTACTGAAAGCCTTCAGGATTGCTTAATTTCTTTGTGTGTGTCAGCACTGGAAGCTTGCTGATGGCTGCAGCTTGTTTGTAAATGTACCTCAGAGATGAGATCAGCTTAGAAACAGCAGTTACAGGTGACTCAAAAATGCTTCATACTAAAGTTCTTAAACTATTCATTTGATTGAAGGGAAGTCACAATGATCCATCTTGAGTGAAGAAGATGCTAAACACCTTCTGTGTCAGTATTCTAGTTTATGATGCCAAGCCATAGACAGAGGATGGCCATGACCATGACTTACAATGATTGCTGGTTAGAGCTACCTGTCATAAACTATGACTTCGGTAATCTAGTTACATGAATGGAGATAAGAAGCCAGGGCAGTTTTCAGGTGGGGAAAGGCTCTTCCAGTTTTTATAGCTTTTGCTACTAAGATTTATTAATGAAAAATCACAAGTAGACATCTTTGTGATGGATTGTACCAGTGTGGCTGTATCAGTAATCATAATACTGGGAATCCTGTTGCCTCAGACCTGTAGAAGGTGGAGATTTTTTTCCCGGGGTGTGTGTGTTGTTATTTCTTTATTATTTTATACTGGCAATATAGAACTCCTGAGGGGAGTTCCTGTTAAGCAGAACTAAGTTTAACTACACACTTTTCTGTTTTTCTACTGATGTTTTCCATGTAGTTTTTAACTTTTAGATTAAGATATTTTAACTCAGATTCAAGACTGTCTAGGTTGAAATAATCAGTGAGGGGGTGATTACCTTTATGCAGAAAGTTGTTCAAAGATCAAAGATTTATTCTTTTTTTAGCTAGTCTGCCAAACATACTCTGTTCCCTGAAGCACAGGAAGTTACAGTGCATACAAGAGAGATGCTGTGTATTAGTGATGCTCAACAAAACCATTTGGTGTGCTAGAAATCATAATAGTAAAAGCTTTGTAGCATCATGGTTTTTGGACCCTTAACAGCTGCTGCACTACCTGAGAAAAAGTTAAATTATAGCACAAATTCTCAGTACTTTCTTAAAGCTAAACATATTTGTCTTCTGCTAAGACTTGGGTCCTACCTCTTGAGAGGAGAAGAGCAGTAAAGTGGGTTAATTGCTTTAAAGAGAAGATTTACATGTAGAGCTGAAGTTTAATGCTCATTTTCAGCTCATACTGAGTGTACAGGCTCTCCCAAAAATGAGGTGGTCCTTCCTTATGCAGCAGGTGAGTGATGAAAAATACAAGTCTAAGTTCACTCATTGATTTAAAGTTATTAAATTAATATGGGGGTTTTTAGTCCATGCCATCGTTGCTTCATTAATATATTTAGATTGAATTCTTTCAGGTAGTCTAATATATTCATACACTACAGTGTGCAATGGCTTCCCTTTTTACAACAAAAAATATAAGATTGTTATACAGATTAAATACTGTCCCTGTTTACAGTTCTTGAGCTATGAGTATGAGGGAGTCAATTTCTTTCTGTGACTAGAGAACGCCTGTCATTCATCTAGTGGCCAGAGCAGGCCTAAACCTTGACAGGATATTAAATGAATTGATATATATATGTTTGTTTGTTTTGTTTTTTGATATTTTTTTTGTTTTCCCATCAATGACCTGGATGAAGGGACAGAGTGATGTACCCTCAGCAAGTTTGCTGCTGACACACCAGAAGGCTGTGCTGCTATTCATCAAGACCTGAACAGGCTGGAGAGTTGGGCAGAGAGAAACCTTACAAAATTCAACAAGGGCAAACGTAGGGTACTGCTCCTAGGGTGGAATAACCCCATGTATCATTACAGGCTAGGGGCTGACCTGCTTCTTGTGGCCAAGAAGGCCAGTGTCATCCTGGGGTGCATCAAGAAGAGAGTGGCAAGCAGGTCAAGGGAAGTTCTCTTCCCCCTCTACTCTGCCCTGGTGTGGCTGCATCTGGAGTGCTGTGTCCAGTTCTGGGCTCCCTGACTTAAGTAGGACAGAGAACTGCTGGAGAGGGTACAGCAAAGGGCTACAAAGATGATTAGGGGACTAGAATATCTCCCTTATGAGGAAAGGCTGAGGGACTTGGTCTTAGTCTGGAGAAGACTGAGTAAGGGGGTCTTATCAATGCTTATAAATACTTAAAGGGCAGGTGTCAGGAGAATGGGGCCAGTCTTTTTTCAGTGGTGTCCAGTGACAGGACAAGAGGTAACAACCACAGAGTTGTCCATAGGAAGTTCCCTCTAAACATGAGGAGGAACCTCTTTAGTTTGAGGATGATGGAGCACTGGAACGAGCTGTTCAAAGAGGTGGTGGAGTCTCTGGAGACATTCAAATGCTTCCTGGTGCATTCCTGTGTGACCTGCTCTGGCAGGAAGGTTTAGACTAGATGATCTCTGGAGGTTCCTTCCAACCGCTGTCATTCTGTGATGTATTTAACTGCAATAATACCTAGGCCAACCCCACTACTTTAAATTGTACTTTTTGTTGTATATCGTTGAGAAAAAGCATAAATGCTTGCACTGGCTAAGGACAGTGATTTTGTACAGATAGGAGCTGGGATGATATGTGACCTCTAGGATGTCTTCTGTGATCATGCAAATCTGTTTGAATGTACCTGTGGCTTTCAATCTCATTACAGCATAAGACCTAGCATTTTAGAAAATAAATATACTGGGGAAATGTGGTGGAAGTAATGCAGCATAAAAATGGAACCTTGCAGTAATACTTTTACAAGTATTTTTTATAACTTCCACCTGTACAACATTACCATTATGAATGCTGGGTACCCAGTGAATGCTTCTCATCATATTAATAAGCCAGATTTTTTAATGGAACTGTAGCTATTTAAATTGTGTATGTAACAATATTTAAGAGAATGAAATTATCTGTTCTGGAAAAGGCAAACTTAAATATGTTTTAGGATTGCATCAGCATTCAGCTATGCCACAGCTTTTTATAGCTTGACTAGTGCTAATGATCTCATTCTCTTAACCTGATGATAATAATAATGGAATTCCTTGATTAACTTGAATGGCAGCTCATAATTGATATGGTGGTTAAAATTAACAGCAGTGCAAGAAGTTCTCACCCTGTGCTTTGTATTGCCTTATACAACAAAATAGCTAGAATAGGAAGATAATCTGATTTTTAAAAAACATCAAAAATCATCAGAGTGTCGTAGTAAGACTGTGAACAGCTTCTTTACAAAAAAATCTGCACTCTGTTTTTCAGAACTCTTAAAAATAAGCGAGACGGATCCAATACTGACAACGTGACCAAAAATACCACCAGTATTTTGACTTCTCTGCACAGACCATATATAGTGCAGGCAAAAGAAGCACTACTGCTTTCAAGGATAGCAGAGCTCCCCTGAGAGGGAAAAGACTGAACTAATTTATTTATAAAGGGAAACTTCAGAATTGATACACTGAAATCTGGATAACTTCTTTAAAGCAGGTAAATGCTTTAGAGATTTTAGAAGTAGTCTCTTTGGCTGACTACTGTTAGCTGAGTTTAAGTTGACGCAGATGGGGAAAGGTTATTGTGCTGTTACCAGGTCTTCAGTTTGACTGCTACTCTGAAGTCTGTCCTGTCCTGTTTCGTGCCCTGCCCCAGCCGAAACAACCCAACAGGCAATACTTGTGAAATTAAGATATCTAGCTACATTTCTGTATTTGTCTCAAGTTTTGAGATGCTAAAAATGTAAGTGTGAGGATATAACTTTATATTAGGATGGAACCAAATTCTTACTAAAACAGATGAGGCACTATGAGATTTTGTTATGGCTAAGCTTATTTTTAAAGTACTTTTCTGCACTTGAATTTACTTTTTACCATCAATTCACTATAAGAAGATGCCAAAAAGGAGAGCAGAGACTCTTCAATAGCTTCCAATAACTGGCAGAAGGGATTTTAACTGTTATCAACTATTCAGTGATAGTCCACGCATGCTTACAGTGATCTGTAAATCAACATGAAATTATGAAAGGCATATATGATGGTACTCTTTTATAGTAACTGGAAGACTTGGAGGTGAGTGTAAAAAGAGACTGATTTCTCTTGCTGAAATGGTGCTAAGAGGAATTTTGTGAGATATTAATGGTAAACATCAACTTATGTAATTCTGAAGTGTGTGAAACTTAAAGATGCTAAAACTAGTGCAAGGCTTTTGCAGAAATTCAGAATAGGTCCTTCTGAGTTGAGCACATCAAACACTGACTTCTTGTCATAGTTTTCTCTACATTGATCTAGCTACTTACCCAGTTAAGGCTCCTACCTACCACTTAACCAACTGTTAGTGCTAATTCTGGCATCTCCTGTAGGTGGGAGCCCTAGCAGTAGAAGTGCCTGAGCTGTTTTTCTGTTCTCTTCTCAAGTATGCTCTTAGCAAGCCAGTCTTTCAACAGACTATATATAAATTAAGCTGATGAGTCTCAGAAATGTACATATCACTTCGTTTATAGACCTTCAATGAATGCTAAATCATTGACAAAGTGTGAAATTGTAACTTTTCATCTAAAAAACTGGGAGTCTGCTTATTTGTTTGGAATGTACGATATGTGATTATATAACTTGCTGAACAGGTGACATCATTGATGACCAATCAAAAAACCTACACTTCTGACTATGATTTCTATTTGTATTAATCCAAATATCAAAGATGAGACAGTGTTTGGCTTAGCTTGTTTATGGCAGTATTAACAACATAAGCTGCCTTAGTATTTTTGAATATTCTGATCCTGGCAGCAAAAGTGCTATAAAGTTTTGAAACTATGTTCTAACTACAGAAGAATTTAAAGAGAAAAAGGTAGGAAAAGTCTCTAAAGTAGCTATTCACTAGAGTCTGAGTGCATAAGAAGTGTCACCTTTTAACTCAGCTGATGTAATGGGGATCTTAGGTTGTGGCTAGTAATGAATAAATGCTTAAACAGCTAGTGTTCTAAAAGAATATCAGTGTGGGACAAGCCTCAGAAAGTGATAAGAAAATAAACTGTTCGGTAGAACTATCTCTTCAAAAGCTTTTAATTTTATTTGACAGACTGTGGTTTCCTTGAAAATTCCTTATGTTTATCACTAAATTTCATGCTGCTGTCATTTAATCTTCTAAACACTAGAGCTTTCCATTTGTTGAAGGACAACAGTAAGGTATTCAGAGTTCCTTATGAGGAGGACATACATTATCACTCAGACTTTATTCCCTCATTGTAGAGTGTCTGTGTTGGAGTCCTTAAGCCAAAAAAAACCCCACAACTCCAGCTCTCACTGGAAGTGTTAAAAGGGGAGATAGGTGCCGTGTTTCTACAAGTTTTTGACTCTCAGCAATGTTCTCAAAGTGTATACATTACTGCAGCATAAGTCTTCAGCTTCTCAAAGCAGATGCTTATAAGCAGGCTTGGTCAGTGACTGAGGCCCTGCTGATGGAACCTAGGGCACAATCTTTTTATTGGTAGAATATGAAACAGAAGAGATAGAATGGCTATATTCACGATCCACATATTTTGTGCAGGGTCTGATGCTAGCTGTTCCTACTCGGGAAGTAAGGAGCAAAGAGCTCATGTTAGGAAATACAGTGATTTCCTTGGCCTTCCTATGAATGCATCTGAGACAAAAAGCTTTATCTCTTGCCAACAGAAGTTATCTTCAACTTAATCTCGTTGTTTGGTACATGATCTTTCATTTACCTATCCTCTAGGATAGGATATGGCTCATCCGTAGACAGCAAACCATTTTGATGTGTCTTTACCCATAACAATTTACATGCTTCAGGGTAGCAGTGAAAGAGTCCTTATAACTGTAGTGCAATTGTCTAGAGGATCCTCTGGCAGAACGCTTGTAAGTGCCTCAAACATAGTCAGCTGTCTTATAAACTTAGGTTTTCAATTACTGCACCAAACCTAAGTGCAAGTTGTCAGCATTTTGAAAATTATCCTGCGTCACTATGGAACGATAAACCAAGTTTTATTGGGAGCCTGGGAATACATATACACCAACCTAGTATTCCTTTGAAAGGTGTTAATTGTCCAGAATCAGAGTAACAGCTCTGTTCAGAGTTGTTATCAGTAATTCAGTTGTAGCTGCTAATTACGATTAAAAGTTTTTATCGCGAGCTATGAAAGTTCACACAGCTCCTCTATTTGAACAAAAGCCCCACTTATAGTGCTCTTGGAATACAAATCCTGATGTCTTATGAAAACACCTACAGTGCGTAAGATCTTGACCTTTATTTTAGTACACACATCAGATACAACTGTCAGTGTAACTTCTGTCTCTATCACTTCACCTATTTCTGTTACCAGCTCTCATTAATGAAGTATATGAAGTGTAAAGCAAAACATAAAAACTGGAGAAGAATCATGAAAATCATGGCCTCTTCTGCATCACTTAATTTTTTTCACATATAATTTTATAGTGTGACATTTATGTCCATCTGTTCATTTACTAACTGTAGCTATTTATTTTGAAAATAAATGTCTATGCAGTAGTAAAAAAGGTTTGTGATTGAAAAATTAGGTATGTGATTACTCAAGGTTGTCCCAAGGTTTCTCAGCACTTCAAAAATTAATTTTATTATTATTCAGGAGATTATATTAAATCCCTTAAGGGAAACCAAAACAAAGCCCAAACCAAGCCTGATTATTTAACAAGATGCCCTTTAAGCCTTTGCTGCTTTAAGTTTTTATTCCAGTAGGAAGACTTAAATTAAGGACCTGATGGCAGTGTACACCCATCAAGTTATTTTTTTTTCCCCCTCAAATTTCTAACTTCTACCTAAATTCTGAATCTGAAAGAGAATTTTTCAACTTTATACTTTGAGGATCTACCTCCCACAGGCTGTTGAAAAATGCTTTTCTCATAGGGAAAAAAATAATCACCGTACTATCACTTTTAAGATTCTTCTCTGTGCCGTGAATCATGCTTTTCACATTCTTTCCCTTTTATTTTTACTAAATACTTTTCCTTTCAATAATAATAAAACCAAATTGATTCACCTACATATCCCTTGGGAACTCCACAGTTACACTCAGAACAAAAACTTCAAGTGTACCTCAAGGTATACCTTAAATAGTTGTTAAAAATAAATTCTATTAGTAATTAGCTGTAAGTGAACTTCTAGTGCAGAAGCACTGAAAATAATTGGCTGTGGAATGTGTTTTTCATTGCAAGCTACAAAAACATACTGAACGGTGGATGAAACTGAAATGTTTCTGTTTCCTTAACCGCCATTTATTTTCTTGATACCACAGTTCTTAAAAGTAAATTGTCTTACAAGAAACTATGTGTAAATAGGCAACTGAGACTTGTTTTTTATTAAAAGTTGTTCCATAGGCAATACAATTTTCATTTTCCTTGAATTTTGTTTTCATATATATTTGCATTTGTCATTCTACACAGCACTAATTATGAGGTCTCACTTTTCCAGCTGTGGATTAGTTTATTCTAGTTGAGAACACCAGATGTTGGGGGAAAGTTCATCTTCCACCGCTATCTTTTTATTGTGACAAAGCCATGGCCTCTCTGCACCAATAAGGTTACAGAATGTTTTGTAATAGCAGAAGAGAGGTTTAGTTTTTCAGAACTCTTATAGCTTGCTTCACGTGGTTGTAACTAGATCTTTTAACTTGCAAATAAGTTCTGGATGAATTCAGAGAAATCAGATGAGCTTACAGGCCTTATGTGTCAGCATTACTGTTGTGTAAATGCACATAAATCATGTAGTCTCTCCTGGCTCAGACCAATTTGATAGAGCAGCATTTAATAAGTGGAAAGAGATGAATAAATTCTGGTAGAACAGCTGCATCCTGAATGCTAGACTGCTTTCTTCAGAAGTGGCTCTGGCTGTGGTCCCCAACCTTTAGGGCTTTCCTGGCATAACAGTAGATGGTCTGGAACCATACAGTTACGGTTCAAGTCCTAAATCTGCAATATGTCTGACTTACCTTGGTAATTACTTGTGCCTTTGCAGTGAGAAAGTAGCAGTGTGATCGAGTACTGTCATATGTGCTGTGTTGCTGCCATTAACAGAAGTGTCAGTATTTGGGTTTGCACCCTGCTGCCAAGTTCAAGGTGAGCAGTGACTGTACAACGCCTTTCTCCTTCTCCCTTCTGGAATGCCAAGAAGGGGTGGGTAAAATGAGTGGTTCCTGTTTTCTGTGCATGGGAAAAGGGCTTGTATAAGTCAGAGGTGGAGAGAGGCAATATGCCCTATGTTTTCCTTCTGTATCCTTGAATTTAGGTTAAAAATCTAGTAGATTGAGGATTTACACATTGGAATAGGAACTGGAAGTGCAGGCTACAATTAACTGTGTAAAGGCAAATTGGTTATGTGCTCCTAACTGGGAAACTGAATTATGTTCCAGTTTGCACTGGTATGCTGAAAATACTGTAGTACTATTCTCCTCACGCTTCTTCAAAATGTTAAGCTCTTGTTTCATTTAGAAGCTTGAACATTTCTTCAGTTTTGACCTTGGCTGATGAGGGGGAAAAAACAAACAAACAAAACACACACAAAAAGAAAGAAATAAACAAAAAACACCAAAACAAACAAACAAAACCAGACAAAAAAACCCAAACAAACAAACCACCACAACCTTGGTGCTCATAGAAGTGATAGTGTATTCCAAGTTTCTCTGTTTAAAAAAATAAATCACTGGGAGAAGGAGGAAGAGAAGTCATCAAGCTTACTGATAACTCGATAAATAATTAAAAGGGTGGAAAATATTTTGAATTCTCCTCCAGACTAAAATGTAATGAGATTTCTCCTGTCTGTTGCTTACTTACCTGAGTCATGTGGAATATAAAATCAGGTTGATTGACTGTATATCAGAGTTTTCAGGTGGGAAGTTTAAGTGCAAAGAGCTGCCACTGGAAGCAGTGATGGTTTTAGAGGCAAGCAGCTGGGACTATTGATTAAGACCTTGGCTAGAATGCAGAGGTCTGCTGGCTAAGAGGTAATAGTGCTAGTCATGTATCTTGCCATGCATCCTGATGGAGGGACCTGAGGCTGGCAGTAGTAGGTAGGGGAGGTGGACAGAAAAGTGGTGAAAGATGCAGGAAGCTGAGATTCTCAATGTGCCATTCATTGATGATTTGGGGTAAATTGCTTGTCTATGCTTGCTCAGCTGCCTCAAAAGTGGCAGTATTTGTGGGTTTTGAAGTGCTTCTCCATTGTGCTAATATCGTTCAAATTTTTTTCAGCTTCAGCTCTTTAGAAGTTAATGACAATCTCTAGCTCTAGAAATTTTCATCTGTATTAATACCAGCTAACTACAAAAACAGGCTGAATGAATGTTAAAATTGAGTCCCAGGCACTGATAGCTAATCTGAAAATGATATCTTAAGGTATAAATATGTTGCAGATACATTCATATAGCATATATTGTCACATCTAGTGAAACCCTTACATAGGATTGGTAAATTAAGGTACTACTAAGTTTAGCCTGGCTCTGGTAAATTGCATACTTAAGAGCTGGCTTTGCAACTTAAGAAATGTTATAGAAACCTTGTACCTTCATCCCTGTTGTCCTCTCTTGCCATGAAATTTGAAGTCAAGCTTTTCTCTTTGCTTTTCCCAGAGACATCTTTCTCTCTGATCCTGAATGAAAGAGGAGCTATTCAGTAAAGATATCAAGATCTTCATCTTCCTTGTCCTGTTTTGTGACCTCCTGTGAAGAGGAGATGTATTATCTTCCCCCTTGTTCAGATACATTCAATAGAAACCAGATAACTGCTTGCCGATTTCATATTTTTATGGGTAAAGTTACAGGCCTGTCACAAGACAGTAGCAAACTGTCATAGTCAGAACCAGAAAAAATTATTAACCTTTCTGCCTTTTAAACTTTAACATTGTTATACTGGAGGTAAAAATAGCTACTCTACTTAATAAGCACGCGAATGCTGCAGCTTCCAATAATCAATGAAAACACTGCAGCCAAAGGTGGTCAGATATAAATTAAAATTAGCATTTTTTTTTTTTTTTCAATTTGAATGTTGCAGTTATTGAGACTTTTACTTTATTGAGATTTGCACTTGAAAATGCTTGTGGATTGATTCACAAATATCTTTGAGTCTCTGCTGTGCAAAACTAAGAAAAGCTGAAGTGTTTCCTTTCAAGAGTATCATTTTGCAAACTCCTGCTTACTAACTTCTGCAAGAGTGGGAGCCAGAGTTCAGTGTGCTCTGTGAACTTGAACAGTGCAATTGGGCAGTGTACTTGGGCAAGAAAGGAAGGAAAGCTGACAACCCTTATGCACCAGGGCTACTAGTCTGCTTAATTATTTTTCTCCCTGTTTTGCTAGCCTAAAGTCTTACTAAACAAAGCTGCTGTCATTATCTGGAGGACCCAAGCCTTTGATTTCTTCCCTAACAAAATGGATTTTTAGAAATATAACCCAAGAAATTCTTGAGCAAACCAGAATTTTTCCCCAGAACTGCTGCTCTGGCATGAACCTTCTCTAGTATTGCTTAAAGAATTTCAAAGGATGGAAATGCCCAGATGACTGCTACGATCTTCCTGGACATACTACTCCTCAGTATCAAGAAGAGTGGTGGTGTCAGGATTCTCTACTGCAGTCTCTCAGTATTGTTTGAGTACTGAATGTATGTGTTGGCAAAAGCTGGAGCCGATAACGTTTAAACTGACTGCTGCCCAAGGACCTAGCATAACTACAAATTAACTGTTTGAGGTCCAAAACAAAATTAAGTTCTTCACATAATCTTTCTGTAGTACCTTAATAACTGACTAGAAGACTGCAAAAAAATAACCAACTTGTTTTGCAGTGACTAGAATGTGTGTGTCCAAAATTACGTAAAGAGAAATTCAGCTTAATTTCTAATGCTGTTTCATTTAAGGTTTTTGTTAGAAGGAGCTACTTTGTTAACTAGAGGTACATGGGCACGTAGATAGTTTCCATTCTCATAATTCTGAGTTCAAAATTGAAGTCAATGCTATTTGAAATTGAGTGGCCTCATCCCTGTAAATTCTACTTCTTGGAAAACAGTAAGTGGACCTCAGGGATCAAATTCGAATTTCACTTAATGCACAGAAAACTTCTCAAGGGATATACTAAATAGCAAATAATTTTTTTTTAATTTTTTTTTTCTTGAAACTATGACTATCCTGGTAACAACACAGTTATCAAACAAGATATATCAGATATCAGTTTGGGTTTTTCAGCAACAATAATAATTATAACGTGGTCTGACAATTTTAATCTTTTAAAGGGGTGTTTTCTGAGACTCTGGCAAGCAAATTCCCAGCCTTTTGAGGTACTGTAGTTTTTAAATACACACAATCTGTTCTTTCTTGACACAGATGTCTCTTTTTTATACTTTCTAGGTGCAGCTTTTGTTCAAAATGAGGTTTATTATATCAAAAAAATGAAAATACATGCCCTGTAGAAACTGAAGACTTTCTGAGGGAGCTCAAAACTGAGTTGGAACTTTGTGATGCAGGTGCTTTCTTTTGGGGTTTTTTTTTGGTTGGTTTTTTTTTTTAGCTCTTCAAATAAGAGAAGCTCATGCTACGAAGTCACCTATTAGATACCTAAACAGTAGTCTTTATTGAAGGTTTTTTCAGTGTTGCAGATATCTAGAGTTACGCTATCTAATGCCTTACAATTTACCTATTTTTAAAAGACATCTGCTGTGCTGTGTTGTTGAACGTTGCCAAGTCTAATCGCTAGCCAAGGCCTGTTTGTCCTTTAGTCACTGATGGTTTCGTGACTGTGCTCCAGAGATGTGACAGATAATCAGCTGCCTCGTGCAGTTGGTAAAAGGTAACCCTGACCTTTCCTACAAATAATTAGTGTCAATTATACTCCCCACCTACATCCTTATCTCCACTGTGGGGGGAAAAAAAAAAATCCAATATTATGTTTTTCCTTATTTTGTTCTCGTGACATAAGTAAAATTAGCAGCCCGGTGCCAGAATTTTCTACAGAATTTGAGTACTGAATTATATCAGCTGGAAACTACTGTAGATTATGGGCTTTAGGTATTCTACCTCTTGCATGAATGTTAGGGTACTGTTTTCTAAAAGAAAAAAGTACTTGAAATAAATTCCAGATGGGGAACAAATCAGCCAAAGTGGTTTTAGATAGATACTGACTTTCCCTGTTGATTATTGGCACACCACTAGAAAGCTACAATTACATCAAACCAAGTATTTGAAAATAGTATACTGAACTTATTTCACTTTATAGACATTAACTGGGTAGCTCTGAAGTTCCCAAGAGTGTTGTTAACACCATTCTGAAACCTAGCTTCAGACTGATCTTTCCATGACGCTTCTTTTTCATAATAAGGAAGAAAGTCTTTGCAATTCTGTTCTTGAAAAAGCCAGTTGCAAAGGGTAGAAGTCTGGCAGTTGTGATACTATATTCCTTTGGCCATTTTCCTTGCCATGTGTGAAGATGAAACTAGATGCATACAGCTGTCCTGAGTGGCTAAAAAACTTGAAATTGGGTTTTGCCTCCCAAGTAACTGTCATGTGGTTGAAAATTCAGAAGTTGTACAGTGCATCAGACATAGCCTGATGTAGTATAGAAATATACTGCTTTTGTGCCTTTGGTGTAGCAGTCATTTATTGAGGGTTGGCAGCCCTTAAATTACAAGCTTATGTTGTTGTTTCATTTCTCAGAAATGGTGATTGTATTGTATACAGAGGTTTAGTTTTTCAGGGGGAGGGGTTCAACTGGATGTTAAAACAGTGAGGGTCATATGCCTGTCAATAGTTACTGTGGAAGAGACGGATTAAGGCCTTGATCCAGCAAAATTGTAGTTCCCTCTTCTCTTTACCAGGCATCTTTCCAATTATCTAGAACTGATAGTGTCTTCCTGTGTCTTCCTTAATAAGTACAAATTCTTTCCTTTGCCTGTACTTTTTATAGAAAGGCCGATTATATCAACTCTCTCAGGTGCATGGACAAGGAGGTTATAAAAAGGTAAGCATTGCAAACCAATTGGATCATCTGCTTCAGCTTAGTGAAACGCGTGCTGCTTCTTATCCACTGTATCCTGTCTTTTCTTGGGGTAATATAGGTCATTTCCTCTGACCATGGAGGAGATAACATTGGACACCGCCTTTGACAGCGAGTAGTGAGTGCAGAGGTACAACTGCATCAACTGGTACTGTAATGTTCATCTTGGGTTTAGCCTGCTGAAGAGCTGGGAGACAGGCTGTCAAGCATCAGGGGTGTTTTAATGTGCTGTTTTTACTCTTTCACTCTTACTTTGTTAGTCAGCTAGTTTCATTGCATCTTGACTCGTTAACAAGAGATACTTCTGTGATAAATCGTGTAAGTTCATTAGTCCACACCTCAGATCATCGGTTGGTAGACAGTATTTGCTTTTAATCTGTATGTGGTGCTGTCCTTTAAAATTCTGACCCTGTTTTTTCCCTGCTTTGAAGTGTATTAGTTACTATGGAAACAACATCAGTGTTATGAGCTTCTAAATCTTGAATACATTTGAGTCGTCTTGTTTTCTTTCCTCTTGTGTGTGAATACAGTTGTTCTTTTCCTCCCACGCTGTATTTGCAGCTTGTTTCAGAAAGTGATGCTGAGCAAACTCTTCACTGCTACCTCCTTAAAGTTAAATCCTAGGAGACTGTAGCATCTGAACATTCTCACATTGGAGACACTGATATTGCCTTTCATGTTTCTGCTGATCTGAGCCTGATTCCATTTAGATAAATCAAAGATCCTAAGGCTTTGTGCCAGAGAGGAATGAGTTAGTTGAGAATCAAAAACTTGGGCAATTGTTTTTTCTTGTATCACAGGAGGAGTGAGGTTGGACAGGACCTCTGGAGATTGCCTGGTCCAACCCCCCCCCCTGCTCAAACAGGATCACCTAGAGACAGTTGTCCAATATGATGTCCAGAAGGCTTTTGAATAACTCCTATGACAGAGACTCCACAACCTCTCTGGGAAACCTATGGCAGTGCTTAGTCACTTGCACATTAAAAAAGTGTTTTCTGATGCTCAGACACTCTCCCATGCTTCTGTTTGTACCCATTGTCTTTAATCCTGTCACTGGGCACCAATGGAAGTAACCTGACAGTCTTCTTTATGCCCTCCCTCCAGATATGTCTACACATTGATGGGATTTTTCCTTCCAGACCTCCCACACCCCAAGTTTTCTCTGGACTAATCAGTCCCAGCTCTCTCAACTGTTCCTCATAGGAGAGACTCCAATCCCTTAGTCATCTTTGTGCCACTTCACTGGACTCTGTGATATGTCAATACCTGTCTTGTACAGGGAAGACTAGAACTGGACGTAGTACTGCAACACTGCAGGTGTGTCCTCACCAGCACTGCACAGAGGGGAAGGCTCATATTCTCATTTGAATCTTGCAGCTGTCCCCTCTTTAGTGCTATAGTCTAGTTTAAATTTCTATGATAAATAATCTCCATAAATGTAAGTGAGGTACTTGATGGAAAACTGGCAGCAGATTTTTCAAAATAATCCTGTTTGATAATTTTATGCCTACTGCTTTAAAGCTGTTCAAGACCAAAATTTGAGAGAGTTGAAAATCACTTAAGGAAAAAGGGAAGTGAATGTTAGGTTTAAGAAGCCCAGTCATAGCTCAAGCTAGAAGACAATTGGAATCTGGAAGTCTTGTCACAAAAGTTGCTTCACTTTCTAGGATAAAGGATATATTTGTCAGGTGACCTGCGAAAATTCCTAATGTGTTATGTTACACTCTAAAGAAAACAAAGAAGCTACCGAAAAAAGTACAAACTGTTAACCCCTAAGCTGAGGTAGATGCTGCTGTTGTTTGTTTAAGCAGTTCTGGAATGCTTTGGCATTGTTTCACTTCCTAGCACAAAAGAAGAAATGACCTCTTCATGAAAAGAATGCTGTGGATAAGCTGGTTGGTACCTTATCAACTTTGCTATTGTAGTTATGCCAGCCAGACATGTTAGTGTGACTTAGACCTACTCTGCTATGGTATTTATACTTTGTCAGAGGTGTTTTGAGATTGATTTGTGACCTCATTTGGCATAGAGAGGTGCTGCTAAGTTCTCAGAATTGATAAAATGCAAGCCTGCTTTACACAGAGTTTATTTAAAACTTCCTGACTTCAGACAACTTTGGAAAATATGACTGTTTACTAGTTTTAGCATACCTATTTGCTAGTGATGCTCTTACCCATCTCCTGTTCCTAAATCTTGCTGCTTCTAACAGATGGCGGTCTAAAGTATCATAGATGATGGCATTTCTTTCAGTTGCTTTTGTAAATAGCTGTTTTTCCAGGAGAACAAAATACTGCATGCAAGGTGTGTGAATTCTAATCTGTAAGAAGGGCAAATTTATAAATGTCCTCTGGTTAGCTCGGAGGACTGTCAGAGGCAGATAGGACTAGCCCAACCAGCTTTCTATCACTTATGACCCAATCTAATCAGGCAAGAAAAACTTTTTTCAGTTGAGAGCCACAAGTATGGTTGTGTGCCTAGGAAAGTGTTCTCTATTTTTAGTAAACTGGTTGTCATCTGGCTCTCAGCATCATGTAATGTTGAAAATATGGGGTGGGGAACCTGGAAAGAGATCAGCTGGGGCTGATTTTGTTACTTAATTTCTTCTTTGTCTTTCTTATGCCAGACTGAACAGAATTAGGTGGGTCAAGGAGGCATATTAAGAAACAGACTTAACAGTTTGTTAGGTGGTAGTGCATGGGGTAGAAAAATAGAAAAACATGCAGGTGGCTGAAAGCGATTGAGGCTACAGAGGAAAAAAGGAATATAGATATGGACAAATAGATTTTCTTTCTTTATTTTTTTTAAAAGCACCCCACACCCTAATCATTAGCAATAACTCAGCTATCTCTATATATTTCAAACTGCACAGAAATAGAACAGTTTGAACCAATTCTTGTTGGTTTTTGCCTTTGGTCCAAGTAGGCATGAGGTAGGATTGATGAGGAGCTCCACGTGTGTTGTAAAAGCCTTTTGCAAAGCATTTGTGCCAAGAATTGTGGGCAACAGGTAAAAATCCTACTCCATTTTCCCACCAGCAAACTCTAATTCTTACCATTTTTTTTTTTCCGTGTTTCACAATGGATTTTCTATAAACGTAGTGACGGGAAGTTAAGAATTGTTTCTCAAACCAGGAGAAAAGGAATGCATGTCCCAGTTACCAGAGTATGAAAAATTAGTTTATAAATATAGTGGTAATAAGGTGTGTGCAAAGAAATACAATGAAACAGGCTTTTGAAAAGAAGGGACAGCTGTACAAATTGGAGGTACGTGGGCCTGAGCCTTTATGGCAGCTGCTTTCAAGGAGTTGCAAATCTCAAGCAGTGGTTTAAGGAAGTGCTGCCAGTAAGAAGCTGCAGTTTGACAGAAGGCTGGCAAATAGCTCAGGGATATCACTGTAGGTTATAGGTAAGGAGAAGCTGTTGAAGGATAAAAATAGAGAAGGTGAAAGCTTTGGATTTACATATTATAAATGGAGGAAAGAGGAGGCTTGGAGACTGACAGCTCATCTTCCTACATATCTAACAGTGATGTTTAAGAAATAGATACTTTCAGCCTAGAGGAGTTCACTGTTGGTGTCGAAGCAGGGGGAAGAACTTTTTGTCTTAGGTATTTGTCTATTTGCTTCCTCTATAAATTGTAACCTGTAAAGAACCTGAAAAGTTAATAAAAATTTCACTTTAGAATTCCAATTGCCCTACTCTTGTAGAAAAGATAGAATAATATTTCCTTTTCATTATGTAGCTATCAGGCCCACATTTGTATAGTCTATGCTTCTGTATAAAGGTACAATAAGACTTCAGAATGTATGCTGCCAAGGTTGCTTTTCCAATCAATACAGAAGCAGGAAATTTCTTGTAAAATTTCTTGCTCTGAGTTCTTAAAATTCTGGCACTGTTAGCATGAGTTCAGGCCTCTGTGCATTTTGACAGAGTATTACTGCTGAGACTGACTTTTGATGTTCCCAGCAACTCAGGCTTGCAGGGATCTCGAGTTCCAAATGGAGACAAAACTTGATTTTTGGCAGGTATTGGAAACTAGGTGGCCTGGGGTGTTCTTTAGAACTTATATCAACTTAATCTGAATTCCTTCTTGGGCAGGAATTAACGTAGCTATTTCATGGACCTGTCAGTGCATAACACAATCAGGACTGGAAAACTTTCAAGTACAAATTGACCAGATAAACTATTAATTATCTTGGCAATATTCTTGGCATACTCTGAAAGCATAGTGCATTTCAGTAGCAGTTTCTCATTTTTCATTTGGCTTTAGGTTACAGTTGATGTCTTGGTGATATTTCAAGAACTGGGAGGATAACTTTTAAGACAGTTACCCGTCTGTGTGTTAGTTTTGTTTTGAAAGTTTGACATTTTCTATTAAAGCTGGGTATTTAAGGACTTGTTTTGGGAGAGCTTTATTATAATATCTTTTCATGAGTTCAAGTTCACCTTTTTCTCAGGAATACTGTCCTAAAGATCTGAAAACTTAACACTGATCCATACCGTAGTACACATGATTTAATATCTCCTCAATGTATCAAAAGTTTGAGAATTTTTTTCTTGGCATAAGTGACACTGAAGTACATAGGTGTTATAAGACATCATATGTTAATGAATCCAATTGGTAACCAAGCAAATAAAAAAAGACTGAGTTTCTGTTTCAGGCTCTTTTTCATCTTTACATAAAACACAGCTAAAAATAATCTAAAACTGTATGTACAAACAGCTAAAAAGCAGCTTTATATAATTTTAGTAATATTTGAGATTAGGCAGTGATACCTTCTCTATTGCTTTTTTTACTAAATTATATCAGAAAGTAAAATGTTAAGTAAGGAATGGGAAATAGTGTGGAAATTGCTTCAGGAATTCAGTAGCATCTTTAACACTGCTGTAAAAATAAGGGAACTAGTCTTATTAGGCTAAGACACTTACATCTCTAATTACAGAAGGGCTTTGGGGTTTCCTTTTAAAATTTTTAAATATTTGCTTTTAAGAAAATCAGAGTTAGTTTTCTCATCTTTTCTATCCTGTTTAAGGGCTGTACTACTCATCATGAGTAACATGTCTCAAAGAGCAACTGTGAAAAAAGAATATACTTCCTCTGATAAAATTTTCCCAAATACACCTTAGAAAACACTTCTAAAATGCTTGTGTGATTCTTTTTTTTAAATACATACCACATCTTAAATACTTATATCAATTCATTACTGTCAAGATAGAATTCTCTGTCACATCTTTGCCAAGTAAAGAAAATTGATCAGAGTTGTTACTGGTGAGAACCTGAAAATACAAAGCCAATAGCTGGAGTTCTACTTAGTATTCAGTAGCTGGAGGACCTACAAAGAAGTCTGACCCTGGATAAACTTAACTCTTTGTGTTTGAATTCTAGTTCACTCTTCTTCAGGTTGTGTCTCAGGTAGTCAGTGACAGTGATGTCTTGGGAATCAGGTATCAGGGTTTTTTTCCCAGGCCTGCGGTTACTTGGAACCTTGGAAAAATGTTGTTAAATAGACTATACTTCAGCATACTCAGGTACAAATATTCAATCTGTTTACCCGCTGCTTTGCATTTAAGCTGGTTGACCAACCAATATGAGAAAAAACATTCCAGTCTGGTTAAATTGGAGACCTTACAGTGGTGGGTTTTTTTATTGATAGATGATGCTTTCTTTGTGATTCGAGAACTTCAATTTGCCTTCATAATAGAGCCTTTTTCATTTAAATATACCATCAAGTAATTACAGAAATTGAATGAGGATCAGAAAGATCTGCAATTGTTAATGATATTCAGGGTGGCTGAACAGTAGGGTTTTTATCCTATTCGGATAGTCCAGTATATCTAGAAACAATTACAATTAGGAAATAAAATGCTGATTTTAATATAGTAATTCCTTTTTAACAAGGATCTGGTCTTTTGACATTTCCTGTCCATGGATGCCTATATATTTCAGTATTTGTTGTAGTTCCTGCTTTAAAAAAAGTTTTAGAGTGCAAAATTATGTTTCATAAAACAATGAATTTTAATGAAATATATGCAAATAACAGTTCTTGAGTTGATCGGAGAAGTTGTGAGAATGAAATGTTGCTTTAATGGAGTTACCTGGTTTATATTGTGTGGAGCTGGTTTGAGACAGCTGGAAACTAGTTTGTCAAGGAAAATAGCAGGAAGGGCTACATTACAATGGTGAATTATATGTTGATACAGTATCTATAGATAAGGCTGAGAATAATGCCCATTATTTCTGTCTCAAAACCAAAGATTGTTATCAGTGTTCTGATGAAGTACTAGTTTTCTTTCAGTTCTGATGGTTTTTGACGTGAGCATCTGTCCTCCAGGTACTACAGTGAGATCAAGAAGCTCATCTGAATTAACGTGGGAGTAGGATTTGAGCAAAGATACCAAATGAGGTGCTCTATTTTCAGCTCTGTTTTAACACAGCAGGCAAGTGGTTATCTTTAAGCACTTAAATACTCATTGTAGGTCAATATGATTCTATGCCTTGCACTTAATTTTTTTATATAAGGGGAGTAGACTAACAGCCATTATTTCAGGCACCTGATTCTGGACCTTTAATAGGCACACAGACCTAGCAATGTAACAGAGCTTTGGAGGCCTGTTAGAGGTTATTCAGTCGCTGGCAGCTGAACTGTGGGTCCAGTTCCATCTTTGATGTTGTGATTTCAGTGGGATTTCCAGGACAAATCTTATGGCTGTGCAGAGCATGCAGCAGAAACTGTTTCTAGAACTTTGGTGTAGCTTTTAGGTAATCTCAGGCCAGTTAGGTTCTCTTGCTTTGTGCTTGCATTGTTTACTGAATTGGAACTATAATCTGCACTTGGATTAAGCCTCTTCTACCTAACCACTTATGTCACTGCACAGAAGGAAAGGTTGCATGTGCATGTGTATCATTATGTCTTATGTGCATATCACAGGCAAAAGCTCCATCACTCTTAGCTGGATGGAAGTGTGCCCGCATTACAAGCATAGTTCTAGATCCCTGAAGTTTGAATTATGAAGTTGTAATCTTCAAACAGTTGTGGTTTTTTATTAAAATAAAAACAACACAACAAACTGCAAGAACATTTTTATCAAAGTACTGTGCTTCTACTGTGTTAAGATACATGTATATTTATAGATACTTAGATATGGACAAACACCTTGAAACCTTTCCGAGCTTTAACCTATTCTTTAAAAACTCATGACTTATACTTTTTCAAAAGCTAAGGTTTTGGCTTGCCAGTTATGACAGTAATCATAGTAGGCTAGCACGATAAAGTGATAGAAAACCTACCTGTCTCTTCTTTTACCAATGACAATCTTTTTTGTAGAGTCAGTGACCATATCAATGCATTAAGAAGTAAGGGACTGATGTGCAGTCTGTTTCGTGTTGCTTATTAACACAAAAAGTTAGTGAACTAATCATGGTGGAATGGTATTCTTGTAGTGCAGGCTGCTTTTGTTTTAATACTTATTTTGCGTGTAAATAATTACTTCACTAGTTTAATGTTTTCCAGCCAAAAGCTTCAGAATCAGGTTGCCAAACCAGCAGACTTCCTTTTCTGATCAAAAGGTACCTTTGGACAGTAGTCATGGCATAGAAAGTATGTGTTTGAGTCATGGGAGCTGGGGCTACTTTTGCCTGATGCTAGCACAGACTTTTAGCCCCAGCTGCAGTTTGAGAGATGTGGACATCCACCAATCTTTTTAAAGAAGGCTGAGAGGAAGAAACAAGACAAAATTACTGTTGAAGTGCCTATTTAAATGTACTGCAGATACTTCAGATCTGAAACAGCACAAATCTAAACAGATTTTACCTGCTTGTGTTGTGGTGAGCCCCACCCCCTAGCCACTCCTCTTGTAAAACCTTCAGAGAAACGAGCATTTTTACACAAGGGAAGCAGGGTGAAGGTGCTGGCATTAGAAATATGTAAAATCTTCTGCAGTGGACCTTAGTTCTCCCCTGAGACACTACTGCCTGTGTACCCTGAGAGCAGAAACTCCACTTGTCATGGTGGAGCAGCAGAGCTTTGTGTGCAAGCTGTGTGTGGAGGTGAAAAACCTGCTATAACCCTGTAAAAGTATGACACCGAACAAGGAAATGCCAGGGTTTGTTATATGTACTAAGCCAATCCCCGTTCATGACTAGGAAGGAATGAAACCATTCTTCTGCAAACCAATACTCAGAATTTTTGTGTGTGAGATGCGGAGTGCTCAGTCAGAATCATCTAAATGAGTTTCGAAGAACTTCAGGTTGAAGAGAGCTGCATCTGCTTTTCTAGCTTTTATTCTTGACTCCTTAGGCAGTTGAGATCTGAGATAATGACAGCTCTTGAAGAGTGGGAGTTTTTAGAAGTGGTTTTAAATTGCTCACAAATGTCTCCTTTTCTTCCTACTCCTAACTGAAATGTTATTGTGTTATTCTAATTAGCATATTGTGCTATTCTAAATAGGATAAAATTGGTTTATACAGTGATTGCACTGTGCAATCTTTGAAACTCGTCTAGTAAACAGCAACCTTTAGCACATGAAGATAAACAAATGTGGTTATAAACACTGGGAGCGATTGTGATAACGCCAGGGGTTAGCTTTTTGTGAACGAGTGGGGGTTTGGGCTTCATTGTTGGAAAACTAGCTGGTTATCGCTGTTCCTTGCATAAAGAAGATTATTTACCCCGAGTTGCTTATACCGTGCCCTGTCAAATAATTTCCGAGCTTAAATTGAGCGCACGGAAGAGAGCGTTTTACTGCGTAATTTGCAACCCCCCGGCCTGGGTCGCTCATCACCGCCACAGCCTTTCAGCTGCGCTCGGAACCCAGCGTGCCCCACAGACCGAGAGCAGGGGTCAGGGCCCCGGGGGGGCAGTTTCTGTCCCCGCGGATGCGGAC
>WUAM01000260.1:6827595-6857898 GCA_024336885.1 Actenoides hombroni
GTGAGTGGATAAAGGTTTATTCTTATTGGTAAGATTCTTTAGGATTGTATGTGTCGAAGAGATTTGCAAGACTATCTGAAGTCCAGAACAAAGCATGTGGTTGATAGCTTCCCTCCTGTCCTTCTGTAGTTTTTTTTTTTGTTGGCTTTTTTTGTTTTGGTTTGGTTTTTTGTTTGTTGTGGGGTTTTTTTTCCTCCCGTAATCTAGGAAATACTCCAGAGATTGAAATCGTCAGTTCTACAGATGAACTCCAAGAGACTTCTGCAAATGCACAGCGCATGCATTGTGCTTGCATTCTCTAATGTTAAATGGATGTAATGTTATCCATCATAGTTCAGTTCAAATTCAAAAAACATAGTTATTTGGAAAAAAACAAAAATGAAAAAAATGTTATTCATACTCCTTGTTTCTTCCTGGGCCAGGTAGCATGCATTGTCATGTTACTAGACAATTACTATTAAAATGTCTGAATAGAAATATGTATAGAATAACACAAAGAAAAAGAAGTCTCAAGTTGTACAGTGTTCATCTACATATGTCAAAATGAGACTTCTCAAAAGGGGGTTTCTTCTTCATCCATTCCCTGTGACGCTTCAGTGACTGAACTGTGTTCAGTCAGGTTAGGTCTAGAAAAGGTCAGTAAGGTTAGATCTAGAAAAGGTCAGGTCTAGAAAAGTCAAGATTTCCTTTAAGTGAATCAGTGCAGTAAAGCATGTATGCAGCTCTTTTTCCTGCCAGCATATTGAACAATTTTCCATATCACTCATATATCAAGATTTTTTTTTTTTTCTTCTGGTTTATCAGAACTCTATCCTGTAGTGCCTGGTCATGGATTTTTTTGTGACATGTAATAAATGCTACAAATACTAATAGGTAAATTTGTTATTTATATGAAAACTGTTGCAAAGAGTATAGGAAGACACCTTTTTAGAAAAAATGGATTAAGTGCTGATGGTAAAGCATTTAATGGTAAACTTGCCTTCTGAGAAAACACTTCAGAAAAGGCATGCAGTGCTGCAAAGCATTGTGTATAGTATTACTTAAGTAGGAAGTTGATACTGCTAATAATGATTTTAACACATTTATTTTCATATTTACTTAGTGTAAGTATTTAGCATACAGATATTTGTTGATTTAGCTTGTAGCCACCATGGGATAGCATTATGGACAGCAAAATAGTGATACAGCATCTGACAGTAGTGGTCAGATAGGTACAGCTGTTGTATTTATTTACAAACTATACTGAGTGTTCCACCTGACCATCACAGCTCTCAGGCTGGCTGTAGTTCACACACTGGCTGAAACTGAAGCTACTGGAGTCCTTAAATATGTTGGGGTTTTTTTTTTTTCATGGATCTCAAGTTAAATATAAAGTGACCTTTTTAACTGGTGTCAACTAGTTTTGCAGCAAAATGATCGTCCTTAACTAGCCGTTTGCAATGAAGCAGTGATGATTGTTATTTAATGGGTTGGTATTTAGAATCTGAGGAGTTGCCTTTTCATTGCAGCTGCTTTTAACTACAGTAATGCTGCAAATAGTTGCAACCAAATGAAAGGGGTGCTTTTGAGCTAATCCAGAAAGAATTTATGCTACATTTTCACACTCAGCAGCTTTTTTTTATTATTGTTGTAAGTGTGTTATAGCTAGTGATTTTTACATGAGTCTTCAGGAACAAATATGCTTTTTTGTGTTTATTTTTATGAATGAGCATTGCTTTACTATTTTAATGGTTTACTAAATATCCTGTGTTTCTGGCATCCTGTTTCATGTGTCAGTATAACTTTCAGATAGTTAATGCTCACAAAGAAATCAGAAACAAAGGTGATTCGTGGTGTTCTAACATGTTTCAAAAGGAGCCTGCTTAAGTAGACTTGGTTGGGAATTTAATAACTATTGAAACGTTGACATTTCACTACACCAGCCTGTTTTAGGTTTTGAATAGAGAGTAACTTCAAGTCTTACAACTTTTCCTTGAACAGTAACAAGTGTTTCAGTGGCAGTGCCTGACGGTGTGGGCATGTATGAAAAGGAGTTTCTGGTAAAGCAAAGTAACATGGCTCTGTCAAATTTACTAAGTTAT
The DNA here is from genome assembly GCA_024336885.1 of Actenoides hombroni. Classification (NCBI taxonomy): domain Eukaryota; kingdom Metazoa; phylum Chordata; class Aves; order Coraciiformes; family Alcedinidae; genus Actenoides; species Actenoides hombroni. Next base: position 6,829,677 of record WUAM01000260.1, read on the forward strand.
GTAGAGGTACATCATGGAAGCTTCTTCCTGTATCAGAAGAAGCTGCAAAAAGCTAAATAAGAATGGTGGTTTTCCACTGTCTTAATTTACCTGTGTTTCCTGAAATTTCAAAGTAATTAGCTTTATGTACTCATCAAGATGTTTTTGTGTATTTTCCTATAGTCATTAATTTGTAATGATACTTCACATTTTCCAGCATTTTTACATTATGGGAGGGTAAGCTGGCTGATGGGGCATGTGGCAGAAGAGGGCAGGGAGATCTTTACCATACCACAGAGTGGCCCTGGTTTTTCACATTAAAAATTATCCATGGTGGTTCATTTCCTGAGCTACAGGTTAATAGTCTTCAAGGCCCCAGATTTCCTCTTAACAGTATTTTTGTTCATAATCCACAGTGGTTGTTCCCTGCTCTTTCTGTTTCTTTAAATAAAAATTTGGACAATGAACAAAGTTGGTGGGGTTTTTTTTGCTGTGGATTTCCTGATTTTTTTTATTTTTTTTTTTTTTAGCTTGGGTTGAGAGGCTGGTTATTCTGTATTGCATTTTCATTTTGATTGTAGGCAAGCCCATTGCTGCTGAAAATAGCTCAAATGTTCTTCGAACAAAAACATCAGCCAGGAGCTCAGATTCTTTCTCTTTTTCTTTTGCAGACTCTTGCATGTGAGTTTAAATTAATTTCTTGAGAGAAACATTCATAAAGGGCTAAATAAACAAGATCTACATATACAGAAATTTTTTACTTCTTCTGCATTTGAAAAACAGCTAAACTCGTCTGTCTGGTAAGTCATATTTTTCTTAAGGATTTGTCTTTCTTCCTGCCCTTATGACTTGCTTTCTTGAGTTTCTAATTAGTGTTCAGAGAAAAACAGCTTCTGTTTGCTGGTAGTTCGGCTGCATGCTCTGTATGAGGTACAAAGACTAATCTGCAAAGGCATTACTGTGCTGCTTTTATAAACTTCAAAATAGTACCTATGATTCTGTATGGTGCTTTGGTGTAAGTGGGGTTTTGATTGTTTATCTAGTAATTTGTTCTCTGGGTGCTGTCATGAAAACATTAAATGTTTTAAAGCAAAGCTGGTGATTGTTCTGTCTTGAAATTATTTACCTGTTTGAATATTCCAAATTTAATGAATTAACTTCAGGATTTGTATTGTAAAATATAGTCTGTGTCAAGTCAGAGTTTAAAAATAAACTTTCCCAGTAATTCATTCATGTCTCATTGCTTGCTGGTTTCATCTTGTGTAGATAAAATAAGTTCATGTTATTGAGGCAGTGCTGTATTTTTCTTGGTGATGTGCCTGTTTCATAGGACAGTAAACATGCTTGTCAGTAGTCTTTAATTTGATAATATCATTTTGTAAGAGTTCTATTAAAGAGATTTGTGGCTTACAGAGTTTCTTTCAATTTTATTTGTACTTCTTGAAACAATTTTTCTTTGATTATGAAATGTTAATGGAGTACAACCCAAACAAAAGACAGTTTTGTCCTCTACCTTCTGTTTTTGTTCTTTATCACAACTAAAAGAAAGAAGAAAATCTTAGAAGAGCCAAAGATCTTTTGCTCGGTGCTGTGTCATTTCTGAGCAATTGTCTAGCATTAAATGGCAGCCTATATATACCTAGTCCATCTGATCACATATGCTGTGGCTTACCACAATTACTGTGTACTTACATGTTTCATGACCCAGTTCTGCATAGGTCATTTTGCAGGGTTTGCTAGAGCCATAATGTTACTTTATTTCAAAAATATATTGAAAATCCACATAATTTTTTAAAGTAGTTGTATATTTCATGCAAATTAGTAGTTACGCATTTATATTCATAGGGACAAAATACATCAGTGCATTTAATACATAAAAGCTGTTTGTGGCCTTTCTAATTCATTTCAGTTTTAGAAAGGGGCTTTGCAGGTTGTTTTCAGAGAAAATCTGAGGCATACGTATATGTTTCATATAGTTTAACTTTTTTGGTAAAAATCCAGAATTTTGTGGGAAAATTAAAACAAACAAATTTTCTTCAACAGTTTTTTTAAAACTAACTCTGGTTCACTTGCAATGTTTGCAGTAATGTTGTTTTCTGATATTTGAGAGTTGTGGGTCTAATTCTGCTTCTTTTTCCTTATAGTAGCATATTGATAGTGTAATCTAGGTATTGACTTGAAATCATGGGAATTTCAGAACCAGGCATACTTTGTTTCTAATGAAACAGTTTGTATTCTTTTTCCTCTCTTAAACTAAGAGGAAAACAATTTAATTAAGATCTTCCCTATTCCTGTCTTGCTGTCACACGAAGATGCTTCCCTGGTCCTACAGATCAGTCACCCTATCCTTGCACTTCCTAAGTTCTTTGGACCATAGTCTACTGAATACTTGTCTTACATTGATCATTTTCATATAAAAATAATTTGTCACCCGACACTTCAGAGGAAGGTGAAGCTTCTGAAGGAACTTAAGTGTTGACATTTCAGAGGCTGTGCTGTAATTACTGTTTGAGCAATGTAGAAATTTACATTCCCTTAACATGCCAGAAGACATAGCTGGAGGAGAAATTAGACAAAATTAAGCTGCATAATACACAAAATATGTACCAAGTATTTTAAATTAAAATTGAATTGTGTAAAGTAAAGGCCAAGGATGATCTATTAATGGTCATGTTTTAACTCACGTAGCTTTGAAGTTACTATGTAAGACCAATTTTTTGCTTGGCACTTAATTTTTGACTGAGTAACAGACCTGACTTACAGGAACTTGTATCTGGCATGCTAACACAACCCAAACTTTAGCTGAATGAACTTGGCACTAAACTCAACTAAAGGGAGGAAGTCTCAGGAGAGCAGTGGAATTTCTTTCGTTGAGTAAACGTACTTCTGCATTCACAGGGAACAAATGGTAACATTTTGTGCAGGTTTCTGCTTTTGACAGTGTGTCTTTGTTCACTTCCCAAAGGTGGTGTCAAATACATTGAAAAAGAAAAAAACAAAACAAAACCAGGAACTTTCGTAGTTGGATTCTTCATTTTACTTAATTATATGGTCCCAAGGATCCCATTGAGTTTGGAATGGCCTAACACTATTGTTTGTAATTCTTTGTGTGAATAACAAAGACTCACTCAGAACAATTTAGGTTTCATCAACATGCTCCCTCCTTATTGTCTCTATGAGCTCAAATAGAGGGGTGAGAGACAAGCGTATCTATAAGCATTTTATGATTGAATTGGATCAGTGTGTCTCAGAAAATGTTTCCTTCTTGCCAGTAGAAGAGTTCCAAACAATGTGTGATAGTACTGAACTGTTACTTTGAGAAGCAATAGATCATGATAGCTTGGATTTCTTGTCAAAAGTTTCATGCTGATAAAGACCTTAAATTAATAAGGTTTTTAGTCAATCTAGCATTGTTGCTTCCACTGTGTGGTCTAAGTTCAATTCACGTGTTGATGGAAACAGTGTTTTATGATATCTGTTCTGCATGGGATTCCGATCCATGAGCAGAATTCCAGAGCGACAGGATTATGTCAGCAGATCATAGTAATATGTTGAAACTACATGGGTTTAATCTGTGACAATGCTGGAGAAGAAAAAGGCATTGTAAGAACTGGAGAGCAAGACCTGATAATAGGGGAAATTAATCAGAGTGCAAGTCCATCACACAGGTGCCTCTTCCTTGTGTTAGGCTCAGACTGGGGATATACCAAATGGGAGGTCCTGAGAGTATATGTATTCTTATGGAACACCTATGAGTTGTGTCTGCACTGGACTTACTTGGCCATGTGTTATTCTCAGATGGCAATAACTAGCTCTGGAAAAAGCTTGTGATCTGATTATATGTGTAACTAGCTGCTTTTTTGCTAGTGCAATTTTGATGTAATTCTTGTTTGCTCCTGTCTGCAGTAAGGAAAGATGGTAATGCCTCTTTATTGGCTCCAGGGCTTAGGCTGTGCTTGACCTTTAGACAGCTCCAAATGAACCAGGAACTGGCAGGATTCCCAGATTCTCACAGTAGCCCCTGCCCATCATCCTTAACCTGTGGTTAGGGAGAAGAGGGTAAAATTAATCACTTTACTAATAATCAAGTATAGCAATGAGCATCTTCTGTCAGGATTACTAATTTTAACTGTGATGTCCAAGCTTTTAGTTGCTTAATCTAATCTTTCTAGAAACAAACAAACAAAAAAACCAACAAACAGTAAACCTCTGTCTTTTGAGATTTACAGATTCTTCAACCTAAAAAGGATTGCTTTTCCGTCTTTAAAAAAAAAAAAAGTTTATAGTCAAAAGCAGGTGTTTTTTTGTATACAAAACATACAGGAGTACTTTAATTTTCACTTCTGTCTTGAACTTTGAGTTTCATTTGACTTTGTGTTAAAGTTTGAAAATTAGTGACTTGATAAAAAATTGCATGATACAGAGTAAACAATTTTCCTGTTTAGCCACCTGTACACTTGGATTTTAAAGAGAAAAATGTGCTTATGCACTGTCTGTAAGTAAGCACTTAACCATACATCTTATAAGTAATCTTTATTTTCAAGGTGGCTCATATAAGCCATTGCCTGCTTATTGTTTGTATGTAAGACTGCGTTTGTCTCTGTATTAGTAGATCAGTGGCTTAAGAATTGCTATGTTTCATTAGTGGCTTGTGTCCCTAAATGTTTAATGCTGTTTAGAAGGCTGTGTCGTCTTTACTGTGAGGGGAAACTTGAGCACTTTGGCTGCTTCCACACTTGAAGATGGTTAATGAGTTGTTCCACAGAAAGTTTGGGTTGGTTTTGTTTTTTCCCCTTTCCTCACCTGTGCAAAATACCCCACATGTGACAAATGTAGCAGCAGCTCCATCCTTTTGAAGTTAAAAGTGTGAGTGGCAAGTTCCTGTGTGCAAGAAGCCTCTCAGCTTTGGACGTGCTCTATGAGGCATCTGTATAGGATTCACTCGCTTGTGTGATTCCTCTCAATAGTTCTAAGTCAACTAAGAGGTGAGGTGCAACTGAATGCAGCAGAACTGTATGTGTGACCCTCAATATCAGGTGTCTGGATCTTCAGGAAAGCAGTAGATTTCTTCTCCAAAGTCAAAGCATGTAGAAGTGAGAACAGTGGAGATAAATAGTGTGTATCTAATAAGATACTATTCTGTTATTTACTTCCTGGAAGGGAAGGAAGCAGAGGAGGCAAGAAAGGAAAAGTAAGCTATGTTGTTCATGCAAAGGAACAGCTGATTTAGAGAACCAGTTCCTCAGTCTTGGTAGTACTTAGTCATTCTGTACAGTTGAGTTCTTATCAGCAGAAGGAATTCTCAATAGTTTTCCTAGCCTTCAATACATAGCATTAGCTAGTTGATCTTTCTACAGTGAAAGCCAAACAAAGGCAGTTGGAACTTGCTGTCAGATGTCCATTGAATCTCCAGATAATGTAAAATCATCTTTTTGATTCTACTTCTTCTCTGGGTCTTGCACAAAGCCTACCAGTGCTGAAAAGGGAAGCTGATGGCTGATTTTTGGAAATGTTGCAGCTCAGGCCCAAAGTAACAGCTTAAAAGTAAGAATAAAACTTAGGAAAGGCTTTGTTAAAATTGAGGATATTAAATACGTCTGTTAAACAGAAAACTTAGATGCTATGGGTTAAAGTCTGGGCATATTGTGATGTACTTAAAGACTGCTTTTGCCTGTGACAGGAGCAGTTACTAAAAATGACATTAGACTTCTGGAAGCAGAGTTAAACTAATATTGAAAGCTCTTGAAAAATCTTCCTTAAAATATGTCCCAACCATATCTGCAGCCGGGTTCCTAGAAGCCTACCTGCAATGTAAGAACTGAATGTTTAAGGCTAGATCACCACTTCATACTGATACCTCTTGGAGTAGCTGGCAGTAATACACTCACACAAAGCATTTTACAGCAATGGCTTTGCATGAAAGGAAAGATGCTTTATTAACATTGAGTAGATGTACAGTCTAATCTACTATTTGAACTGGAATTTAATTTTGACTTAAGGGTGATGCTTCTGAGAAGAACCATCAACTGCCCATTAAAAAAAAAAAAAAGACAAAAGAAAAAACAAACAAAAAAGCAAACCAAACCCCAAACAAGACAAAAACAAAACCCCAAACTTGGAATGCAAAGGCTCAAAAAATGTAACTACAGAAACATGCCAGAATTCCTAAAGAGTGTATATATGTACTCCAAATGGGCCATACTGAATTACTTTGGACTCTGAAACTTGATCTCTTGTGAAATTTGTATTTGCTAGTGACAAAGGTTGTTTTACACTGGCCACCCCACCCCTAGCTGGATTTCCCTCCTTTATGTAAATGGGATAAACAAATTCACTGACTTGGAAACAATTCTGTGGTTGCTTGCTTTGTAGCAGCTAACTTCATAGTGGTTTTCTAGCAAAACGCTTAAGTGACAGGTGGCAGGTCAGCGTGGTGTTGATCTGTCTTCCTGTGATCTTGGAAGTCTCATCCAAATGACTTATAATGCCTAAATTTCTGTAGTGAGATGTGCCAAATATTTGCTGGTAAAACCAAATCGGTCGAGAGACATTTGCATCTGTCTAGATATGCATCAAAAGGTATATAGCAGTAAAAAGGAATGGGTAGAACAGCTGAGCTGACTTCTAATCAGAAGTTGAACAAAACCTGTCAGTTTATTTCAGTTTGAAAATACTGTTGTTATGTGACGTTGGCAAAGAGCTTTTGTTAAATTTTCAGAATGTTGTATTCCTTGAGTCCAGGTAGAATGAAAAGCGGTAGTGTCAAAATAAAGCTCTGAATTTTGAAGTCTTGACAATAGTATATGCGTGACCAAAATGTTTACTTGGAGTTGGAGAACTGTTTCCAGTGGAAATCGGGGCTCTCTTGAGTAAGTTCTTTACAGGCCAGCAAACACAGTAGTTCAAGTTTGAAAGACCTTTGAGTCAGATGGCTGAACTACTTATTAGAAAATGTTTATTCATTGAATATAATAACTTGTCTGTCAATTATGTGGAAAACAAGAGTGACCTGGACAAAGGTTGTTATTATTCTTCAGGCTTTAAAAGATTGGTGTATGTGTCTGAGCCTCTTGAAGTCTCACAAGCAGCTGCTGCTATGCACTTGAAGTATTGTAGAATACTTGACGATTCAGTGTCACAAATTCTGTCTACCTATCTGGTCACATATTCCGTGACCCAATATTTAGTCTGATCTTTTAAGTATGAATAAATACTGATTAAATCAATAAGATACGGACAAAATGTCCAAAATCCAAAGATGCGTGCACCTCATCTATTCATTGATTTTTTTTTTCTGTGTAAACCTACTTGTTTTTATTTCCCTTTGTAACTACAGTATTTTAAGCAGACATGTTTGATGTGTAGTGCTTTGTTGTTTTCCTTGTGTGATTTCACAATTGTTGCGAACAACTTTCATGTTCTGTTGCATGAATTACACACTGTAAACACTTAACACTTGTAAATTCATCCTCCTCAAGTGAGGAAAAACAAATTATTGCAAGGATTAACTTTTCATTCAGTTGCGTAATGAGCAATTGTGGTAATATCTCCTAAATGCACTTCTAAATCAATGCACGTGCATTGATTCTGGCATGGTTATTCAAGTGATACAGGAATTTTCATATGCCTTATAAGAAACTGGTAGAAATTATTTCTGGAAATTTGTAGTAATATAGCACTAATAGAAAGTTCATCCTGTATGTCACTGCTGTAAAGGGGATGAACAAAGAACACTGGTATGCTCTTGTTTGGACAGTACCAAGTGTAGTGAAGCAGTGATGGTAGCCCGGGCACCATAAGCTACTAGTGCTAATAATCAATACCAAGATGGCTAACATAACCGTGCGAATCACTGTCCTGCTTTGGACAAGTGGACAAACAGAGAAAACAAGCGTACAGTTCAGTGTAAGACCATTCGGTAGTTCGGTTTAAGACCACAGTATCTGGCTTGGGCTTTCAGATGTAGCTGGGCTACTAATAGGAACTGTGGTATGTCAAACCTTAATTGTTCAGTTGTCAGCTTCTTCTATTTTATGCTATTACTGTCTAAATGTCATTGCTTCTCACACTGACAGTGAGAAAAGTCATATGTGATTATTTTCTATATAACACTTGCATGTCCTGTATAGTAGAATTGTTCTATTCCACATAGAAGCGAGGGATGACAAATCATGTTACTCTGAATTAGAGACAAACCATAGATTACTGCATTTTAATTAAAAAATGCTCCGACTGTAAACTATTTGTGGGGAAGCAATCAGGCCAAAGATGAGATAATAGCATATATAGGCCGAGGTGGTTTACAATAGCGTAGCAATCTGTTCCATTTGACAAGGTACGTCTCTGCTTGCAAAACAGTCTCTTCTGAGATGAGACCTCATGGTGTTCCAGTCTGGCTGTGGCCTCTTCTGTGTCTGGAATAAGCAAGGAATTGAAACTACTTTATCACTCTGTTCCTGCTTGATCAGCCCAAGGTGTATTTATCAAGTGAAGCTAGGACAGTTTTGTTTTTACTATTCATTCCAAACATTTCATGTGGAAGAAATACAGCCCTTACTTTTTTTCCTAGGCAATGCATGAGGCATAATTACATTTCAAAGTCCAAGTGCACGTTTACAAGACACGTGTTGGACTAATTGTGCAAAGCCTCACACTGCATTTGCACACGATTAGGAGAAGTGTAGTTACAGTCAGAGTACGGAGAATTAAGCTGATGTGTCATACCTCAAAATCTACAATATAAAGTCCTCCTTTTGAACCAGATGTCTTTGAATTTTTCAAAATAGACTTATTTCCAACCAGAATGACCTGCACAAGATTTATCTGATTTCTGAATTAGAGCATAGATTTAGCTAGGGATATGTATTTATGGGAAGAGAAAATGACAGCAGGCTATAACAACAACATCAATTTCTCCATAAGAATGGGCTTATCTTGACACTTCAGGCTGCTCATCAAATATTTTTTTAGAAAAAAATAGCTGCAGTAGATATGAAACTGACAAATACCAGGATTTTTGTTTTTTGTTTTTTCTTGCTTTCTAATGGACTCCAGATCTTGATGACCTTTACTGAAAATAACTTGCCTAGCTGGAGCCATAACAAGACAGAACTATTTGAGGGCATGTGGTGCAGGCTCAGCTGTTTGGACAGTGTTTATCATTCCATGGATATGATAGCTAGACAAATAAAGGAAATACAAAATCAGTCATAAGGGTGAACTATAAAACTGAAAAAAAAAAACTTTCGTATATAATTTTTTTCTAACTACTAATGAATTTGAGGAATATTTCCACTGTTAAAATATTGTTACTCAAATGCATGCTGAGTTTTCTCATCTGTATGTGTGCATATTGCATATTGCAACGTTGATATTTTGATCTTTGTCTATTTTCGTGCTGAAGGTCAAACTAGGTCTCTAGATTTTCCAGTGTAGAGTCAAGTTAGGGCCCTAACTTTAGTGCTGACTTACAATTTTCTCTCAACTTTACCATTATCGGTCACCGTTCAGTAACAGTTTCAGTCCCTGGGTTACAAGTCCACTACCTGCCGAGAAAGCCTACCATAGATCTTTGCTTGTTAATGATTGTCTTTTTGCAGTTCAACTGCTGGTGAGAACATGTTTAGCATTCTTTTGATCATTTAAAGAATTTCCTCACTTTCGTATTTGCTGCGCCTGCCTACTAAGATTCTTGTGGAAAAACAGTTTTCGTGTCACCAAGAAAAATATACTCTTCTAATAAGGAGTTTTACTCGATGTTACTGCTAGCTGCTTTATTTAAATGTGGTAGAGTGCTGCAGAAGCAGGACCTGTATCCCAAATCTTTCATTTGGCAATGGTGTACTTAATGGTAAAAATGAGTTATTAGATGTTGGATTATCATGGAGAGGTGGTAGGACAGACATAATCTTAACCCATTGTAGGTCAGATTTTCTAGACATGCATTATCTCTAATGCTTGAACTAGCTAATGAGGAGAGCTGATGATGATACTGCTTATTAGTAAATAATTTTTTTAAAGCTGTATCTTTGCTCTTTTTGTTCACCTGATGCATGTATTTCATTCTGTTTGTGAAGGAAAATGCAAAGTGCAAAACCTGCTTTTTGCTTAAACATGGTAAAAATTAAATGTACTTGTTACCAGAATAAAGGTGGATTCGGGTTCTTGAAATGCTCTTATTTGTAACAAGAGCATCCTTATGAACACTTAAATCTTGTTTGAGAGCCCCTCTTGAGAAAAACTGTGTCCTGTACTGGAGTGTGATTTGACAGACTTGGTTGATACCAATCATGTTCTGAAGTAGCATGAATGTCGATCAAGACTTTAAGAAACTTTTGCAGCTCGTGTGGCAGAGGATGTTTCTGTATCCTAGACTGTATTGAGTTTTTGAGCTAAATCATCTCTAATTTTGACATAATTAATCGTTTCTGTAATGGAAGCCTGCCCTAGAAAATACTAAACTACACTTTTGTGGTACCGTCAAATATTCTGCTCATTAATTGCCAGGATGCAATTTTATTGCCTGACAGGGTGGAGAACTTCATTAGCTTCATTAAGACCTTTGGTACAGTCATCTGTTTTACTACGCTGATGTTCTGCCTGTTGGCTTGAAAGCTTCAGAGTGCCATCCCAGAGCTGTCCCTGGGAGAGTACTGGGACACTGTAAGCTGCTCTGCACAGCTGAGGAAAGAGCAGGTCCCTCACCAGTTGTGCTGTGGTGGCAGCCACTGGTGCGCCTCAGAATTGCAAGTGTATCCTCAAAGGTGACCTTGCAGCAATGCCAACAGCAAGTCCTGCAGAGTAACGGGTAAAGTTTGTTATGTGTGGGGAAAGCCTAACTGAAGGAAGGGATGCAAGCAGGAAGTTCTCTCAAATTTTTTAATGGTGCAGTTATTTCAGTGATTGTCAAATAGACAGTTACCTATGTGTGTGAACATGAGCCTTTGCATATACCAGAGATTCTTGTAGTATTGATGCAGTGTGATTTTATTATTTATTGTTATTTATTTATTCCTCTCCTTAGCCCCCCTCCATGGCTGCAGCACAGAGGGCCAGCTTTAATCTTGATTGAATTTACTTTTCTGAAAATAAAGGGGGTTTTAACCTTATGGTGGACATAATATTTGATCTCTGAAGGAATTTGTCAGATGCTTCAGGGATACTTGGATGAAGAGAGAGTCAGTTGCAAACTAAACTTTGTCAGTTAAAGCTTTCAATTGCTTGATTCTTGCAGTTACAGTATTCCCATTTTCTACCATGTTTATGTATTGTGCTGTGGGTACCCTGACACTCAGTTTAGAAAAACTGACCCTATATTAGTCAATATTTATTTTTCAAATTGACAAATACTTAGTACTGGGAATTAAAATAGTCCTTGTGGGGAACTTGTTCTGTTTTTACCAGGCAGCATACCTGAAGTCATTCCTACTGCTAACTCTGCAACTTAATTTCTTAAGGTACCTTTTAATTTGGACCTTATTTGGTAACTTAAGTTACTTGTTACTGTATTTTAGAGATTGGGTGTAGGTTTACTGCAGCAGTGATGTATCCCCAGTCAATACCAATGATGAAAGCGGTTTTTACAAAGGATGTTGTATTGCCCTTTTCATACGTAGCATAGTGTTTGTAAGAAATGGACAGACCCTTCTTCTTTGGAAGTGTCAGGTGGATTTATTTTTTTTCTGAGTATGGCTGAATAATGTAGTTTGTCCCTTTTCCTAATGTCAGTATTTAAATACTTTCATTCACCTTTGTGCCCATTTCCCAGTCTTCTCCTGTTACTGTTACAGAGTGGTAGGAACATTAAAGTCGGTATCTAGAGCAGCAAAAAGGTTGTATAGCTAAGAGCAGAATTTGTCACCTTTATTACTGTTTGTTTGAAGCCACAAGCTACAGAGCATTGTATTAGAAAAAAAAAATAATTATTGGAATATTCTAACAGGAGATAGTATCATTCATAATATTAAGGAAAACTGTCTTTCAGAATTATTCAGTGCTGTATCACCGTGTGAAGTAGTTTATGTGGCTACTCAATTGTCTGTTCTAGGCCTTGCCTAGAAAAGCTTGCCAGCTTTTTGGAATGAAGTCACCCTGACCTAGACAGAAATACTAGGTTGACAGCTAAGGTCTTAGACAAGCTTGTCTGACTAGTTGCTTGTTTTCAGTGGTATAATTAAGCACATTAGGCTAGAGATACAGATCTCGTAGTCTTTGAAAATGACTGGCTTGTGTATGAAGTCCATATGAACTGCAGGCCGACCATCCTTCCATTTTCACAATCATATATAGCACTTATCTAACTTAAAATGTATATGCAAAAACAGGTGTTAGTTTTTGGTCTTAGTTGAAGGATTAGTTCTCATTTGGACCAGTAGATGAGTAAAATAAACACACCCCACATCAAGTGATCAGTAGACCTGACACAGGGGAAGCAGAAGTGAGAGGGAAAGGAGATGCACCTTTCCTGTGGTGAAGGCAGGATCCTAGGTTGAGTTGAACCAGCTTTAGAACTGGGTAACTTGTCCTTGGTAGCCTTTGTAGGAAATGGGGAAATGACTGTTTTGTTCACAACCCTCAGATGTAACATACCCTAGTAGTTTCAGATCAGTAGTCTTAACCCTTTGTATACATCATGGAGTGTTCATATTAAGAGATGTACAGTTTAACAGAATCTGCTTCCTAATGAATAAAATTCAGATTACAGTAGCATTTTTAAAATGCTCTTGCCTATTTGGGCTGTTCTTGGTGGCTGCTTTAACATGTGAAATAACAGTGTTGTCAAAAGGCCAGACAGGTTCTGCTGGTTGTCCTCTGAAGAAAACTTTGTTGGTATCTTTCCATAGACATGGACGAAATTTGGGGAAGCTAGCCAGCCTTGCCAAAAGTTAGCCTGAGTTACTTCCCTTCATGCCACTGCTTGGCCCACACAAACCTTTTTCTCCCTTTACCACAAAAAGAAGAGAGAACTTGAGGATTCAAAGAAGTCACTGTTATGTGGTATATACCACCATGGCTGTCATGCAGGAAAATACTATGTTTGCCTGGGCCCAAGAAACCATGTGAAGGTAAAACATGCAATATGAAACCTCCTTGCACCTATGCAAAGTCGCTTTTTTGTCTGTTTTACTGTCTGGATATCTTTACTACTTGGACATCTACAATCTGAGAGGTTTTTTTCTACGCTGTGGGATGAGGTGCTTCCTGGCTGGCACGTGATCTGCAGCCATACTGGTGGGACCTGCCTTGTCCCTTCATTTGCACCTTTCTGCATGACCTGGAGACCAGGACATTTTGTAGAGAATATGCCCCTTTCTGTAGAAACACAGTAATTTGGAGGCAGGGATCTTAGCTTTTCTTGAGCTACGGAATTCCTGTCACCTGAAGTCACTAATGACTTTCAATTACTCCCAGAGTGTTGGTTTTGGTTTGGTTTTAAAAAGCCTGTTACAAGGTTTTATTGTAGTTTTCTCTCCTACCAAAGCTGTGTCTGAATCTTCTCCTTTCCTCCAGATTTTTCACTCATGTTTAAAAAAACAATCATTCTTAATGTTGATAAAGCTTTATCAGTAAAAGCTGGTTTTGCACAGTGTAACTGATTGTGCAGTACTTCGAATGCAGCTCATTTCAGAGATCAGTCTATAACCTAATGTCATAAGAAGTTTTGTTACACCAGTTAAGAAGGTGATAAACTCTATCACTGCGATTGGAATGGCTGGGACAGTAGACACCTCTTCAGTAGTTCTTCTGCCAAAATAGGTCCATTATTTAGCTCCATCCCAAAGGACTATATTAAAGGAGATACACAATAAGTTCATTTTATAAAGGGTGCATTTATTCCTTTGTTTTCTTCATGTGGGATGCTGGTAACCTCTACTGCTTGACCTAGACATAAGTAAAATTGCCAGCACAACTCCTTTCTGTATTTCAGCGCAGGCAGCACAAGAGCAGTGCACAGATAAAAGCAGTCACAAGGTATAGGATTACAGAAAGTCAATAAAAGCACATTGGAGTAAGTAGAGAAGTCCTCAAAATAAACCACATATTCCTACATCATTGAAGTGCCCTGTTTTTTCTGCTGTGATTGCAAATTAAGAGTGATCAAAGTGATTGTGTTTAATATGACATGCCTTCTTTAAGCTGCTCAGGTGAACTCTGTGTGAACTAGTATGGTGGAAGAAAACCTGGTCTAGACAGTCATTTTGCATCACTGCACATCAAAAATTAGCAGACATGTGGTAAGCAACAGGATATTCATCACAATAGGTAGCAGATGATTGTCAGCTTTCCCAGTCCCCCGAGCCGAGATAAGTACCCATTTATTCCTCTGTCAATGTATACTACCCCATATACTAGGTTGATTACAAGACTGCTATTTAGTCATAAAATGTGATCATTTTTTTGCTCCTTCCTTAACAAAAAGGCTTTAGCTGCCTTTTGTAGCAAATCTTATATTAGTTATGCAAAACAGCCTTTAGCTGTATAGTTTCTTGATATATAGCTCATGAATGCAAGTCGTCTCTTTTCTAAAAAAAAAAACCATTATGCCTTCTACCACCTTAAACAGAATAGTTTCATTTTAAAAATGAAATAAAAATAAAAATTAAAAAACCCCACAAACAACAACAAAACAAAACTAAAAAGAAAACCAAAAAAACCCAACCACAAACACAACGAAACAACAAAAATAACCAAACCAACCAACCAAACAACTACAACAACAACAAAAAAACCAAAGTTAGCGGTACATTTCAAACCATAAATGAAGTTTTTTCTATGCAGCAAAAACTGGAGAACAAACAGTTCCAAATTATTGTTTTGATAATTTTGCATCGGAGTTTTAAAAATCAAGAATATTCCTACTATATAAAGTATCTGTACCTTACGTGGACTTTTTTTAATCTCTTGCACAACTCAAGTACATCTCAAATTTTACTATACTCTAGCATGGCCATTAAACATGAAAGTGACTTCATATATTGACTTCATAAATTGTCTTTAAAGTAGTGTCAGATACTAAAAATCAAATCTTTTTAGACTTGTAGTATGAATGCTGAATTTGCTTATTGATATCAATCACAATAGTGTTTTCTGCTTGCAGACTTCAGTCCTGGTGATTTTAGAAACTTTGGATGCAGTAAGGAAGAAATCTAGCATGCTCTGCAGTGGGGAAAGGCTCAACATGAGCAATGATAGAAGAAAATGTATACTGAAAATGTATTAATAATGTAAAACATCTGAAAACCAGCAAAAGAGAGGCAGTTTGGCAGTGTTGATTTTGTTAAAGCACAATATGGTACTAAAGATAGCGAGGGGAATTCCTCCAGCATTGTTCCTGCCTGTTTCTTAGTTCTACGCAGGACTGATTGCTATCCCATCAGGATCTCGGGTACATCCAGCAAGATGGCATGTGCTCAGAGTTCACTGTGAAGTCAGGCCATTGGTAATTGTTGTGGAGGTTGGGGTTTTTGTTGTTTGGGGTTTTTTTTTTTATGAAAATTGGCTTTACTTTTTCAATTTTGGGGAACAATGAAGAAAAAAATAAAATTGCAGCTCTGTAGTTTAGACACCTGCCTTGTGAATATATTCACTATGACCTGTTTTCTTACCTGTTCCAGCGTATAAACACCTACACTTTTACTATTGTCCAAGATTATAGCCTCAGCTGTTCTCTTAAAAAGTCTTATAAAATTAAATATTTATTTTTTTGTTAGATCCTGTGTCTTAAAGGCTAAAAATGCCTCCCTTCTTCATCTTGGTTTTTGTAAGTGCTAATAATTAACTGTCAATACTTTTTATTTCAATACTTCATTTCATGTGTCAAGTGCAGCAGCTCTGTTGATGTTGTAATAGCTTCTAACTTATGAATGCCTTTTTATTAGAGAAAGTTTTATTAGAGAATGTTTTTCCAGATTGTTACCACTTATTTATTAGCAAGACACCTTCCCATATGAATTTCAGTGGTTATACTTGTGTTCTGAGCTCTTCTTCATACCAGAATTCACAGCTCTGAAAGCTGTACCACATTTTGGATGTGTAGCCTTACTACAGTTGAGCTGCACATTAAAAAACTAACTGTATGCTCCGTGCACAAGGAGGCAAATGCATTTGGATTCTTCTGTGCAGTGCAAGCTAGCTTAGCATTTACCCATGTCCAGCATTCCTGTCAGAAGATTACTAGCAAAGCCAGCAATGCAGTGGATTACAGTTAAAAGAAACAGTCTGTTGGGTAAAGTGAAACAGGGAGGTTGATGCTGTCACTGTGAAATATTTTAGAATGTACTGGAAAAGTACAGGTGTTCAGGGAGAATTAAGGCCAAGACTTCAAATTCTCCTAAAGGAAATCTTCTGGCAGTACTTAAGTAAGGTAGGAACTTGAAACCTATTATATTAACCCTTGAAAGAAATGTAAGCTCTTCAACAACCAGATTATAATGATAGGGGGGGGATGCACAGTCAGAATTTCCAAAGCATTAAAGCCTGTAACTCAAACCATTGGAATGAACAGAGATCCTTCTTGAAAAGAGACTGAAAATTGTAATTAAATTTTTTATTTCTTTATTATTGCACACCTGAAACTCAGTATTTAAGCAAGACTGAGGTCAGAGCCACTGTGTGTTAGGCTCTTCACAAATGTGCCAGAACTGGGATTCTATATGTAGTCAACAGCAGCTCAATCGGAAGGAAAACTTGATCTGGAGTGGGCTTAATCACTCCTTGGAAGTGCCTATATCGGGCTTGCTCAAATAAATAGGAGTTCCCTAGGAAATTATTTAAGTTTAAATAAATGCATTGAATCCATCCCTTAGTCTCTGTTGCTATCTCTTGTCATTTCACTCACAAGTTTCTATTTGTGTCCCATGAAGTCTCATTTCTCTATCTCCTGGTATTACCTGTGAATTCCAGCTTTCTTTGGATATGAAATACCTAGTTAAAGCTTGAAGAGACATTCCCATTGTGCCCTAACCAGAAGTTAGGCTAGCTCCAGGTACATAAGACACAGAATTTCATTTTAACTTCATTTCAGATTCTTATTTTTGAAGTTTTTAACTGCCTTTGCCTAAATAGCTGTTACAGGCAATGGTGCTGAAATGTAATGCTCTTCCTGTAATTGCTAGATGCATGCATTAAAATAAATTGGAACTCCTGCAGGTGTCTGATGAAACAATTTAGAATGTTTAGTTTAAATTAGTTCTAAGCAGCCATTCTTACCAGTAGTACTTTACATAAGAGATTTAGATTCTAATTTTCATCTGTAGGCTCAGCTTGTGGGAGGAATGTTTGCCTCTGATTTTCTTCCTTGGTTGACTGGCGGAAAATATATGAAATACACCCTCTTGGAAGAGCATAGGATCAAGTCCCCAAAGTAAAAGTTCTCTCGGGCAACACCAGAAGTCACAGAAGCGTATGATGTTTCTCCCTTCGCATGACACTGCTTATAGAGCTTGTCTCAGGGGAAACTCTTTTTCTAGGCAAGCATGCAAATCCCTTCTGTGCTGGGGCCACCAGTTAGTGCCAGTTAGGATGGTGACTCTTTTTTTGCTAGCTAGGAAATAAGCTGTGTGCAGCCAAATTCATTCCACAGTTTGAGAAATTGTGAATACTTCTAAGCAGGGAAGGTGTCAGTACTTGCTCAAAATGAAAGGTTCTGAAACTGTGTGTGAGGTGTAAAATAACAACCAAGGAACCGCTGCAAATTTAGCTTAATTTGTGGCAGAATACTGTACTTATTGTAATATATTTGACTTCAGGGAGCCAGAGCCAGCCCCGCAAAGTGTTCAAAGCAATATGTTAACATTTCTTTTGATACAAGAGACCTTTAGGCCTTGGAATTTCTTGCCCCATTGCCACCTCCAACAAGCAGCACAGGCCACCCTAAATCCTGTGTGCCTGGGTCGGTTGAATGAACTTTTTGGTCTTAATGGTAATGTTCCTGCTCCAGATGAATTTTCTCAAAGCTGTAACAAAGCTTTTAATTAAAAAGAAATGTTATGGAATGTGCTGTTTCTGAAGAAAACTCAAAAAGCTTCTTTATGCAATGGTAGGAGTCTTTTTAAAAAGAAAACCTCCCTAATTTCCTGATTAAACAGAATTGAAAACAAATGCTAAAGTAAACATGCAAACTCTAACATTTCTTCCTTAATTAAAAAATAACCTGGCTAAACATCTTAAAGTATCAAGGTATATTTAGCTGTAAATGTGTCATCAAGTCTAGAATATGTTGAGAAATTATTTTATGTATGAATACTTAGCTTTCAAGTGGCCAAGAGGCACAGAGTGACTTTGGGTTATCATTTACAGGTTTTTGGTGACAGGAATGTATCTAATGCAGTTTCTGAAACATGGTTTGCATAACTAACTTTCCCCTTTTAGAATCTCTTGATAGAAAAAACACATTGTTTCCATGTTCACCCATCTCTAAACAGAATTCACACAAGGTTCTCGGAATTTTGTGTTTAAATCAAGCATTGTGCTAAAAAAAGAGTCTCCTGTTGATCTGCAGCAGCATCTCAGGAGTAGGGAAATCATTAGGTTTAATTAGGATCAAATATTTATTGAGCACTGGTAGATGAATTGAGTGTATTCAGTACTGGAGAAATTGTTTTTGGGTAATTTGCTGTAGTAGTAACTCATGAGGCATGCATGATTGAATAAATCTGCATGGAGATTCTTTTCCTTGTGGATTGTTTTTTCATTTAGAGTAGAAGTTTTATTTACATAGTTTTCCCATCGTTCTTGGCTGTCTGAATCAAAATTTATTTTGAAGGCTCTCTAGTTGAATTGACAGATGAAGGTGCCTAAGGGTATTGTATCCCCTCATGCATTCTTAAGTATCATTTTTGAGCTGTAATAAGTGTGAGTATGGGGAAGGTATTGGTGAGACGATGAGAAATGGGTTTACCCATGAAGAGCTTGTGCACTGCATCTTTAGCGTCTGAGAGTAGTACTCTGTGATCGTGAAGCAAACAAGAAGCATCTAAGAACCCAGGTAAAAATCTAAATATGATTTATAGCTTAAGCTTTTTTAATTATAGCCTGTTGGCTAAATTCTGTCCAGTATTGTTGAGGCATGTTTCATGTTTATTTACTAGCAATCAGTCACTATTGAGAATAAAACTTTTTTTGGTGACTTCAAGATGTGACCTTGAATGTTTACAACAAACACTTTTGCAGTCTTCTTACTGAGGGATGGAACTATCACTCTAGTTCAAAATTGTCTTATTTTCAAGCTACAACACTTCATTGTGTCTTTAGTACAGACAAATAGATGAAATTGAGTGTGAAGGCACATGATGGTATGGATAAGCTGAGTGGAGGAAATGCTTCAGCTAGAAGTGATCTGGACTTACTCATCAGCTGTATAATATTCTCTAGATGGTTGCCAAAGCTTTACCTAAGTTACAAGATCTCAGAAGAAAGAACTGCAATCAATTTTTTGTCATATCTTAATTCTAGGATAGTAACTCTGGATTCGTAACAGTAAGAGGTGATCACACGACAATCTGACTTCTATTTAAAAAAAAAATAAAATTCAAAATTAGGGCTGACCTTTTCAAAAAAAAACCAAACAAGAAACCCTACTCAAAGAGAGTTAGTTTCTGTGCTTAGTCTCCAAACCCCAAAGACATTATCTTTGCAAACTAACAAAGATAAAATTAAGCACTGTAGCCTGTGGCACCCCCTTTGAAGCTCTAAATGTAAATGTAAGGGTTGAATTAGGGCAGCTATTTTCTGGCTATATTTTTCTAATAATGCTTGGCATACTACTGAAGCTATATAAAGCACTTATTTCTGTTGCTGTAAAATTGTTGAACATTGGAAGGAGAGAGCTGTTTCAGAATGGCCTGATGGCTGTGAGTGCAGCATGTTGACGGCATTTTCATTTTAATCTCTTTGTCATTGGGAGACTTGGACAAGCTTGAGAAGTGGGCCCATGTGAACCTCATGAGGTTCAACAAGGCCAAGTGCAAGGTCCTTCATCTTCAGGATTCAGGGCAATCCTCAGTATGAATACAGGCGGGGGATGAAGGGATTGAGAGCAGCTTTTCAGAAAAGGACTTGGGGGTACTGGTGGATGAAAAGCTGGACATGAGCCAACAATGTGTGCTCACAGCCCAGCAAGCCAGTCACATCCTGGGCCACATCAAAAGAAGTGTGGCCAGCAAGTCAAGGGGAGTGATTCTCCCTCCCTCTACTTCACTCTGATGAGACTCCATCTGCAGCACTGTGTTTGGCTCTGGAGTTCTCAGCCCTAGAGGAACATGAACCTGTCAAAGCAGGTCCAAAGGAGGGCCACTAAAATGATTAGAGGAATGGAGCACCTCACCTTTGAGGACAGGCTGAGAGAATTGTGGTTGTTCAGCCTGGAGAAGAGAAGACTCTAGGGACACCTTGTAGTGGCATTTCAGTATATAAAGGGGGCCTATAAAAAGATGGGGACAGTCTTTTTAGCAAGGCCTGTTGCAATGGGACAAGGGGTAAGGTTTTTAAACTGGAAGAAGGTAGTTTTAGATTAGATTTAAGGAAGAAGTTCTTCACTGTGAGGGTGGTGAAACACTGGAACAGGTTGCACAGAGAGGTTGTAGATGCCTTATCCCTGGAAACATTCAAGGTCAGGCTGGACGGGGCTCTGAGCACCTTCATCTAGTTGAAGATCTCTCTGCTCACTGCAAGGGAGTTGGACTAGATGCCCTTTAAAGGTTTCTTCCAACCCAAATCATTCTATGATTAAAAAGGTAATGGGGTAGTTTCATCTCCGCTAGTAAAGTGATAAGTTCAAAAGCTATACACGTGAAAGACACAGAAGTGCTAGCTGTGAAGATCTTCTCTGACAGACATCTGTTTGTCAACAACCCACAGTGATTAGTGCTTGTAATCCCACCAGCAGCCCTGTTCGGCATTTAAGTAACAAGTGAGAAGAGACTGCGGTTTTCCAAGTTTAATAAGGGCACTGAAATGTAAGAACTGTCTTTGGATGGTCCAATGGATACAAACCCTTAGATGTTTTCTCACTGGCTAAGTGCTTTGTGTGGTCTGTCTGTGACAGCAGCACAGCTGTTTGCTTTCAGATCCCCCAAACACGTGCAATCTGGTAACTGATTTAGCACAAGGACAGGCATTATATTAGCGCAAGGTGATTGTAACCAAGCCAGAATAAAAGTGCTTGGCAGTGTTAAGTCACTAAGAATTCTTTGTTAACTAGGTGTTCACAGATGCTCAAGAAAGCCCACCCCAAGTTTTCGTGCAGTGCTTTTCATCCTGTTCTGATTCCTAAGTGCTTTCTGATTAATTGTATTAACGTTCTCCTAGTGCACCAGGCTAGTGACATGAAGATCATCTCAGAACTAGACCTTCTCAAATAAGGTAATTGCTAAAGAAAAAATGGACGTGGGAAATTTTTTTTGTGGCTGCTGAAGGAAAGGTATTTCCAAAAAAATATCACAGGAT
The DNA here is from genome assembly GCA_024336885.1 of Actenoides hombroni. Taxonomy (NCBI): domain Eukaryota; kingdom Metazoa; phylum Chordata; class Aves; order Coraciiformes; family Alcedinidae; genus Actenoides; species Actenoides hombroni. The sequence goes on from WUAM01000260.1 coordinate 6,851,100, forward strand.
GGGAATGTTTTCATTAAGCTTTATACAAATATCATTCTACTTGGCAAACTCTACCTGAGACACAGCAGATGAATGCTTTGTAACTTAGTGGTAATGCCACTTGAAACAGGATTTGGAGGTTTAAGACAAACTAAGAAAATGCAGAAGCTACATGAGTGCTGGTAGTCGGGGTGGTGGTTTGTGGAAATTTTCATTATATTTGGGTTATACAAAACAGCAGTTACTCAGAAGCTTGTCACCTCTTCCAAGCGTAGGCAAATATTTCACAGTTCCTGGTGTCGTACTCAACATTTACTTCTGCAGCTGAATGGTGAATATGTGCGCAGAAACAGGAATTGATTGTTAGTCTGTCAATGTTTTACATTCAGGCAAAATAGGTCAGTGTAAATGCTGTTGATTTTTACTAATAGTGGCAGAGTTTTATTTACTGATCTACTCTGGATCCAGCAAGACAGGCATAGTAATTGAAAGTTTCCTGTGACTTGTCTATCATCTTCAGTTTGGGGATTAGGGGCCTGTTAGGAGATGTCTCAAATCTTAGAATTTCTTGTGAGCATCTGGAAGCTACTCCAACTGATGCTGTTGGCTGCCTAGTGCTATATACAGCCAGATGCCCTTCCCTTTCATGTTTACCAAAGTGAATATTATAAGAGATGTTCTATGTTAATTATACTTGTTACCAATTTCCTAATTTCTCCTTATGAACATTTCGTTATGAGGCTTCCAGTTCTGTCAGTGGTTTTGGAAACAGTTCATTTCTAATTAACCTTTCCATTTATAGCAAACTTGAGATTGCTGTGATCAGCAAGGTGATCACTGTTCAGGACAGTCATTCTGAGACAAGCTTAGTTACAGACGTTATACACTTACTTTATGGCGTCCTGTAAGTTAGCTTTAATTGTATTGACCTTTGTAGATTTTTCACTAAAATTCTCTTTAATTTTTACCAAGGAGGGGGAAAAAAATTTACAAATTCCAAAAGTACTTAAAATTATGTAGCACTGAGACTGTTGTTATGGTGAAAGTGCCCTTTATTAGATAATAGTAATATGTATTTTTTCACTGTTTAAAAAAAATAAATTACATACTGGAACTGCACAGTCTGTCACACAAACACTATATGCCTGTATAAAACCAAGAGGAAATTGCCTTCTGCACATTTGTGAACATAGTTTTCTTTGGTTTTTTGCAAAAGGAGTTTGTGTTAATGTTTCTGACATTGTAGCCTTAGTACCAGAAAAATGTGAGAACTAAGACCTCTGAAAAACTGAAAGCAGACATGTCAATTTTGCTGCAAGAATGTCTTTTCCATTAGAAATGTGGACTCAATATCATCGCTGCCCAACAGCTGCTGCTTAAAAACTCCACCCTGAGCACAGCAGCTGAACCCCTCACTCTGTAGACTAAATTAGAATAAGAGTATCTGATGAGCATCTGAGAATGATAGCTGGAAGGCAAAGCTCATGACAGCTGGATTGGTGAATATAAACACATTCATGCTTAGTGTTCTGCAGAGACCAGCATTTGAGGTCCTGGTGAGTAAATAGAGAGCATAGAAGTGTAGAGAAGACAGGATGCGTTTTCAAAGGTGGCCTGTAATTATGCACACCACTTCATGTATCTGGTACTAATTCTATACATCGCTTCTAGTGTGATAGTCCTCGTGTTTACCCGAGTATGGTATTTACATGTGACTTGACTTTGTGCATATGCAAATTTTATCACTGAACTTTCACACACAATCATCTGAAAAATGGTGAGGGCACCTATGTACCAGAGTGTACTCATCTATGGGCTGAGTCAAGGCTGTCCCAAAATCATACCCAACTCTTACAACCTAGGATGGGTATGTGTTCTGCTTATGAAAGAAATTATTGGACAAAACATTTAACGTGGTCCAACCATAATATTTTAATTTATTCTTTTTTTCCTGAGTTTTTGTGTGTTCCAGAGGGTATCTCATACACTGCATTGATTTAAAGCAGATTCTTCAGCTAGGTATTGATAATATTCTGTACAACTCAATGAGGCTAATGAAGCAAGACATGCTACCTTCAGGGCTATAGCTATGGCTTGGCATAAAAATATGACCTTGACATGCTTTGAGCTGCACAATGAATTAGTCGATAGGAAATGACTACAATTTGTAGTCCTATACATTCACACAGACGCTATGTTCCCAAACACAAAGCTGAAGAGTAAAGAGTGGCTCACTCTTAAAATATCCAAGTAAGCTATATTTCCATTTGCTACTGTAGAAAATACTCTTTGTTGGCAAGTCATGTATAAATTGGGACTATCGGACAATCTTTTCAAGGGATTAGTGGAATAGACACAATCATATGTTAAATATTCTGGTGAGACTTGATTCTGGCAAGATACAGTTCATTGAAATGCCTTCTACCTTTGTGGGATAATTTCCTCGTCATCTCAAAGGAGGTTGCTTCAAATTTGGGGGAAAAGAGTAACTCTGATGTTAAAAATTAAGGCCTATATCTGTCATAGTTTTGTTCGTAACTTACCGTAAACAATGAGCACAACTTGAAAGTAGTGCATTAACTCTTCATGTCTGTTTTTCATGTAAAACTTTACAGCTTTAGAAGTTTTAGAAGTTTGGTTCTGAGATACTTTTGCAAATCATATGGATAGTTTTGAAATACAATATATTGGTCTTTTTAACTATGCTTCTGTTCCTGGAATGACAGGGTAATACATTAATTGTGATGGAAATATGCCATTTTAAACTAAAATCTTGACACTGCTACAGTTTGTAGCTTAACTGACTTAAATTCTTAGCATTCAAAAATTAGGTGTGGTAATAAAGTAAAGACAATAGGCTTCTTTAAAAACTTGCCTCCATTTACATGCCTCCCTTCAGTTTATGTCAATGATTTTGGTCCTTAAGCTCCTTTTCAAACGAGCTGATCAGTCAAAAATATCCAGAGGTGAAATCTTTCTCCATGTGTTTCTTGTCTCCATTTTCAGTATTAAATGTGTGTTTTGGCCTTAGCTGTGTTGTTAGTTGAGATCTTGGAGTTTGCTACAGTAATAGGCAATATCTGTGTGGGGTTTGCTGCTGTGTGTTGCTCATCACTGCCTTCTTGGTTGAAGCTTTAGGTCTGTGCTTTTTCTTGGCAAACACTGGCTTTAGCTCTTCTGCCCAGCTGGGTGTGTTTGAGAAGCTCTCAGGGATAACTGCTGAGCATGTGTAGACTTCTGTTGGTTCCCCAGAGAGCACCAAGGCTCTTATTATACTACTGCACTTATCCCATTATGTGAAGTTAAGCATGCTCTTAAATGTTTCCTGGTCTCAATTGGGTACCAGCTAGCCCAAGAATATACAGATCTGGCCAAAATGTCTCCAGGCCTGGCCTCTTCATCAGCTCTTTCCCCAGCTGTCTTTCATCTTAGATAAGACTTGATATTTTGTATTCCCCTTTTGTAACAATCTGGCTTTTCCCATTTGTGATTTATTTCACTTTTCAACACACTTTTTACTCATCCTTCTCTTTTTGAGACTTTTTTTCTGAAAAAAAGCAACTGAAGGTGATTCTCAGTTACTCTTTTCATCAGTTCGCTAGGTGACCTATTACTTTGACATTTTTCAACACTTTTATCTCTCAGTACTTTAGAGGCAGAAGAGAAGTTAATCCTGAGCTTAACCATCCTATGAAATTTGATTGCTCTCTCCTGAGTAGGAGCCATCAAGTGTTAGTGGTTGCATGTTGTCCCTTCTCCAGAAGATATACGATGTGTTAACTCTTCCTGTACTGTACAAGTGTTAAAACTTCAATTAGAGTTCATAATTGTATCCAGAGATCTCCCTAAGGCAACTGGAGAGTTTTAGTTTCTCTTCAACCATGCTATGCTACATGTGGCTTTGTCTTGTGAATAAAAATGCCATGTACATTGTAGTAGGTAAATCATGACCACGGCCCTGATCTTTTAGGCAAGTCTGATGGTGGTATGCTGTGTATGGATTTGTTACACTGTTTATATGCATGTTTCCCTCAGAAAATGTTTATAAATGTTTTATATACTTAGAGTTGCAGTAGATGCTGTAGTTACATAGTTAACTACACTGAATACTGCACATAGTAGTTAAACACAAGCTAGTTTCATTTATACTTTTTAGGGAGTCCAAATTCAAAACTTGAAGATGAAATCTCACTATGAATCATCCAGTAGAGTTTATTTACATTCCCACACATTTTGGTATTTCTGTTGCATGTAGGGAGATGCATCATTTTCCCTGGCTTCAATAAGTCATGCAGTGCAAGAAGATGGGTGAGCCGCAGACTTTGTTTGTTTTAAAAGCACTTGTCCAAACTCAGAGCTTTGCCTTTGATTCAGCAATCTTAGTGAAGAATTTGGCTAGATGTTGAACATCTGCGTCTTCAGCCTTAATGAAAAATGTAAATTAAGAGAAAAAGGAGGTCTCAAGTTAGCTATGACGCATGCAGATTGCGTGCTTTGCCTCTTAGGCTGCTCTGACTGTTTAGGATACTCTTCCCTGTATGACATAGGCCAAACTGCTTCCAAAATGTTACAGTCAGTATAGAAATCCAGCTTCTGCTGTATTCTATAGGGAACTTAGATGAGGCAGTGAGCTTGGAATTTCAGAAATTCCTTAAGGGCCTATGGAAGAAAAGTGCATGTACAGTGAGGATACAGGTACCTGAACAAAGTGCAGAATTGTGCTAGGTCTCCAACAGACAACACACAAACATGGCACTGTACTGGAGCTAGTAAGGTAAAATGTTGGACCTATCTATTCTTAGAATTAAATTGTCTTCTGTGCTGTAGTATGCTTTAGAAACCTGGAGGCTTGGAGTGACATCAGCTTGAGATTTCCGTGATACGCTGATCGAATTTTACAAGCATACACAGAAAGCCGTATACACTAAACTCAACAATTACATTATTATATGTCTAGGTCCTTCAGGTGACTTGGAATACCAGTGTAAAGATTGTATCCCAGTTCTCTTTTTTGTGTCATTACATGCTTGGCCTCCCGGAGTATTCTGCAAGAAGTTGGGTATTAGATGTTGGCACTTGCACGTACATCTTGTTAAAGAGATTTTACTTGTGCATGCTCTGTCTCATTAACAGACAGCACAGTCTGTTACTTATTAGTAAAGTTTAGTCAAATATTTCTCTGTTTACTCCTGTTGGCTATTGTGTTCTGAATTTGCTTTTATTCAGCAAGAGTTTTTTCAGTGGCCTGTATATTTGTTTTGCTTGGTTTCTCTCGCAAGTGTACCTGATACTTGTGACACTGATCAGTACCAAAGGAAGATAGATAAAAGCTCAAGCCACCCCCTCTCCATAGTTCTAGAAGCCAACACACAATAAATTGTCCAATTCTTAACTTTGTGGATAAGTATTTGTTTTTCTTTTTTAAAATGAACAATCCTTTCTGTTTTGATTTCTCTTCTTTGAGCAGTTAGTGAAATACTTGTCTGCAATCCAAAAAATACTACATATACAGAATGAGCTGTGTTTATGTGCACTGTTTGCAGAAATACTATATGCTGCACGTGATGCCATCATCTTCTTCTCTCATAGGCTGGAGTCTTCCATCATCTATATTTTATATTTGTTGTTATTTAACCCATTGGAGAGGGTACTCTTGCAGCCATCAGGATGTTTACTTCATGAAAACTATGCTGGTAACACTTTTTAATTTGAATTAACAGTCAACATACAGTTAAGTGTCCATAGAGCATGGCGTATAGATGGATGATGAGCAATACGTACAATATGAAGGACAAATTAAGAGACTGGATAAAAGTGAAGGTATCAACAAAGTCTGACATTTGGAATTTATCAAAGGCAAAGAATATTGCATCTTAGCAAGACATCCCAGTTCAGCTCCCTGAGGTTTTGTCACCTTGTCATTGATGCTGTGAGTTTCTTGGCATGGCAGATACTTTGTGTGTGAAATAAGGTGGGGGGAGGGTCTGAAGAGAACGATTTTTCTGTCAGCTATTCAAGTGAGCCAGGCATCCTTATCTACATCTGCTGTCTTCTTTTCATATTACCATAAATACGACCTTTAATGTACTTTATAAAAGCAAAAGTAAGGCAGAACCATGCAAACCAATAGCAAAAGGGTCTGTGTTTGAGAGCCTTTGGGAAAAAATATAATAATAAAAGTGTTTACGTAGTATTTGCTATAATTTTCCTTTATTTTCTTGTGCATGTTAAATGGTTCATTTCTAAACCTACCAGTACTAGTTTGTTTGTAAGCAGAGAATAGCTATAAATACATAAATAGCCCACAATATGCATGATGTCTGGCCTTATGTTAGGCTGTGCCATGTGCCAAATGTTTAAAAGCACTGAAATTAATAACTTTTTAATACAGAACATTTTTGTTACTCTGAGGGAAAGACTGTTACACCCTTCTGAATTCAGAGGTGCATTAGGCTCGGTTTATGTTTTTTTTAATCACTTCTATTTTGCACTAGATGCGTGCAGTTTTTCAATATTAGCATAATTTAATATTAATATCAGTAGTGCAGTATCAAATGGTAACTGCCGTTATTTTTTTTTTTATTCAACTTGACAGCTAATTTGCAAACTCCCTCACCTCATGTGATGCTACACCGTTTAATATTCTGATGGTTGAATCCTCTGACTCCAGCAGGAAATGCAAATTTAATAGGATATCAACAGAATTCTTTTGCATAAGCAGCCATATTCAGTACGTTAAGGGTCAAAGATATGTGTTCCCATTTAATACGGGGGGGGGGGGGGGGGGGGGGGAGGAAGTAGGGAAGAGGAACAGTGTTGT